>LUCM01008617.1:0-137553 GCA_008360955.1 Fasciolopsis buskii
GAAATGATGGAAAGGTATTGAGTTTCGACGGGTGAAGTTGCAATGACATTGCTTTTATTTGGGGTATCACTTAGAGATATTGCTGTCTGGAGGTGATTCAATTTAAATTAACCATTTCGGAATGGATCTTGTGGAACATTTGGTTGTACTGTGGCTATTGATTTAAGAATCTCGAGGTTAAACATCAACCATGTGCAATCGCCTAGATAACTGTCGGGAAATATTTTTCTTATAACAAGTTGCGCCTCAAAAAATGTGAATGTGTATTTGTCACCAATTTGAAAAGCTGATTTTTTTCCCACTCTTCTTATTTCGATATGCATTGACTTCTGGTCATTCGTAAAATACAGAAAGAAACTATTCCACCGATTATTTTCGCCACTTCGGAAGCCTATCCTTCAGATGATGATTATATCACTGGCACATAACTGCAGTAATTCGCAACCCAGTAGGAACGACATCAGTCCTCCACGTGAATTTAACTTTGCCATCCATAGTCTCACGAAGTGATCCGGTATCTATTTTTGAATGTATGTGTATGCGCATCTTTGTGCTCACGGCAGTGAACAGCAGTGGTTAGGATGGTCCGGTCAACCGGTCCATTCGTTTTTACTGTGCGCATCACAATGGCGATGAGCTAATGATTTAGAAACAACAGAAACTAACCATCGACACACGGAAAGGAGCATGCATCAACGGAGTTTCCGCCCTGCCCCCATACATTTCCGTAATTCAGTCACTTTACTTTCCTTCAGAACTCCTGTTTTTCTGGAAGTCGAGAAGACTATCTAAAGAAGTATATTGAAAGTTATACCACAAACCTTATTGTGGAACCAGAATATGATAACATGAAGTATAAATGTGGCCAAAGCTTTTCACCTTCAGATGTACTGTCTTAGGTTCACATACTAGTCGTTGTTCTCTAAAATCATGGCGTAGTTTCGGAATGTATTCATTGCGATATTATGCGTTTCTCATTTATGTGAGCTCGATATCCCAAATGACGCATGCTTTCTGCATCTGTCCGTAACAGTAGCGCATAATTTCCGAAGTTTATCAATCTTATTGAGATCAAGGCTACATGCTAGCGATGGCACGGATTTGATCCCAGGGACCAACGTCGTATTTTTGGTTACACGGGAGTGCTAGCTTTCATATTATTTTGTTGAAATCTGACACGATTGGAGGATTTGAATCACTACCTGATGTCTCAGTGTGTGGATTTATACTTTGATATTTTGAACTCGATTTAACGTTTGGAATATTGACTCCTCAATGTTTCAGTTCATAATGAACGGTTTACTGTGCACCTGGATAAATTACTTTTTCTTGTATTCAATCCACGGTGCAGAAGTAGGGGTTCCTTGTCCGTACTGAGTGCAGCTTTCAGTCTTTATACGAAATTTGTGAATTACAGTTCGTCGAATTCAATCACCCTTTCTCTTTGACTCATGGCAACTGTAATGAAGATAACGGATTTCTGCAAAGTGGTAAGGGTTGCGGGCATCAACCATGTAGTACCCAGCACCTTAGATGATACACTGCCGCCTCTCAGAGCAAGTGCGCAGTGCACTCTTGCAGTCGTCGTGAGGACGGTTCCATTTAAAGTCTTCGCTGTTATTACCAAAGCCTTAGATCCTTAGCATCACGTGGAAGTATAACAAGAAAGTGTATCAGACCTCAGAGGACAAAGACAGCAGCATGTGACCGCAAGGCTAACCAATTAGGCCGTACAGAATAAGGTTGAAAGCTTTGGCCCCGGTTGAACTTCACATTCGTCATTATGATATTGTTAAAAACTAGGAATTTTCGCATATTACTCGGTATTCTACTTTCAAATGAATGGCTGGGCTACCTGATAGAAGTGAATCCTGAGGGAAGTTGGGGTGTCTGGGTTATAGAAATCTACGGAAGAATATCGTGTATTTGCCACCCTCAGTTTGGTGAGCAATGTGCTCTTCGTCAATTTGTCGAATAGCACACAGCAGGCCGTTACTGTAAAATTCCTGGAAATAAAACCGAAGTCACGTACAGGATGGGCGTTTTCTCGCTAATGAAACTGATATCCCTATTTGTATTTAGGGTCAGTGACCATATTTTGTAGTACATCATATGTGATGTCACCGAACAAGATAACCAATCAAAAGCCACAGCGTTATGAAGTTTGGTTTGACGCATTCAGCAAATGTTAATTTGATCTAAATGTGGGGCGTCTTTAAACCCGGTGAAATTCTAACGCCTTTCACCGCGTCCATGAATGGTTTCGAACTTCGGGGAGTTCAACGACATCTAACACTTGGAACGGTCAGACTGTTTGCTTCGCGAGGCGGTCACGGCGAAAAGAAAAAACAAAAGGCAAGGGGTCTCCAAAATACATAAGAGGACAATTTGATGCTTTTGGTCTCTGATTCAGCCCGCCAGTTTGATTAACAGTGGAAAGACGAAATTGTCCATAGGGCTTCGGGTTGAAATACAAACTGCATATTGTTTTTTCTCACTAATCCTTCAAAATGCGATGACTTATCCTGCTTATAAGGTTGCATATTCCCATCCCCCCCAAAGTTTCCGGATTAGGCCTTTTAGGTCAAAACGTTATCCAGGCTGAAAAACAAGTACAATTTCGGTGGACGAAGGAAACCAGCAGATAAGTTTGTAAGGCCTGCTATACTGAATTTTCACAAACTGCTTATTCATTGTTATTCTTAACTTCTACTATATCCACTACGATGCATAAAAATGAGCTTGCTATGTGCAAATGTCCTAATTCGATCTGTGCTCTGACTCCAGTTTTTCTGGTTTCAATTTTAGTGTGTGAGCACTTGTATTCATTTAATGGATTTTAACGCAATTTGACCACTGGCACTGGGGCGCAGGATTTTTGAAAAATATAGTCGTACACTTTAGGGTTACTCCACCTTATTGTTCCTGCTGGCGAATTTGAGAATTAATCTGAAGGGTTTGGTTTGTGGTGCACTGATTACGGGAAGATTTATGACCATTAAAGCAAAG
The DNA here is from genome assembly GCA_008360955.1 of Fasciolopsis buskii. Classification (NCBI taxonomy): domain Eukaryota; kingdom Metazoa; phylum Platyhelminthes; class Trematoda; order Plagiorchiida; family Fasciolidae; genus Fasciolopsis; species Fasciolopsis buskii. The sequence goes on from LUCM01008617.1 coordinate 3,010, forward strand.
CTGTTTATGGATTGTGGGGAAATTGGCGTTTTTTCCTCACACGCCAAGTTCTGAGGAATATAAGGGTATTTAAACTCGTGTTTCGTCATATCTAATCAATTGACTTCGAAATTGCAGAGCGGGCCAGATTCCACCAGCTCCAACCAAAAGATTCACAGGATGCCTGTGCGTTCAAACGTGAATTGCAAACTTCGTTGGCTGGTTGAAATTTTTGTAATTAACTGCGGATTTGTCTTCGGGACCCTCTGATCGCTGAAACTAATTCTCACCAGTTTCACTCAAAACTACTTTTACTCTCTCACCCTACTCTACAACGGGTACGGGAAGTCTGCGGGCAACATCAAAATGTGGATAATCGAACCGAATTCATTTTACGAATTTTGTTCAGTTATCATGGTTCTGTGCGGCCCTAAAGTCATTCCTTGTCTTCCTGCCAGTTTAAATCCAGGAACAATTTTGAATTGACACAACAAGCCGAAAAACGAGTTCAAGCCAGTCGCTTCATTGGAAAATTGTGGTTCTTATAAGGCTATACTATCGTTCCACACGTCACTCGGGAAACGTGTAGCGTTTCAGGTGTGGCACAACTGATCACATTCACTGCAGTTGTCGGAAAATAAGGACGTTTCTTCAGGTCATCCGGTAGTTATGCATCTTGTCATCATTCGTTTCCTATCTTTAAGCACTTCTGCTCCCAAATATATTCGGCGTACAATTTCTGTAGGTAATAAGGTCCAATACCAGTTCCTAATTGATTCTAGCGGTGTGGTCTCTCCCTCCACTAGATTTTCCAAAGTATGCTCTGGTGAATGTGCAGCTTGATCATACTGCTTCTGTCATCGGACTCACTATTGGTCATACACTGCCAATTCTAGGCACATGCACTATTCTTCCTGCAGATTCACAGGGAAAATGCTTCAGTTGTGATTCCCTATTCATTCCGGACCGTTCCTAATCGACCTCAAGCCCATAAATGAGGTTGGTGCTCCCATTTCTTTTCTTTCCAGTTGGTGTAAATCTCTAGCGAATTTGATTTTGCGTTGTACCAAAGCCACATGGGAGGTGAAATTCCACCAGTAAGGCTTCAACTTGATTGTCATCCTTCTATAAAATACCACGTTGTATCATGTTTACGAGAACCTGTTATAAAGTCTTTAGATTCCGTATTTTCGAGCGGTGTCTTTGAGCTAATCACCTTATCCAATTAATCCACGTCTATTGTTATTCCCCTCAAACCTGATTGTAATGCTCTATGGATCTGCGATGATCACCACTTGACTTTACGTTCAAAACGTCGTCAGGAGACGTGTATCTCTACTAGCCCGTTCCATTGATTCCTGTTATTTTTCTTGACCGGGCTTGAAGGATGCTTGTTTACAGATCATTTTGGATCATGAATTTCGTGTATTGATTGCTGTTGACACTCATTTTGGTCTGTAGGAATTCCCATGAATTTTCTTCACCTAAATTAAGTGTTTAACCTAGCATCTTCCAGCTAGTGGATGTGGTCATCCAAGGGTTGGCTGGTGTTGACAATTAACAGGATACTGTAGTGTTTCACGATATAAGACTTCACTAACCATCACGACAAATAAACTGTGTCGCTATTAATTTATCCAGGCGTCTTCAACTCGATTTCTCCGTTATCCCTCGTTTATCTGATTCGCGAATATGGCCTTAGGCCTAATTCCCATCGGTTAGCTACCCTTATAGTCGTACATAATCCCACAAACTTCAATGAACCGCGCTTATTAGTTGGATACCTGCGGTGTTATTCACTAGTAGTTCCAAATTTCTCCCAACACATGGCAACTATAACCGACCTGTTAACATATGGTGATTTTGGGTCCCTCATACAAAAACGAATTTTGTTTTATTCTGGAATATTTTACGCTGCTTTTTGCCTTCAGAATATTCAGTTCTTGTTGCGGACTCCCCACCTACAGGCACCGATGCACTATTAAAGCAAGATGCTGCCGGACTGGGGGTATTTGCAAACACGACGTGAAGTTTTTGCTGTTTACTGATCAGTTCAACAACTTCAAAATTTCTTATTCGGTTCTAAGTTCACAATCATTTCTAATAAAGAAACATTGCACTTTATCTGTTGCACAGCAAAATCGTTGGACGAATCAACTGCAGCAATGGTGTATTGTGGCTTCTGCATCCGACCAAAATATTCATTATTATAGTGCCAACTATATTCCACATATTGGTTATCTATTCTGATATGAGTCTGATTGCTTAAGTGCCCAGCCTTTATCGGTTAGTCGACAGGACTTAAATCGTGACACACGTTGACATTTCGGGCTCCTATCGTCAGCCATTAAAGGTAGACGGCCTGCGAATATCAAACAAGTTTTTCAAATGCTGCTCCAGATGAGAAGAGCCGGTGGTAGTACCACGCGGAATGCTGTATGCATTCCGGTCATTTGGGCTTCGGTAAAATGAAATCGTTGGAACATTTGTTTGATTGTGGTCAGTTATGCAGTTGTTTCACCCATGATTTTCTATTGGGCATTGGAACTTCGGTGTGACGAATACTTTGAAAACCTTTAATTATCCACTGCAGTGATCCATAATTGTTCTTTAACCGTCTGGGGAAAATTTCGTTCTCATTGCTCTGGCGGTTTCAGGAATGAAACCAACTAAGAAAGACAGTAAAGTTGGGGTTCATTTTCGTTATCCTGAAGTTATAAAAGTAGCGCCAAAGTTCTATGAAGTGGTCCCGTAGAGTAGTTGCTGGACGGACTATGGCACTGCGATCGCAGTTACTAGAAGGGAGATCGGGTGTCTGTCTGCACCCACTTGGTTTCTAGCCGCATTTTCTGACTGTCAGTAATCCACGAAGGCCAATTGTTCCCTAGATATATATATTCGTGTAAGACAATAACTTCTGGGTGAAACTAAGCACAAATTAGACTTTCTGTCTGTTTCATTTACGCAACTCAAAGTGGCATGCATAATGCAATTTCTTATGATGCACTCTTCGCTCTTAAATGTACTAACTTAGCATATGACACTCGGTTGTTTAATGCATCAGGCTCTGATCGGGTCGGTTGATCCGAATCAATGTTTTCTACTTGCTCTATAATGTGGAAGCCGTTCATGGTGTCTCCTCATTTGACCATACGAAGTTTACGGTTACAGTATGAACCACCAAAACTATCATAGTTCAATAACATTGAAATCACACGATTTTTTCTATTTCTCACATCATTGTCGGACTGTTCCCAGAGGATTCACTTTTTCTTCATCTGTCGCCGACTTATCACATGGATTAAGGAAAAAAACCAATCACAAGACAAACAAATCGTCAGTTTTGAGTGCAAAGTATACTACTTTTATCCGTATTGAAAAAATACATTCCATACTAGATTTCGTAGCAGTTTTAGGGAGCAGGGGACGTAGGTGATTCTGGTTAGAGCCTGGACATCGGGAACGAGATTAAGTGCAAAAGAGGATATGGGTTGTTGGTGAGCATGGTGTGATTGAAATTACAGGATTGCACTGGTGCCGAAAAGCAGACAGGTAGGCCGAAGGACAGTCGGGACGGGGAAAAATTAGGTGAATGAATCACAATAGTCTTATTTGCATAGTATTTTATTTTTTATTACTGCTGTTGGGGAACTTCAGCAGTCTGTGTTGGTTCGAAGATACTTTTCAGAAAACGCTATACAATGAGAGAATAAAGGGATCATTTTCAAAACCAACTGTGTGGTGAGTAAGATGAATTGCAACTGAGTAATCAGGGGTTTCAGAAATTGATAGAGGAAATAAAAAATGGTTAGTCCACCTATATAGTTATCATTTCTTGGTGCATTTGACTTTCTTCGGTTTGTTAAATGCTGAAAATTAGTCATGGATCTTTCAGCGAATCATCTGTATTTTCTTGGCTTGGTGGAACTGCGTAAAATACCCAAGAACAAGTAGGTGCGTTCGCTTCTTGGCCATATCGCTCTGTATCTGTGGGAGATTGCAGAAGACGGGGTAATTCAAAGCGTTTTCTGGTCTTGTTGCTGTTGTTTTCATTATTATTATTATCCCTAATGCTAGTAGTTATTATGTCATTGGTTGTGACATTTGGTTTCATCAGTGTGTTACGGCTGTCAACATGGATTATTGTGGATCTACTGAACTCATCGTCATCATCTGTTCCCAGTTCGTCTCGTTCATCAGATTCAGATTCACGGACATGTCGTACTGCAGGTATTTCCACACGTTTGAGATCAGGATGAGGCTCGGAACGAACGCCATGTATTACTGGGTAGGGATAGATTGATCTGCGTGGTGTAGTCGGACCTGGCCTATTGCCACTGCGAACCGTATCTGCACGTAATGTGGCCTCTGAAGTTACTGGAATTAGAGTCCAGCTATCATGTAGTATTCCGGACGACTGGAGTCGGGGAGAATTCGGCCCTCCATATCGATCCGGTGCGGGGACATTTTCAAACTGTTCCTGTCCACTGGACTCTGCTTCGTCTGCATACACGGGGTGATAATTTGATTCCTCGACTGGATATTGCGTTGACCACTGTGGGTTTATCTTCGTATACAAACCCGACTCTTCTCGAATCGGATAGCGCACACTAAGAGGTAGGCCTTGAATTCCAGTGCTTGGGGTAGACGAGCGTCCAGGGCTTGCGTAACACTGGATATAAGGCATGCGCAAATCTGAATTGCTTGCGTAGCGGTTCCTGGCACGCATGCGAAGTTTGTATGCTGATAAATTATCCCAGTCCACATCCTTTACGTGCCGACCTGTTGATAGGAATAAAAGTATCGATGATTATATTCAGTTTAATTTGTTTATCAATTTCTGCGATTCATTTTCCTAATTACGAGTTGGGTTTTATGGTCTCATTGATTACATATGGCGGGCAGCGGGAATTTAGCGATCAGGAGGCCAAACCATAGAGTGGCCAATTTTAAGCTACTACTAACTTTTAATAGCGAGGTGTGCCATTCTGATGCTCCGGAAAAAAGCTATCTCTTAAATACAGAAACTAAATACTATTAAGCTAAATAACAAAGGATAGTTAATGAGACAGCTTCTAGCTAGCTATCCTATAAAGAACAATCAGAAGGAAACAAATCACGAACATAATCAACGCAGCATACAACTTGTGAGCAACCCTTCGAACACGAGTTGATCGAAAGGTAAGTTAGTGAATTACCCCATCCTAGTGTGCAGTTTTCAGTGTACTCCCCTCAGTCCTCAGTCAACCCAGTTTTCAATAGTTTGCATACCACGACAACAGTCGAGAGCATAAATTGTGAACAATCTCTTTTCTCTTTCCTATTGATTACTTAGATGGTGACAGATAATCGAACTATCCCAAATTTGCGGGTGATAGAATACACGCGGTTCAAATGCGTGGGTTCGTATCACACCGGAGTCGAAGACTTTTTGCAGTTGAGTCAATTCCACATTTGTCGAAAATTTGCCGACCAGAACTTTTACTTCTAAAAACCTAGATCACCAGACATTGTCTGGTAATGTTATTGTGTCAAATAAATTGGATAACAGTAAACATACGCAGGGACTTATCAATTCGATTGCGTTCAGCCAATAAATTGACTTGTTCCACCAGAGTGGATACTGCACCAGCAAAATTCATTGGTGATTCTCTGCCGCGTCCAATATAACCACATAACTGTCGATTAATGGGACGGTAACCTCGTGCTATATAAGTTTGTCTGGTATTTGTGACTACTGGAACCGCGTACGATGATGAATCGTATGAATCAATCGATTCTGTCTCCGGTGGTTGGCTGTAGAAGGTCAATCGTGGTTGACTTGCTGACTCGCGGGAAATCGGTTTTACTAGATGACCATTTTCCCGGGGTGGTACTCTAGCTTGTGCCCCGGCCATCTGTAAGTATTCCGTGGATGTGATGGAAAGTGAATCGTGATAATCGGTATCTACTTCATCTGGTACACGGTTTGATTCACGACTTGATTGATCAACAGCAGTAGAGATTACAATCTGTGGTTTTTCTTGGCGCGTCTGTTCATCCGTTGGTGGATACCGTTCGAATGCGGTCGAATCATGCACATGATTTGTTGTTGCACGAGGAGTAGTGTTTATAATTGAACTGGCGGTGCCCAGTCTGCTGCGCTCATCTTGAAGCTGAAAGTTGCATACAAACGAATAGTGAGAACAATTCGAATAGGTTGAAAGGATATCGACAACGGGAATCACCGAAACTAAAAATAATTCTGAATTCCTTACCCTCAGAAGAGTTTACTGGAATTAAACTTTGTCGAATACTGAGGAAACTAGAAATAGGTGCGATGACTGGGTACACTCGTGGTTTCCTTTTTTCGACACTATGGTATTACAAGTAGGCGGGCAATAATTTAACACTGCCATCTTGTATGCCGTATTGACTGACACTAGTTCCGTGTTAATTTTTGCCGGTTATTGTTACGTAACTTCATAAAATATATTGATAAGCTCTAGTTGTATCCGCTTCGTAAACGCAAGCATACACTGAAGATGATAACAGTACTGCACAGTGGCATCGATCTTTCGGAGAAAAGTGTTTTTTTCGTACATTTTCCGCTCGCTCTGGTTACACGCGAGACTTACACTGACAACTTCTGCTTATCGCTCGGCAATTGTGATGTGGTTCGCTTTCTCCAAGTTTTCTCTAGTTTGTCAGGACATCGTCATTCTCAATTTCAGAGTCCCATAGAAGACATCTGGGGTAGCACACCGGAGGTCTTTTACAAGTATACTCTGACGACAGAATGGCACAATAGGTGAAATTTTTGTATGCTAACAATAGACATAACTAGATTGAATATTGCTTCATTTCTGAGATATTAATTCCATGGAATATTCAACTAAAAGGAACCCTTTCCGTTCGATTTGATGAGATCAATTACCTGTTTTCACCATTTACTTAGTCCCCGAAATTTTGAAAGCATTTTATTGGTGTTGTGTGGGGTGTTTTCTTATTGATGTTTGAATTTGCCGTAATAACGTCCGTGGTAACGCCATCAACATCACGGCATTTTGACCTGAGTGTCGCAAGTCACGGTTCTCCCACAGCCAGTTAATTTCCTCACTTGACAGGCATCTACTAACCGCGACTATTCCTGAAAGTGGTGGATTTCTCGTTTTATCGAAAAACGAAATAAAAAAGGGATTGAAAAACTATCAAGTTTGATGCCCGCATTTCGATAGAAGGTGCAGCTAAGGCGCTCAGGAGAACGTTTGATGGGGGGAACTATCGGGCAACCTACAATAAAACTCGCAACCTGAAACTTCTCCACTCGACCTTTGTTTAGTCAGCTTTATAATACTAATCTCATGTCAGTATTCGATTACCTGGGAATATTTCACCGTGCCTTCATCTGACTCGCTTGCAGTAATGTGACATGAATGAAACGCATGTGTCGACCCTAAAGGACTGTACGTCAGGGCTGGAAAATTGTGGGGAATGTCTAAAGAACTGTAGGTTATCGTTGAGAAATTGCTAAATTTTGCCGGAGGATAATGGAGAAAGATGAGTTATTTCAACCATAGATTGATAGCAGTTATTTCGAGTTAGGCTGTTCTTTCATAATGCGTAACATTTTCCATGCCGTTCGCCAAAAGTTCGTTCCGATAGTTGATTACCTTGAAAATAGTATTTCTTTTCGTATTGGATTTACCTGTGACACCTGATAAAACTAAATGCACAAGTACAACTTGCAATGATCAATGATATTTTTGAATCAGTGGTAGTACTATTCACACATCACTCTTCCTACTTGGAAATGTGCAGTCGGTGATGTTCTATACAACCTAAAATCAATCTCAACATTATATGCTCGGAATTATTGGTTGTTTACTGTACCCGATCGACTTTGGTCGGCAATTGAACTTGAAGAATCTTGTGGTGATCGGTGCAGAATTTGCTCAGTGAATGGTAGAATGTAATCTGACTGAGTTACGGATTCTGTTTGGTGATGCTCGCTTTACTTCTGCTCCTTCCGATGCTAATTATGATGTAATGGTGTTGATGGCGACGATGCTGTCACTATCGTCGTTGTTAATGTCAACCATGACGATTCGGATGGCGATATCGGAGTCTGTAGTGATGTTGGCGATGATTAATAAAGTGCTACTGTGGATGACATCCAAGAAATTATTGTACAACTTGTCTACTAACTAATCATTCTTTGAGGATTATCGGAAGATATATATGAGACCAGCAAAATAGACCGTGTAGATTTCTGAATCAGAGTATTTTAGCAATTGTTGAATCTAAAACAAAACATGTTTATTTCTAAGGATTTAGTTATAGTAATTACTTCAAGCAACTTGTCAGGCAAAACTGACCTTGTCTCCCTTGAAAACCGACAAACTCCTTTGATCCGCCCGACTGTTTCGACGAGACCGATCGATATTGAAGCCTCCGGGATGACTGGCACTTAAGAACGGACTGTGCACAAAGTTGCGTTTGTATTTCATAAAAATAAGTTGTTGTAACTAAACCAATAGACATTTAAACGCACTCATCCAACGATTTTTATTACCTTTGGTTGTATGCTACGACAAATATTTTCGCAATGTTTCTAATAAATGGATCTAAACTATCTAAAGGATTGCTGAAAATCGGCAGCAATTCCAAAGTAAACACGAAAAAAGTGGTTTTCCAATCAAATTTCGCGGCTACTGCTGCGCTTCCTCTAGACCGAAATAAGCCATCTCCTCACTGCCTAAGGAGTTAAAAGTATTGAAGCCATTTAGGATTAGTACTATCGAGGGAAAGTGAACGCGACGTTTCGATTTATTATATCTTACAAAAAGGTAGCGCTTCTGTGTTTGCACTTGTAAGACAGTCCGCTACGTTGATCGTAGCCGGCGAATCATCATGTGATATCATTGCTCAAATAGTTGTTTAAAAAGGCAGAAGCCTTGCTGTAAATATTTTTGCTTAGGTGTCAGACATATCAGTTAGCGGATCATGAAGATTGCCTTTCAGCTATTCACTTTGAAATCAGTGATATTCTTCCTCTGAACGTCTCCCGATTTCGGTCCGCTTACTGGCCAGTCGATGGTTAAACATTTACGAAAAGTTTGTTCAGATCATTAACGATCAACATTAGAGAACTTGGCTATCTGATTTATTTAACCGTTTATAACTTTTCCAAGATTTTGCAAAGTTTTGCACAGTTCCGTACTGCACGGCAATCATATCGAAAATTACGATTGCATTTCTGGGATTAAGTCAATTTTTCATTAGTTTTGTCCCGATTGGTTGGTTCTGTACTACTCTACGGGCTTTACTGAGCTATGAAATGTCTAAATGTTTACGTGTGGTAATTTTCTGCGCGTTTGTATTTTTTCAGTGATTTGGATTTCAGCTACTAGTCTACCGGTTACTAGAATTTGCCGGTGCCTCCAAGGATGGTGGAGATTTTGGCGGAATTGCCTAAGGTTGGTGCCGTGAAGCACAGGGCTAATTTGTTTTTTGATTTTTAAGCCTCCTACCAACTGTGCCATAGATTTTAGGGGAAGCTTTTCCCATTGTTTGTGCGAGTGTAGATATTAAAGGATGTCTGGGTTTGCTCAACTAAGTTTCTTAGTCTAAAAGAGAGAGATAACTCATCAGTGGGTAAAAGTTTACGGTCAGTGCCAATGTTCAGGATGCCTGCCTTATATTGCAGTTCCGAATGAATTTCTGACTCTTTAGTCTCTAGTACTCCGAAAGATAAGAAGAAAGTAAGTCTGGTATAAAAGTGAATGTTGAAAAACTGGACCTGACAACTGAAACCGACGAAATGTATTTAATAAGAATGGCGAAATTACAGAGCAGATATCTTGCCCTACACCGGTAGTATGCTTTTTAAAATGCTCTAAATCCAATCCAGAACAAAACTTACTCATGACCCAATATTTTTGTTAGGCATGCTTCCAGCTTTTGTTTCTGTCGGGAGGGATGGATAATGTGAAAGACAGACGGAAAGGAAGAATCAGCAATTGACTGGTGGCAATGAAAAGTATTTGTGACCCAGAAACGAGTTGTCATTTCGACCCGTTCTGAAAAGCTGTTTGCTGACAAAAACAGCCGCTTCTTCGGCCGTCATAGGGAGTAATAGTGAATAGGCACAAATAGAATGCAGCGTTTAGAGGCAATTCGGATTCGGCCTTTGGCCTAGTATTTTGTTAAATGAGGCAACCGCAAAATAAACAAACTAAACGGGTTAAAAGTTTTTATTCACTAAATGATAGGCGTAGTCGAGAGCTGACGTCTGATCGTAGCAGCATTAAATATTCTCGATTACGCCTGTTACTAGATGGGGAACAAACATAAATCACCTTTATTGATATTTTCCATAATCGTCTGTCAGTTTAAGTGCACCTATCAAGTCACTTAGGCGGATTGAAAAACGATACATTTGTCTAAACGCATCAGCCAACAACAAACACCCTGATTTCAAAGTGGGGAGAGTGGTTCTATTTACTGCTAGATCTTGGCGCATTTTCTTGAATCAGACCATCCGGTAAAAACGGATAACGGATTTCATGTGGTCTGCAAAATATCACGCGGCTGATGGAAAGCGATAAGATGCCGGATTTTAGGAATCGCTGAAGCAGTCGATGTGCTGGTCCTCGAGTCTGAGCTGTGCGCAAAAAACTACCGCATGACCGAATATTGATGACTTCACTCGCTGCCACTTTATCAATCCACGTCACCGGTCATCACGTTATGAAATCCACCACATTTCTGTTCCTCCTCTTCCGCTGATCAACTGACCAACCAGTCCACCGAATTACAGACCTACTGACTACAAAACAAATGTTTCTCTAACCCACTCGTTAGGTATGCATGACTGTAACAGGATAGAAATGGATCCTGGAGAAAACGTTCACCTGCACCACATACTTTTGTTCGAATCGTAAATTTGTTAGATGTTTTGCGAAAGTAGTACAAGGAAAATTTGATCAAATATTTTGAATTCATGCCGAACGGAACTGTTAACATTAGGGTGTGAACAAAGAAAAAAGCGCTGCATTACACGATGTATCACTGCATCATTGGAAAGTATCTGCTGAAATCAGGGTTATGGATCACTCAGTCGCCGTGGGAAAACAAGCATCACATCATTGGAACTGACAGACTTGAGACCACACACCATACAAACAAGGGGAAATTACTAAATTGCATAAAACCGCTGATCAATCGTAACGTAAACTGTAATATTCGTAAACAGAAAAGAAGACAAGTTGTGGACGAAAGCATTTTTAAAAATCTCAGTCATGCACATTGAACAAATTAATTACCGTTAAGGTAAGACACAGAGCAACGTAGCGGACACAGCATCAATAAATACGGTGCACGGTTTGGTGAAAGCCGATTGGATAAAACCAGTGAAGGCATCTATTATAGGTTAGTAGTTTTTGCGCATAGTGTAGTGTCTTTAGTCTATTGGTCACTAAAGACTTGAAGTGTTTGAGTATGATATCATAAAAATAACTGAAACGCTGGGTCAGAGTGAGTTTAGTGGTCAGATGCCTTTGGGTGCGTCGCCGGGTTTCTTTTGTTCGTTTTCTGTCCGGGCGAAAGGCGTGCCACTTGGGCTTATGCTCGTCTATTCGATGATCGAATCACCGATCCATCTTGCCTATGCATTTTTCCAAGCAAAGACGTTCTGTCTGGGTGACCTCTTCTAATAGGTTTTAAGATTTAGTCCTCTGGTGGTGCCTGAATGTGAAATTCAGTTATTGCGCACATTTAAAGTTTTGATTGATTCGCTCCAGTAGATGATCTGTGACTGTTAGTATGATTATTAGTTCGTTACTGCTGATTGGAGTTGCCTTAGACCTTTCACCTTTTGGATTAGCTGTTTGCCATAAGAGTTTGTATTACGAGCTCTTCCTCTTATTGCAGTTAGTCAGCTACCGATGTTTGGGGATCTATGAAAGTGCTTTCATCAGACCCTGCTTTTAGGCCACCGGTGCAAAAAGGGAAAGCCGCCTCAAGCTGCTTTATGCTTAGAGGTTATTTTATTGTCCTGTCTGCACTTTTGATCATCAGGATGTCTAGAAAAGCGGGACGACTTTTAGTTCCTATCTCATGTGTAGCGGCCAGATTGGGACGCATTGCGTTGATCTGGATGAAGAATTCAGTAAAATATCACCATCATAAATCGAAATGTCGTCGACAGAATGCTCGTACATGGCAAACTGAGCACTGGTTTTTGAACCATACCTAGAAAGATGTCTGCTAATGCAGCAGCGCCTAACCTCAGCTCGCTGGAAAAATATTTGTTTAATCGCTCTCAGTTGCTTAATGGTGGCGTTTGGGTTCTGCATCAGACAAGACTGTTGTGGACACTGAGATCGACGTCTACGAAGTACCCACTAGTTCAGCGTTAGACTATTCATCCTTGTCACCAGTTTAGGGTCAGCTTTTCTGCTTGATCATGCAAATTTTCAGCCTGAGCCTCAGTAGGGAAGTTTGTGTTGTATAATCGTTATCACTATCGATATCTCTAACAGTTTCAGTCGGTCGTCTCAGTTCTAGTTTTATCTCACCCAGCTTAATCGAGCTAATAAAATCAACTGAGCTCCATTTGTCATACTCAAACGATTTATACTGGTCTGCTCATTTGCCAATCTTCCACGGGCTCATTGTTCCATCTTTGGTTTTCGGTCCGAATCACGCCTCGCACACCTCTGAGCGAGTCTCGAAAATCAGACCGATTTCAGTCCGTGCTCGAACTAGGACGCTTGGCTGATTCCGTATTTGTTTTCTGGATTGTAGTTAATCTAATTCCAAGCTCCCTTTAGTGCCAGCAAAGTTCGACATTCGGTCCTGCTCTTCTGGATTTAGTTGTGGTTCGTGTTTGTACGAATGATCGCACCAAAAGTAAAATAGCACTGAATATTTGGCATCCGCTACTAGCCGCCCCTTACAATCCGTGGACGTGACTGTGCGGTAGTCCGAGTTAGCATTTTCACGGTAAGATTTCCGTCTTTGCCGTTGTCAGTTCCATGTCAGTGGAACTACGGGTGATTTTTATATAACTGGAAAATGTGGGTATCTCTAGGTTTGCAAAGCCTTCCTCCAAAGTTACCCAACTACTTGATTCTGGTTTTTCCCAACATTTCTCCCGACAAAGTTTGACAAAATGGACGGGAAAATTTGCTGCTTCGAAGAATTTCCGTATTGGATCCCTAGCAGAGTTCGATGTAGGATTCATGCAAATTCTCAAGAGCCTTTCTCTAGATGGGGTTTTCATGAAGTGGTTTGGAAACTGGCAAGCGGATAGGCATTCGTTCAGAAAGACGGCACTTGTTTTCTTCAGAGAAATTTTTTACTGCAGCCCTCTGGATTTGCTGAGACATCGTCTTTTAGCGATTTAAAAGAAACAGCTCTCTTGATTCATTAAGGAGTCGAACCAATAGAAGACATTGCGGGAGACAAGCATTTTTTTAGTCACGACAATCAATTAATGTTTCATGTGTGTGACTGAGAAATAAAAATATACGCATTTCTTAGTTCGTTTCTTCCGTCCGCTCTATTCAACTGGACCAAGTGGACTCAATATTTCTAATTTATTTACTTCATCTGAAACATTCGTCTCTCCACTGCTACTTGCTGTTGAAATCCACCTGTTATTTTACCACCGGTTATTCATTTTTATTGGTTGTATAAATAGATACCGAGATTGCAGTAAGCATTTTGTGAGATGCTACAGAACCAACTGGATGTGCGGTGCAAATCAGATTTATGATTGCTCTATTCAGCTTACCTCGGGAGTGAGATGTTGGCAAGCGAAAGCTTAGTAGAGTCAACTTTCACTTTTATGGCTTGATTTTAACGATGATTTCACTAAGGTATCGTACCAGCAAAAGTCGGTTTGTATTGGTGCTTACCATCGTCGGCCAACTGGTTGACACATGGTGATCTGCTGCCATGTGGCTTGCTGTCGCGCTTGGCTTACTGGGACCCCATGTGTAGGGGTTACTGATTGTGATAAAAGTTTTTGTGAAAACCTAATCATTTTTGTAGGGTATATCAGAGTATTAGCACACTGCATTTATTTCCGGTTTTCTCTTACTTCGGTAATAGGTTTTGCTATGGTGGCTTGAACGCGGATGATTTCGATTTCCTAGGTAAACGCATCTTGCGCATCATGAAGCTCGGGGTGCAAAATGACTTGAGAATCTGGTTGGTGGGCTCCACCTCCAAATAAACCAAAACTTACTGAAGAATAGTGGTGGATCCATTGATTCCTAGCGTATATAGGCACTGGAATTTTTGTCATTGTGTGTTCTTTCACTGTGAACTGATCTTATTTAGTTCTTTTTTCTGGGTTTGTATTATGTCACTGTTGGGGTTTACTGATGGTAGTCACATTGGTATATCGACCAAATTTTCAGCAAAGCTGCTATTCGCGTAGCAGCCAACGACAGCAACTGTTGTTCTAGAGCTTTGTCCCCTCCCGCTGAATAATAAGCTTACATATTTCAGTATTTTCTTTTTTCATCTGGGCCGTCACGCGAGAAATCCGTAAGTGTTCATCAAATGCTTGTTGCTTCAGTTTTGACAGAACCTGTAACTCCACCTAATTTCATTTCCCTTTTAGAACCCATATTACATGGCAGATTAAACCAAGAGCTGCAATTGTCTGCTTAACCTACGTGGTCTCTCGGCTATTTTTCTGGATCGCTGAAACCTAGTAGGTTGATATTTTTGAAATTAGACAGAATAGGACGACAACCTACGTGAACTACAGTGCCAGTTGGTGGATGTTTTTGAAATGATGTACTAGCATAGGGTTATTCATTCATGCACAAATGGGTATCACCTATGACTTCTTGACTTGAACAGATAATACATAAAACCTCTGGAGTGAAACACATGGAGTACACTCACTCTGTTCTTACATAACTCGTTTTTAAGGTCACTTCCTACTGACTGAACACTAGTCACGATTGGTCAATTTCAACTAATCTTAGTTAGCAAACGATTATAACTAGTGCCAGGCATTTTGTTATCTACATGCAAATTTTATGGAGACACTTTGAATATCGCAGAAAAACCAAATGTTTCTAGTTGAGCTTTTTTGTACTATGCAATACGGATCATCATATGGCAGAAATCTCGCTATACAAGAATCCTTTGGGAACTGATTTGCGAGTGCTCTAGACTAGAAAGTTGTTCTCGCAAAAATAAACAAAGTAAGTTTTAAGAAGACGTCTTTCTGTTTCACGAATCTCACTTACATTTCCCACACCGAGGTTTGCATTGACCTTGCAAGCGTTGGCTCTGTTGAGCTGCCAGTTCTCCAAAATTAGCAGTCCGGCATAAATTTTGCCAACTGTGAGATGCGTGAATGTATATTCTGAAAAACAATGACGCGTGCCAAACGGTTAATAAATTTTCAAGGGGCCCAATTACTCGTTATGATTGTGATATCAAGCAATAAGAATTTATTTAGTGCAATCGGCCGATAGAAGGATTTTTTGGTGAATTACAGCTATAGAGAGATTCAAGTTTCTACTATCTAATGTTTTCGCCAACAAATAGTGTCCCAATAGATTTTTAACTGTTCTATCTCGGGAAAGGTCCATCATGAAAAAAAAATTCTCCTAAGAGGGGATTGTTTGTATTGCTTACTTTCCATCGTCAGTGTTTAATTGGTAATGAATTCGCGGAATCACTTTCGTCAACTTTATCTGGCCTACATTTATAGTACTGAAGTCTTAAAAAATCACTAACTACCAATATCTAAGACCCAGGAGTTTCGCCGCGTTGCTCGTAAGCTATTGGAACGCACACCTCAATGTCTAGGGAACATTAACCAATCAACTAAGCTGAAGCTGCTGGGGTATGCCACGTATCCCCACATGTAGATTCCTTAGGTGCACACTGCACTGTTGCAGGTATCAGTTGAGCGATGACTCCAGGTATCTGTGCGCGACATAGAGAGAAGGCGTGAAAACTTCATCTCACGAACTTGCTTGAGCTATTAGAATTAATTTTCCGGACTGGAGTTCCATGCGGTTTGTAACGAGAGTGGTTGAAGCATTACGTGATATGGCCAAGACCTGCAGTTATCAGCGTCCCCGGATTCCGGATGTCTCCTCATCTACGTAAGTTTTTGTTTGTTTTTCGATTCACTGTTCTTTATTCGTTTTGCCTAGAAGTGAACCGTACCGTTAGTTAGTGACCAAACCCAGGGCATGTTGTACAAGGCGAACATTTTAAAAAGACAACTGAATTATGTTCAGGCGGCATGAGAAATCCTAGACGGAAAATTGAAGCCAATGAGCATAGTGAATTGTTGCATTGAAGTTAATCTGGATACTAGGTTGCTGGTAGATCATTAAGATCTGTTCTTTATTGATTAAAAACGATCTTTTCACAACAAAGCTTTATTTTTCTAAACATCTCCTTTCAAGAGAACAGAATTGTGATGTCAGTTCATAAAATTATGAGGGATACACGTTTGTGAATTTGTGCTTGCTTAATCACCACGAAAGTGTGAACTTTAAGGATCATTTCACTGATTCCATTGGAGCTTTTTAGTCGCTGCTGTAGTTATGTCATTCGATCTAGGTGTTGGGCTTATTCTCGCTTGGAAAAGCTAAACAAGGGATATTTCAAGAATTATCGGATGGGCAAAGTTTCTATGCATTTGCAAGTTGTTCATGCCAGTTTCAGATATAGATCTAACAATGATTTCCAAGGTTATGATCGGATCGGATTTTTCGGATGGCTACGTTTATAGAAAACAATTGTTAACTACCACTATCAGTACTCCAACGCAGGTGTTAATGGTTTGATATTGCTGCTAGCGGAAGTGCATTTTGCGTGGACGTACCAGTTGTTTAACTTGACCCAAGACAGTCATTACTCCTTTGATAAACCTTGATGAATCATTTTTTATTCACAACTCCTTTAATGGTCAACACAGTCTAGAATTTTTACGATATCGGGTTACATGTCGAGTGAGTGATTCACTGTTCAGTTCAACTCAATATTTGCAACCGCTGACCTCGTAATATCATACTCTAGCTTAATGGAAACTTCGCAACACCCAATATTAGGGAAGAGGAAGTGCTAAAAATCATACGTCGGAAGACTTATATAATAGCAGAAAAATTTCGAATGCAAGATAGTGGCATTTGTCTGAACTGCTTGGGGTCTCCAATCATCACTTGAGGGATCTCGTGGGCTCCATTTGCAACAACATTTCAATCGATCCTGCTGCCAAAATAACAACAGTAGCTTGTGGAAGCGCCGAAAGCACTATTCTCACATGAGGTTAGAGCTCCTTCCATAATCATTTCGATCATAAAGTCAAACTGAAACAGTGGAACGTGACAATCAAAAATAAAACTTCTTATGATGGAATCGGTTAAAAGACCGTCGTGCCTATGGACTCGACTTTATTCAGATTTAACTACTAAAAATGAGAAATTGATTTCTCTTGCGTCACAGAATTTTACCGTCGACTGAGCCGAATGCCAGTTTAGGATCAAGGAGGGCAGAAATCATAAGCTTACGGAATGTCTTCCTATATTCTAATGCCGCTCGTACAAAAAGAATGTGGTCGATGCAACCCAGACGTGGTCAGAAACCATACGCTCCTCATGAGCATTAGACGGTCGGGGAGATAATACCCAAGAGCAGTCTGGACGCAATATACACCACCAATCTTCCCCTCTTTCGTTTCTAGCAGGATCCTTCAGCTTTCTTGTAAATGGGTGCAATTGTCAACTCACATTTATCTCTCGAAGCTCTATCGTTTTTCGATACTAGCCACAAGAGTTTTACTATCTTAGATGATAGCACTTCTACATCAAAACGGAGTATGGATGGGAACAGCGAATCTGATCCAGCTGCTATATGGCATTTCAGTAGCCTATCCCACCGGTGACCACCATTTGTAAGTGGGATAATGTCAGGCTGAAGGTAATATTAAAAGTGCTGCCGCGTGAGTGAGTTAACCAGTCCAACGATTCAGACGACACTCTTAAAAGTGAGTCAGCCAAGCGTCTGATGTCTTGATCACTTTACTTACACCTGGTTTTCGTGGACCACTAACCTGAATGACTCGAAAAGATTGCGACTGTAACCGATTATTGCGGCTCTCTTCATTGCCCTGTAGTTCTATATTAACGCTGCTCGTGTTCGCTTCACATGGTACTGGTCAGACGACGACTCAAGTACTTGCGTACCACGTTGTGTGTGACACAAAATAATGGATCTGCAACCATCTAACAACAATAAGTTGAGGAGATCAGTATTCGTGAGGCCCACATGATTCAAGTTCGTGCATGGCATCTGTCACTGTGTTCAGGATTTCTTTGACCAACTCCCAGTGTTCTCGGGTCTTGGGCACATTGTAGCAAACTTCGAATGACACTCGAATAAGCGGTTATCGTCCACAGGTAGTTCTGCGGGTCACGTGGTCTCCTTGTTGGTGCGGCCACAATGTAAGCAAAACAAAAGCGAGTCCATAAAATGAGCCAGAGTGGTCGGCCATCTGATATATCCACGGCATTTATAACAAATGACAATGTGGTCGACCAATGTCCAACGCCACGTAGGTGAAAAAAAACGGCGAGGGAACTGGCACCACCTTTGTGGCAAACGTTTACTAGAAACAGTCTATGATCGGAACAAACCTGTATGAGCTGACTGCCGTTGTCGGTACTGTCGATTGGGACAAAAATATGCATTCTGTCTACCCAAGTGGCGAACTTGGACAGTGAAATCACCAACGAGAATGACAACTTCCACTAAATCCACACTTTGAAATAATGCGAAAGTTTCAGAGCAAGACATCTCTGTATGATCTGGAGAGTTGCAGATAACGTTCATTTATACAGATGCGATGAACAAACATTGGCGTTCTGGTCTATTGCTGTCGAGGCTTAGAGAACAGCCCAGTTGTGCTTCACAATAATGGCTACCATCTGGGATCCAACTTATCAATGCACTTTTGCGTCTCGCGCTCAAAGCTATCTCGATGCCAGAATGATCACGATCATTGCGAACCGGATTACTAGACATTTGAATAGTTAAGCGAGAGGCAGATTTTGCATTTGGGCTTCGAATAGAGAGGTGGGGTCTTGCATATTTGTTTTCGAGAAGCAATATAGGTCTATTTTAAATTTTCACAGTCACTTTTAAAGTAGCCACCCGCCGTCAGAAGTCCGAAATGCTTCATTCTCAAGTTCATGTAATGAAAATATTTCTAACCTTGAACTGATTCTTTCCGCCTTTATCTCCTAGTGTGTCTCCTCTGGGACTAATCGTTTGGCCGTGCAGACTGAGGTGCTCATAATAATTTCTTGGGACTAGGCTATGTCAGCCTTCCACTCATGCACCTTACAGGTATGATGGCGTATTTGCCCTGAGAAAGCTATCATGCATAACTTTTTGAATTGTCATCGCCAGGTCCGTGTGAAAACTCCTCAATGCGTTACTTTGGTCTTTTATTTGCGAACAGGAATATGGTAACCCTCAGGTTGCATACAAAACTCCTCTGTATGAAATAGCATTTATTTTGTACAGCATTATCATTTTGTATCTTTTTATCACCGCCGTTATGGCACATTAATTCACTAATAAAATATGAGTCTGATGCTAGAGAAATGTTACAGTACAATGCGACCCCTGGTTTACTATGGTTCTCCTCCATTCGTTTCCCAAATCCCTTGTCGTAGTTTCATTGATGATGGTTAACAGTGGACAGCACTTTTGTTCCTTCCGAACGGATCTCTTTTCGTTAATTGTTCTCTTCAGTCCTAAGGTGGTTGGAATTAAAGGCATCGTCTGTGGATCTTTATATGCAAAAATATTAACCTTAACAACCTTTAAAGCCTTGGGTTTTGTTAATTTTTAAATGAAGGGACAAAATTAACTGAACTTTTTTTTTACCTCACTTTGGGTCGCTACAATTCCGAGTGCAATAGGGATCAAGAAGCCGGTCAGCTAAGTTCCTTATTCCTTTAGGTCATGTGATAATCGATAAATGAACTTATTGCATCTCGTTTCTTGTCATCCGGTACACACACACACACGCAATGGTGTTTGCACATAAAACAGACGTCAGTCCATGTCTGCTCACGAGCCTGTCCTTCTAAGACAGCCAGTGACACCTCGCGCGCCACTTTTAAGACACTAAATTTTCAGTCACATTTTATACTCTTTGAATTGTCAAAAAACGACTCACGTACCGCTATCCGGTGGCTGCAACAAGTCCAATTTCCGTTTCGCCTGAACTGGCCACAATGTACGAATAGTTTCTCTCAGCTCGGCATCTTTTTGATCCATCAATTCGGCAGGAGCCATCTTAATGCTGAGTGCCTCACGTACCAGAGCAAACAGCGTGGTGGTGAAATGCACAGTCCCCTGATTGTCCACTGGCATATTCATTCGGATCAGTTTCTATTGCCGGGGAGGAGGCACGATTTGAGAATGAATAGAGTAGAAGTGGTTTTTGTTTGTTTACTGATTTAACGGTCTCACTCCAGACACTATACCATTTCTTTCGGCAATTCGGAATCACGTCAGAAATAGTCGGAATTCCGCAACAATATGTCTCTTTCATATGACCTCACAAGAGTACAACTGCTTGCAGACTGAAGTGCAGTGCACTGATAATCATTACATCTCACAGTACTCACGCACAAATGTGCTCATTTAAGATGGATCACACTTCAGACCTTTGGAAGCAGAATTTCAACAAATCAACGGAGTGACGATTCCGAGTAGTTTTGACACAATTCCAAACATTTAGTTTTAATTCCAAAATAATGTGGAAAATGGTATGGATTCACAGGATAAGACCTTAATTCAAAAGTTTCGTGACTGTCACGTCTTTGGTGTTTAGTATCCAAAGGAAAATACTATATATATATATATATTTATATATATATATATATATATAATGGTGTTGGTTTGTTCTCTGAGCTGGCAAACTTGGTTGCAAAAGTTTCATTAACTGCCGAGGTGACACCGTCAGTGCTATGATATTGCGGCTCGCAATAATATCAGCAATAATGTCAGTCCAAAAATGGCAGTCAGTGCAGAACGCACAACCACAGATTTCATGATTGCTCACCTGATGTTTGCACCAAACGTGATCTGTCCTGGTCGTTGAGATTCTAGACCGATATCAAACTGTGACTAGCGCCCATGCATAGGTTTGAATACAGATGGAGTTAGTAGTTTACCATATTTATGTTTCATTGACAACTGTTAATTCTCACGAAACTATTCCTTATTTAGTACCAATGCCCAACGAACCATGGAAACATCACAAAATCACTGTGGGGATGTTTGCCTTATCAAAAATTATTAGCGATGTCTATCTATTGCCTCCGAAATGGAACGCGAACCCGAAAGGAACGATTCTGATCCGAATGCCCTGGTTATTAAGGTATTCGGACAGGCACAACGAGTTTTGAACTTCATATGAGATAGTTACCGATTTGCAAGACCACGTTTTCTTGGATCTCAGTTATCCACCTGTGTCTAATTTGTGTAGGATTCATTAAACCACGTTATTTTTTTCTATTTGATTTCATCATCTGGACTATGTAGTGATATTCACACCTAGCTCTTTGAACCATTTGCTCCAATTCGGCAAATGCCGATGCTATCTAGCATCAATCTTGAATTTATCTTGACGGGATTTTTAAGCTCAGTATTAGCCATTGGCAGATGTACAAATATTGTCCCGAAATTTTCATTAAAATGTAACTACCAATGACCTACGGTGGACGGTAGTTGGTGTCCATATGTTCTGGTATGTCTGCCTGTCTGCTCAATGAATACTCACCCGGTAGGCCAAACGATAAGGGCAGTTCTGACCAAAACCAACGGGTGGTTCGAGCTTGCGTAACATCTCATACATTTCTGTGTGATGAATTCGACCACTGAAACAAAATAAAACAGAACGGTCATGTAGAACGAACTAGGGTAAGTGGTATTACAACTGGAGTTTGTGTACTCAACCTGCTGAAGGTTCAATTTTCGAATTGATTGGTAATTTGAAAAGAACATACCGGTTGACCTTCTCGAATGATGTACGAACGCACCTATCATCATTTGGTGGTCGATCCGTGGTACAATCTACACACATGTGGTTTATTGCCAGGACTCGATTTCAGTTTTCCCAAACTCTGAGTCATCAGATAACACAGGGGGTAGTAGCACTACACCCACTTATTTAGTTCTCAAGTTTGTGCGACTTTTTATGCTAGTTCCAGGCGTTCACCTTTCAAACTGATTACTTACGGCTTAGTTGTCGAATGTAGATACGATTCCAATGGCCATCAGTCCTTTCAGTAAAGAGACTTAATTTCGTTTAGTTTATAATTTTTGAAATAATGCCTGATTATGCTGTTTAAAGTGATTGCTGACAAAAAAAATAAGTTGCCATGTCCAAACAAAAGTGTGATTCGTCCATCTGGACTATGAATGAGCATTTTCGCTGGTTAATTTGAGAGTAATCGTGATGATTTCTATTTGGTTATGGAAAACATGCGTGATCGAAGCAATGCGAGGCGTCAGTTTATCATGAGAGGCTAGTTGGTATTTTATTCTAGAACCCACTAGCACTACAGGGTATGCGTTCCACGTTTTAGTGCATGAGGGCAGATTATGTCGCACGCTGGTTTGCTGTAACAAATGATCGCATAACATTAATTGGCTCGACTAATTTTGCTGGTCATGGCTTCTGATTGGTGTTAAATCCCACCAAGATCAACCAGTGAAACGTTAGTTAGGTTCGCGATCAATGACCCCGTGACTATGGTGTACGGATACCCTTATGAGCCAACCATGTGCGCTCAGAATTGACAGGTAAAAAACTCCCCGGTTCTATTAACCGCATTTTTATCATGAAAACGAAACAATCATGATACACCCACCCAAAGCAACTTGATAGAAGCATTTAGTGCTAAGATGCACAAAGTCCAATCGGGGTCCGGGTTTGCAGAACACTGTTAACACCTAGCAACTCGTGACGTAGATGGACTATCTTTCAAACGCACTAGCATTTCAGAGCTGAAATCTGTAGTATATCACGGAGATTTTCAAGATTTTTATGGTGCCCATGTGGAATATGTCAACGATATTAATATAGAGATTTCATTTACTTGAGAAGATGCTGAAACCCTTGTAGTTTCACCGAAATTTAAATAAACAAACTGGTGGAAGAGATTTTGTTTCATCAACTGGGGAATTCTGGTCATGGGAATAGCAGAACTACTGAATTTGAATTTCTTTGTACGGTCATCCTCTGAAGTTGCATCCTATTATTTTCAAAAGTGGAGACGCTGTTCCCACCACAATATCTTTGGCAGGCTTGAGACGCTCTAAAGGGTTAATCAGTAGCAGTCAAAATTTCAAGCAGCGCAATCTTCTTTGGGTCAGTTATGCTCTGGTTCAGCGAAACGATAAGTTGATCATAATAAGGCCCAAAAATACGCGAATTGAATAAAAGATAATTGAAATCAATCAAGTATTGGTGCAATTTAAAACATTTCTTTTTGGCAAATGTACACTTCAGTTATTTGAGAGACTGACCTCCTACTCTGTCACTTGAAATTACTTATCCTCTCTGTCACACGAAAACAATAGCGCACATTTGGTTGGTAGCTGCTCTCCGTAATTCACGAGCTTCCTACCAAACCAGGGTAAATACGGGATCTATTCACAATGTTTAGTTTACTTTTACCGTGCTAAATAATAAGGCTGTACAATCAATTCGTATTTGGACCCGCTAGCTTTTATCCCGAACTTTTAGGCCTACACATTTTGGCGGCCACAGGAATATCGCTTTTCTAGTGATTACTATTTTTTGCTCATTGGTTACGAGGCCAGCTACAAGTACCGTGAATTTCACCAACTTATTTCTTCTCCTGTGCAATGACTTAGCGGTAACACGAAGGTAGTTTATGGAAGTTCCAGACCACAATAACTGAATCCTTGGAAATCTATGTCACCATAGGCAATTACCTATCTACGAATGTTGAATTTTTTGAATTTACGATTTTCAAATAAAAAGCGCCGCACGAGAACGCAATGAATTGACGCTTGCTAGTGACGCATGGAAAGGAAATTTAAAACGTCATTTATTATGCACCAGTAAATCCTATCGATCTACAGCTAGAAAATTTGTTACTGGAGAACTTCAGTGGAATTCTGCTTGCAAACATTTGTTCGGTGAACAGCGCAGCAAATACCTAGTTTGTAATTATATTACCGCTTAAATGATTACGATTAGGTGAAGTGCTTTACCGCGCGCTGAATTATAATTGACGAAGACAGCTTTTTGTAACTAAGCAAGCACGTACGTGGCCCCTGGATCGTATTCTGCCCAAACGCGGATGAACTCATCCAAATGATGCGAACCCAGAATGGAAGAATCTCTTGTCAGATAGTCAAAATTGTCCATAATCACAGCCACGAATAGATTGAGCATCAGGAATGAGCAGAGGAAATTGAATGACACAAAATAGGCATAAGACGCTGAGCTACCGCAGCTAGCCGCGGATTTGTTCACACACTCTTGACCGTCAGTACAAGCGAGCATCACTTCCTGCCACGATTCACCCGTGGCACATCTGAAGTAGGACAGAGAGAATTGAAAGTAAAGAAAATAGAAAACAAATTTTAGTTACAAATGATAACGGTATCTGATATAATGCTGTATGCACTCACTTGTCTCTATATAAAAGCCGCTAATTCGAATCAGATTCGGTGAAATATAATTCATGTTTTATATCTTTGAAAGTGCAAATCCTGTGGTTATCTTGCTATTGAAATACACTCAGACATGTTCGCATGAAACCACCTTATGGTGTTGATAGCGAATGAGTTAGTGAGGAACCTGGTAAGGTAGTGGATGGTAAAAGATTTATCAGCTGTTGTGTGCACAAATTAATGTTTGCGATAAGATCTAGCGGAAGAGGCGAGTGACGATCACTATTTATATTATGCTATAGGACTTTTATGGAGCTGTTCCGAGATCCAATCCGATCTTTTGGGGTTACCTTCCTTCTGATTGGTGCAATATGCACTGCATGCAGAGGCCCAGTTACTAGTATCACATCTTGTCACGTCTGTAACGTGACAATACTGATGCGGCGATAACAGTAAAAAAATAGCACTCCGCAAGTCTAGTTGAAATTGCGAGCAGTCCGGCATGTTTTTGGAATTATTTTGCAGAACTAACAAAACAAAGTAGAAACTGTTATTATGCAGAATAAAATTCAGGCGTATGATGTTTGGTGGTGTTAAAATGTATAAATAAGTAAACATAGCCAGGGTGGGTGATTTTCGATTCCCATGTTAGAATTTGTTTTTAAACATTTTGTTCACAGTGAAAATGAACAATTTCATAGCACATCACAAAGTTCTACGCGAAACCGCATGGACGATCTCCATTTGTGCAATAAACCCTTCCCATTTTAGTTTCTGAAACTATACGTGTAAGTCAAGGGAAAATATAAAATCACTCATAGTCACCATTTGATTTTATTTAGTGTGGGTCTTACCGTGAGTCGAATATGCGTGACCTTGGTTACTAAAGCAAGGTCATCTGTACATGGCAAGCGAAGGCCAGTCGGAAAGTACCTATTACCAGTACTCAAAGAGAAGGACTCTGTTATTCATCCTGGGATACAAACATGGGGTTTAGCTCAAGTAGTAAAAAAAAATCACCCATTTACTTATCATTACAGTCAAAATTATGTTCCAACAAACAAGTTAAAGATGCTCCTCTAGTGATGTGGAACTTCTACGTCAGCTTACGTTTATTATGGGTTAATATTGGTAGATAGCAAAATTGTCGGGCTGCAAAATTTCCGACTAACGCTAAAATGAACATTGGACCTTGGGTCATTTGGGCCAGGTTAGTTAAACAGTGACATATTTCGGGTGCTTTAGTACAAGAGATGCAAGTCAGACTGTAGCCACTTGGAAATTAGGGATTCTAATAATAAACATTCTCTAGTGCTTTCGAGAAATAGGAATAGCATTTTATGGCATTCCACGAAAGCACTTTAGCAACACCGTACTTTGGAGTGTGAAGTGCGCCATACAGAAACAAGAAGACAGTTTTATTTCTCAAACTAGACGGAGCATTTGCAGAAATTTTTGTCCTCAGAGAAACAGCCACATCTACCAAATAACTGTAATGCCCTTGTACACAATAAGCCGAATACGTGGGTTATGCTTCATACTTTGGCTGATATTGAGGATGTATTGCACATGCAACGAAAAGTGTACGTGCTGATTTCACTCGGAGGCTGAAATTAGCGTGAATTTCGGTTTGGCTGTGTAGTCCTACCGATGAACATACGGGCAAGGAGGAAAAGCGAATCACTGATTTGTGTTTGGTTCATATCACACGCATTACTTGTTGACTTGTTAGCAAAAACCATTTACCGATGACTCAGGAGTCAATGTTCGATTATCTCATGCCTGATTTCAATGGAACCAAATGACTGACTTTTTGAAGTAAAAGTCAAATATTCTTGATTTGTTACTAAGGCGGCTCTAATTTTTTTGTCCATCTGTAACGTGCACACCACGTTCACATGTACTCCACCAACGGAGTCACACCCAGGGATATCCGAAGATTTTCCACCCGTCGTGACAAATTGAGTCTTTTTTGCACTGAAAGCTTAAAAATTCGCTGCTAACAACGAGATCACCGGATAGCCTGATCAAGAAAACCATCAGACAGCCATAAGATGCATGCATGCTTTTGTTTAAGTGAAACAAATAGTCTGTCTCGTTAGTGGGGAATGAGTGGGGCTTATAGTAGTTGAATCGATAAGCTAACCAGAGCGAAATATCCTAAGCGAATGTCTCTACTAGCCGTGATAGATTCAACTTAATGTTAGCAAGAAAGGCTATTGCTGGGGAAAGCTAGAAATAATTGTTCAACTACTGATAAATACTGCGAACACTAAAGCAACATTTCCCAAAGAACGAATTGCACTTCATTCTCGTAACTGAAAGCTTGCATTTTACGATGTTTGCGATTTGTTGACGTACGTGAAGTAAGAAAAACGTTTGCATCTTTCATTATGCACATGTTTTGCTGGAGCCAACCAATTCGAACGGATTATTGATTGCCGCTGACGGGGTGGTAGGTGCAATTTAATGTAAACAAGGTATTGTCAGGGTTCAATGTCTTCCTAAGGATCATGGTATGGATAGAAACATGGCAGTCAGTCGAGATTGGATAACCACCATACTTTTGTAAAATAGCCCAATAACTGCAAGAATACTTCAGTAGTTGTCAGCTTTGTGCTTTCCAATAAAAACTTAGGTGTTAGTAAAATTTCGAAATTTTGCCAGAAAGCTAGATAAAACACGTCAAGGGATCAAAGAGCAATGCACAAGACGATTGAAACTGGTGGGAAAGGGATTCATCCAAAATGCGATGCTTGATCACCTGGTTGACGAGGCTTATTTAGTGCCACAAAAACAGTCCATATTCGTGCGCATCCACATTCTAGGAATAGCAAAGGTTATAAACACTCCTTAATTTTCTACTTAAATTTGTACTTGGAATAGACTATTCCAGGGGCTCCAGGTTCCGCAAAAAGAAGAAAGCCAACCAAGCTCGAATCATACCAGACCATTTTCATCTATTAACGCGTGTGTGTGCACCAATGGGTTTTGGTCTGTTTATCTTCATATAGTTTGTACAGGCTTGTGAATGAATCGTTATTAGCATTACCCACTATAAAACTTATTTTTACACCAGTCTGCTCATTGCGGTGACATGATATAGCTAACTGAATAACAATAACCATAATCGCATCTCACCGTCTTTATTTGAGGTTCAAACATCATCAACGTCAAGGCCATCACTTACCGGAACAACAAGAGAGCCGCATTTAAAAAACTGTGAAAATTATTGTACGTGGTTATTTGTCCAACCTCGTCATTAATTGCAATAGTGCCAAACACCTGACAA
Source organism: Fasciolopsis buskii (assembly GCA_008360955.1). Lineage (NCBI taxonomy): Eukaryota > Metazoa > Platyhelminthes > Trematoda > Plagiorchiida > Fasciolidae > Fasciolopsis > Fasciolopsis buskii. Next base: position 30,983 of record LUCM01008617.1, read on the forward strand.
GAGACAGGGAAAAATGGATTAGTGAAATTCTTGTTTTGTGTCTATTTGCGTCCGCATTTAAATGAATAATGTCTCCGAGACTTATGCTATGAAGAGCAAGCGAAAGTAGTTGGTCAAGCTACGCCAAGTCAAGTTAAGCTAAATCAAATAACACCTAACGGTGTTTTTATCATGTGGCGTTACTGGTCGAATACTATCAAATGTGGAGACAGAAGCGAACAACATTGGATTGAAGTATTGATGCCCGATGACCTAAGTGGCATTTAAAGAAAACAGAATGCATCAAAACAATAAAATTTCTAATGAGAAAAACCAGCGGAGAAAAGGATTGCTTTGCTGCTTGCCTCCTTCTTTGGATAAAATAAAAAAGGCGAGAAGAAAGCAAGTTTATATTAATTTCATATGAAAATAAGTATGTATAAGTAGATTTGGGTTTACATGTTTGAAACACATACCTAGATAAGCTAATAACCAGCATATCAGATGAACGGTCATTTCATAATTACAATCAGCTGTTTGTACCTATAGCTTGGGACAACATATTTGAAATGGCTACAGTTACTCGACCATACCCTTTCACTGAATGAAATCACACGTAACATATTCCCGTTGATGAATAGAATAAAACCCATGAACTACTGCTGTCACTTTGTCGGTGCCGGATCAGTCAAAGTGCTGAGATAGTCTTGGTATGTGCATGTTTTTCTGTTTGTGTTGGTTCAGCCCATGACAGGTACAGAAGTTGAAGTATGATTTTTATGATCGGAAGTCAGCTACCAAATGGCATCAATCCAGCAGCCCCATATCTGGAAGATGTGCGCGTTTAGGTGTAAGAGAACGATGATAGATGCGGTCTCTGAGCAGCTTTGATCAAATAAACGTGAATGGTGATACGTTCTCTTGGTCGTTTGTTGCTGGGCGACTAAACGGACAAGAGGCTCATCACAAATTAAGTCGAGTAAATAACCCACTATGGAGGCCAGCAACTTCGCCGTTTCACTCAATTTGAATGGTCGTCAGAGTTGAGCACATAGAACAACACATTAATAAATTTATTCCAATAAGGAATGTGATTCTGCGCTTTGAATTATATCATAAAAGTCCAAAATTGTGTGCCGCCGAAAGCTCTCGTGGCAAACCTCAAATCACATTTTGAATGCACAATAACGTGTCTGCCATCAGCGAACCAATGATAAAATCTCGGGGTTTCATTGGAAGTAGTGACCGTGAAATTCTGTTCGACTTCAGACTTTTACTCCTAGATGGTTCGAATTTCATGTATTTTGACCTTACTCGATGGAAAACTGCATTAAGATTTCCTACTATTTTATTACGCATCTCCTTACACGGTGACTATGCAAACTTGGTGCACCAAACTAAGCTGAAAAGTTTCAGTCACATTACTCTTATTTTGGAGAAAATAATGAGCCTTTCACGAGAACCAGGGTTGATATTTGCTCACAGATCACAGTGCTAAGGGTTGGAATACACAGTGAAGTCATTCAACCAACAAGACGTCATTCAATTTGCGCAGCTACAAGCAAAATGTCACTAATTTATTCCTTGAACACTTTTCATGTTTTAGGGCACTTGGAAGTACTTCGTTGTTTTGTCCTGGTGATCCCATCGGGTAGTGTTCTGCCAGCTATTCGAAATGGTTGTTCTGTTGGTAGTTACCTTAAGCTTTATTATCTTTTTATCTTTTATCCTTTACTTCCTTTATTAGTGAAATGACAATGTACATCATTTTTCAGGAAGGGAGCTGCGACCAGCAGAGGGCTGGAAAGTGGGGAAGCTGACCGGCAGTGGGCGGATTCGAGCCCGCGACCTTCACGCCCAAACGCCATGACCTTCACGCCCAAACGCCACAACCTTCACGTCCAAACGCCATGACCTTATCCACTTGGCCATCGACGGCCATATATATTGTCCCAAAATGTCGGTTTATTCCATTCTCAGTTGGGATTATTAAAGGATAGCCGGTGTCTGCTAAAAAATAGCCAGGGGTTTCTAAATGGCAACTGCTACTGCCACTAGAACATATCCCTCAAATTATGATCGTTACTAATAATACTGCGTCGTCTTAGTTGGGCACAAATGATGATAGGATGTTTGTAAGTAGTATTTACGGTCACCTGAAGGAAACTGCAGTGATGATTTACAGAACAGCTTACAAAGCAGTAATTATTGGTTAAAAGAAAAGCGAAATACTAAAAAGTGCATACCGTTTAGGAACCTGGTATGATCTGCGCACGAAGTACAACAATCTGACATTTGTCGTCGCATTCGATTAAGGGCAGATTTTTTCGAAACCGTGTGGCATAGTAGGTGAATCATTTTCGGATAATATTAGCGCGTCCCCTGTCACTGATACAACAACTACTGCTGTTTTCAGTGACCAAAACTGGAAATTAAGCCATCTGAGAGTGGATTCCGTCTTCCTCAAAATACACTTCTAAATTATATCACGTCACCAGAAGCAGATGTAGCAAAACTAAGCGCACCATATGCGACACGGTTTTACACTACCAATACGCCCAAGAAAGCGAGAACGATTTGCCAGCATTATCAGTATCTGTTTGACTGAATAATTGACGGGGGATCGGTAGACAGACTTATTGTGGGTTCTGTCCCTCAGAATCATTGATTTTCGTTTCTTCGTCTACATCATCACCCACTTGCGTGACGCTACACACGGAAACGCACATTACTCTTGCATGTGATCTCTCCCACTCCTAATTGTTAATCCTTGCATAGTGTCCCTTCTCTCTACCGTTCCGCCGTTCAAGTCATATCGGTCGCGCTGCTCACACCACCGCACATATGCACACCCATACTATTCACGCGTACCACCTCGTCCACCCTCATATTCTCTCTTTTTATTTCTCTAGACCTGTCTGTCTCCCCATCTTTTCACGGATCGCATTACTCACATGGACCGCAATCTGGCCTGATCCGGGCTCTATTATCCATGCTCATCCTTTTATTCTGGGCTCCTCCAGGGTACTATTATCATGCACACATATGCAGCTGTGTGCCTCCAAAAAATCCACTTGATTCACTTTTTGTTGGAAACTTCATGTTTCTGGGTTCACCTCTGGCCGGTTTTGTTAACTCTGTACTTGACGCAACAATGAGCCGTCCTATTTGAAGCACCTAGATCTGCATTCTGACACAAGTACTATCTTTCGCCCAGACAAACAGACAGTTAGAATTGCCCGGACGAATCCTGTGACCTAGAGAACTCACAAATAAAAGTTTTCACAGCACTTAATTGATTCAAGTCGGTAGCTTTAGACAGTCTTTGTTTCCATTATATCGGATCCGAGACTTTACAAATTATATACTCGTCAGGCTCAATCACTGAAACTGGTAGTTCATTTGATTCCATAGAAGATGAATAAAGACGTATGCGCATCATCATTTCTCAGTGGGGAATGGAGGAAAATAAAGTTGAAGGTGTTGAAAGTGAGTTGCAGTCAACCGAAATTTCAACGACGTGTTTCGCACTTCTGTGATAATGAATACTATAAGTTTCGTTTAAGGTAATGCCTCACTTGTATACGGTATACCCAAAGACGGTACTGGAATCCCATTTGAATCGTTAGAAGCGTCCACGAATGATGAATCCATGTAACAATCAAGGTGACACACCAAATGTTTTTTGTTGGTTTGCAGGACACATCACCAAGCGGTTCTTCCACGGATTCATTGTTCATGCGCGCTCCTAACGATTCGAATGAATCTCGAGTGCCAACCTTACAAAAGATATCTACATATATATACGTATATACGTATATACGTATACATGTATTACATATACATATATATATATATATATGTATATATATCAACCCATAACACCAAGTGGAAATGATGCTTGACTGTAACGGGAATTCGGATTCCTAAACCTGAGATCTCTACTTAGAATAATGAAGCTAGTTAATTGTTCAACATTAAAGAAGGCGTAAAATCCTGTTCATATTTGATCAGTGCTGGAGTCTGGAAAATTGACGACAATTATTTTCTGGTGTGCTGTCGGGACTAGCAAGAATGAAATTCCATGAGGATGCCCGAAGCGTTTGTATCCAAAGATTCAGGCAAGCGGGTCAAATTTGGAAGTTAAACTGAATTGCACTATTGTTTATACATTACTGCTTTTCCACATATGTTCATACTTATATCCCAAAACGTTTTTACTGAAACTGGTCAACAGTGAAGAAATTCATGTTACTCCGTGCAAGATCAGAAGAACCTCTGCTATGCGTTCGGATGATCTTCCCCTGACATGTGGGTTGATAGTCTACCCTAATTGATGGCGTACGTTGTGGAACAGTCCTTGTGTTTACGTGTCATCGTTGAGTGTCATCCATTAACATTCTTATTAAAATTGCGAACGAGAAGTTCGGTGTCAAGAAAGGCTTTTGCCCAGTAATCTATATGCGCACTGAGCTGAAAATATCCGAACAGACCATCCTCACACGACATGAATATTTCGTATAGACCTAGCAGATTTTAGTTAAATATAAGTTCTTCACCCACCCATCTGCCCACGGAAATCCTCGGACGAAAAGATAAGCTTAGTCTGATATAGTTATCTTGATTTTTCTTTCCTTTCAATTTATTTTCTTATTCCTATTTTCCACAACAGTTTGGGTGCTCACAACAATCGTCTAAGTAGCAGGCTAACTTTTACTGGAAGAGTGTTTTGCAGATTTTCTTCCAGACCCGTGGTTAGAAAATCCAAACTGCATTCAATTGCGTTCCTTTAAGTGTGCTTATTATTTGCTTACATCAGTGATCGTTCTAGTAACTTGACTACTATTCCGAGGTACGCAGATGACGTTGTTTTACACTAGTCTATCTGCAGTGTCATTAATTTCAACAAATTCAGAGAAAATACTGATAATATTTTGTTTTTATTTTGTCGCTAGATTTTATCTCGATTTCGTTTCATTCTTAACATGGCTGTTAATCTTCATATTTTTGTCGGATATTTCACAGTGATCTTTCTATCCTTCCCAGAAACTCTGAACTACCTGTGCACCAGTTCACTACTGATTATCTCAGTAAGTTGATCATGCGCAACCTGTTGACTTATTTTTCAAATTATCCTTGCCTATTTTCGATTTGCATTCTTGCCGGTTTTAGGATCTAGTTCTGATGGCGGTAATTAGCTCCATTCTTCATCTGGTGTGCATCGCATACATACGCTCAGATTGGACGGGTGAAAATGCTCTTATGTTTAATGAATTGAGATCCGAGACAAGACAGCTATCTCGACTGCTGACTGTGGAAAGGCGCTGTGCGTTTGACGTTTGACCATCTCGATCATTAAATCCAAGAAGTTAACAAAACAACAGTGCAAAAGTTATCAAGTAGTAAGATCTGTTTTAAAAACCAGTCAGTTATGATATTTTTTGATCAACATTTTCTGCGATCATTCAAACACTTTAACTCTAATCAGAATATGCATATTTAGGTACGTATTTAGTACTTACGAGTAGTGTGTGTGTGACTGATGCTTCTTGACAAACTGTTTTCCGGATGATACGTTTCACGCACAAAACTGCAGGGCTTCCGGTAAACCTTCACTCAGGAAACACCAGCTCCAAGTTTCGCCATCATTAGTGATCATCTTTCATCTCGCACACTTTTAGAACCTGGCCATTTTACTTGGAAGGCACGTGCGCTGCCAAACTACACAACCACTTCCCGTATAGGCTTTTCAGAATCATCAACTGAAGTTTCTGCAGATGTCGTTTTTAATGAAAGGCAGTACTGTCCAAGAGCTTCAAAGCAGGCTCAAAGGGATACTTGTTTACCCTGCGTAGAAGAGCTGGCTTCATATCATAACAAAGTTAATCAAGGGCCTAGCAACAACTGTAAAGAAAAATACCCGTTAGTCTTCACACATTTAGCTGGGATGGCAAACTACACCCGCTATCGCTTCACACTTGTGAACTTAGGCATTTTCAGATCCCTCAATCTGTTCTTTTCGAATATGAAGACAAATATGATTTCCTAATCGATTTTCGTTTTACGCCCTAAATTGCCCTCCCATTTTAGGCAAGATTTTAAAATTTTCAGTCGAAGCCCAGCAATTGTCACCGGAGCCTTTTCCATTTTTTTATAGAGTAACTGATCTCGATGCTTGCTGACAGTTATATTAATTCTCACACTATGCACAGTCCTGATTTACCTCTCAGGGACACATTCATTGCACTTTGACATGTTTCTCTAGCAGTTTCATTTCGCAGCTTTTGGTATTGCACTAATTTATACTTGTGAAAACTGTTCTTTCTTCTGTACGGCAGACTACTGATTGAATCACATTTCAGTGTACCTTTCCTTTCATGATGTCTCATATCTCCGGGTTACTTCAGTTTGTACTCCTTCAGTGTTTTTATGCTCTTATTACAATGATCTTGAGCGAACCTATTTTTAACTGAAACCTAGGAGAGTATGTCTACAAATGTCTTACAAACACAAGAGCAGATGCTCTCTGAAGAATGTATACTCAGTATTCTTCCGATCACTGAGTGACTCTCTTGAGATTATGAAGTAGGACGGTTACATGGAACATAGGTATCGTTTCACAACACAATTACTCACTTGCATTCCAACCACGGCGTAGATAAAAAACAACATGGCAATCAGTAATAGCACATAGGGCAGCGCTTTGAACGACTGAATGAACGTCCATAATAGTATACGAATTGTGTATCCTTGTCGAATCAACTTGATAAGGCGAGCAGCTCGAAAAAGCCGCAGAAAACCGAGGCTTAGAAAAGAAGAGTCCTGTGTGGGTTTGAAAAAGGAAAGCGGGTTATACTAAAACTGCAGTTGTTGCTTTTTCAAGCATTCTAGCAAGGTTAAGTTTCAGGGTCCTCGGAGAAATTTCACTGTCGGATCGAAATCAGTGCAAAAGAAAAAAGCCAATTTTACTATTGATTAATATTCTTGATCAGCGTAGATCAAATGGAATTCAGAATCCATTTCAACAGTTTAACTGATCTTTTCGTTTTCTGGACAATAAGATATAACATGGAAAATTGGATAAAACAATTCTGCTTACAGTCCTCTCTCTTAATTTTTTGGCAGGCCACTTAAAAATGAGAAAGTCCATGGAATATTACACTGAAATATAATAGGTCGAAAATTCTTAAGGTGCCCGAGGTAGTGGAGTGGAGCGTGCCATTATTCAGAATAGTTCAAAATTCAGCAATCTATGATTTCTAAACCACCTCTTTTTCATTACAAATAAACTTTCTTCAAGAAGATTAATTTTTTACTTTCTCTTTCATTCAGGGTTTTGATTACAACGCAAAAGAATGATTTTTGTCAGGTCCTCATATCGCTTTTTTCACTTTTGTCAGACGTTTTTACTTCTATTACTCATAGAGTACAGTTATTTTCAGTGGGAATTCAAAACTGCTTATGCGCTTATTTGAGAGGCTTGTATGAATTGCGCCGCTGAGAACAACAAATAACCATTGATTTTTGCTACATTCGAACAATCCAGTCACCCTCTGGGAGACACGAATTCATAAACAGAGGCTACCGAACCAATGGTAGATCCCTCGGAAACCGGTGCGCCCTTATCAGTGAAACACGTGTTGGGCTAACGCTAGACATGCTTTTCATCGATTTTTTAACCAAACAGAATTCATCCCATATGGCTGATCTACATCCAAGAGCTCATTCGGCCATGTTGACTGATTGTAGGTTGATTTCCACTCCGCCTTTCGGAAGGGCAATGTGTACAAAACACGTATGGTCGTTGCGCATAGGAAAACAAAACACAATTTCTGTACACACCACTAAAAATGGAGTTATCGTCCTGCAGGCGTGAATCCCCCACCGAGGCAACTAAAGCAGGGGAAACCACAGCAAGGATTTAAGGTTTTGGTTCTTTTTGAAGCCAACAAGTAGCAGGCATTTCCGACATTCACGAATAAATTAAACACAGTTTGACGTCAGATTGGCTCTGTTTCGCGGTCGCAAAAAATAGTGATAAAAACATTTCACTGGTCTGTCTCACATATTTTATTAGCTTAACTGGTGTACTTGTCATCTTGCATTTCGATTCAAATTCATTCTGAATGCGTTGGTAAGGCTGGCGTACACGATAGGCGATGCCCAAGACCTTCACGTCCAAAAGCCACGACCTAATGCGTCTGACCACTGCCGATTATACGGAAGGATGGGCAAATCAAATATCTTTTCTTCCAGGGAGATAACTCATGTCGATGTCGAACGACAGTCGTTGTCAGGTAGACTGACAGATGAAATCTTTTCAATACCTGTTTTATTTCCTCAATTCCAGTCTATATGAAAACATGCCAGCCTACTTCAAAATGCGAAATTTGCTGATGGGAAAACATCAGACCCTCAGAGTTTGTAAATGTGCAGACAAAAATGCAGGAGGAATTATGGGTGATCTTCATAAGCCGATTGAGAGCCAATGTCTTAAGAAGAATTAACAGCGAAACTATAAGGCACTAATTTGTGCATTATTAATTTTCTCACCAAAATTTATTGGTCAGTTTTTGACTGGGATTCCTATAATTATTACCAGAATGAATGAGATCATAGTTACTGGGGGGATTGGGCCCTTCAGGGGTTACATTTTTTGTTGTGTCCGTTTGACAAACAATTTTCAAATCTCATCGTCTGACTGGAAAAAGGAACTTAATTTGGCCTGGAGTTACTTGCTCACTCAAGTCAGTTGCAAGAGGCTCCTACCAAAGCTGAAGATTTCCATGGGTTATCGTGTCCGTGCCAAAGTGCAATGACCACCCAGAAAAACGTCTTGCCGCGGAATGTCACTTCCTTCTATTGGTTCGTCCAAGAAAACGTCAGTTCTAACCGGCTAAATGATAACCGATTTGACATCGATTCCTCTTGTGGTTTTGTAGGGAAGCATCTTGGCAACCTATCCACAGTTCTTCCTGAAAGAATGGCTTATTAAGACAGATGCTTATCAGAGAACTTGGAGGTTTGTTTTCCAGTGGCGGAGCACGGCTGTTCACGTTTTTAACAGACTAGAAAGAGCCGGTTTTCCTTATGTTAGTATAGACCTAAGATATTGATATTTCGAAAGGTGTAACAATAAAATGCAAGCTAACCCAGAACTACGAGAACGTCAGTTCATTTTTTTCTTTACTTGAGAGTGCTTATGGACTTGTCATCATGGAAGAGCGTAAAGACTTGTCCCCTATTCTCCTGCAAGAAAATGGAGACAAAAGTACCACATTTATATTGAAAGTTGCCCAGAAAATTAATAATCAATAGTAAAGAATACCTACTGGATATGAGAAGGAGATGTATGTATCACCGAAGTGTCGGGAATTATAACCTATCATAAACAACTTTGAAATTTCGGTTAACTTTGCGTGTCCAGCAGTACCGAATGCAGGCATTTACTAATGCATAAGACATTCCATTTCTAATACATCGAAATACGATCTACGCAACTCGTATCGACAAAATAAATGAAAAGGATTGAGTTTAATTGTTCGTTTGGTCCATAATGTACGTCCAATTCCGTTTGATGAAACCGGATTAGGAATTTGCAGTTAAAATTTCCCAAAATAAATTTACTGATGGCATCCTGGATGTTCATGCTAACTTCCGGATTTTATTCATCGCATTATATTGTTTTGAAGCACATTATGTCGCATTGCCTTGTACTGAATTATACAGTTTATTGCGTCGTAATTTATCCCACTGGATTTTATTACGGTGTGTTGTATTGTATTTTATTATTTAGTTTTGTTGAATACATTTTGCCAGAAAGAATGGGACTGTTTAGGGGTTACTTGGGTCCAGTGTTCCGATCATCATCGTTGGTAGCTTTCTAATAGACACCGCCAAGTAGGCAATGCTTTAAGATGGCGCTCAAAACGAGGGCAAAATAATACGATGCACTGTTTAAAATAGCTGAACTAAACTATACGCCAAGGAGTATATTCGTCACACAGGCTTATGCTTGCAAGAAATTACCAGATTTGCATTTCCAAAGTGGACATTAAAACTAAGATTTATTGGCCTTCAACTAGCGTACTACTAACTTGATCCTCGTTAGTTCAGTTTATTTCTGTAGGTATGATAAATCGCCGATTTTTTATATGCCCGAGGTCCCACTTGTGTGACGGTCATATTCTACACGTGGTCGGATTTTTAATAAAAACCCAGTCTGGACAAGCTTGTTGGAGATGACCGAGGTTAGGTAATTTTATCCCTTTCGGAAACGAAAAAAATGACAGCTTACTTGCAATTCCGAGACCAGAACGTCCGTGATGCTTCCAACGACTGTGATAAAATCGAATGTGTTCCACCAATCACGAAAGTAACTCTGAATGAAGTAGGAACAGGAGATCACGCAAAGTCGATAGTCCATTTATTTCTATGGTTAGACCGTTTATCATAACCTAACAAAACGAAAACTATTTTATTTTTGGAATCAGTTTTTCATTACAGGTATAATACAATTCAAAGAATTTGTCTACCTCATTTTTCAGCTCGTTACTAAAAGTTACACAAATAGTTTTGGCTGTCTCATCACTTTTTTGCGACGTGTCTGACGTATGAGTGCAGTGAAGGCGCCATGCTTCATAACGTCTAGGACTCACTGCACGAGGGAGAGGACCGGCAACCGTAACTCTGAAACTATAAGCGGCATAGAACCACTCGTCTGGCCACGTTTGGTAACGAGCCTGACGAGAGCGAGTTCCCGTCCCCTATCATTTGGCCTCGGTTACAGACAGATGATAAGCTGACGACGCAAGGTTAACTGTGACGGTGTCAACAGACAAACAAAGGTGTTACGCCTGTCTGTAGTGGACCCATCACTGCTGTTACAAGTTTGAAGTCATTTACTTAACTGCTGACGTATTGACAAATGTGAAGTGATTTAGTTTTTACTGTGAGTGATATAATGTTAATAACACAGCGTTGTTGGTAGATGTAATGCGCCAAAATTTCGACTACCGTGGGTATTCTTTCTCAAGACAAGTTTTGCAATCAAATGACTGAAGGAACGTTCACAAGCCAACTCTGGCATCGATTTTTCGATAGACTCCTTGTGTTGTTTGGTCCTGATATTTACGAAGTGATTAAGTTTTTGTCTAAAAATAAATCACTTCGTACCACTTGAACAAGTTAAGGGTTATTTTCGTTTCTCTGTTTTAAGACTATTTAACGGGAAATTAGTGATTCCATTTCAGACAAAAGCAAATGGTAGAATTCCTCATTTCCGTGTGAGAACTTGTCTCAGAAATATGTCCGACTGCACGATGAACTTGTTAAGTTTTCTTCTTTTAGCTGCTGCAATGAAATCTAGCTCTTACGCTTTTGAGCCAACCGTGTTACAAAGCCGTTCGTGTTGAGGGTCAGATGCTTCTTGTCAGCTAGACTTCGTGAAATTTAGATCATTTTAATCTAAAAATTCATCTCTAAATTATAAGTCATGGCTAGCAGTTTGCCATTAGTTGTACCTTTTTTGCTAACCAGAATTTGTTATTTATTCTCACTGTGAGCCCTCGATAGTTGTTCCGAAAATATTTGCCTATCAATCACGGAAAATGTTCGTATATAGATAGCATACGATAAAGACAACTCGTTGGACGGGAAGTATGTTGTTGTCAGCTCAGTGTTTTATGAGTTAAATGCATATAATCAAATTTAACGTCCAAATAGCTCTTCTGAGATGCCTTAATCATGCCACTTCCCGTCTCTCCTCTTGCGTGAAAAAACATGAGGTATTTGGTTAGTTACAAAAAGTAGTACCTACTGTCAAACAATTCTCCCTATCACCAAACGATAAATCCACTTTCACTCCCAACAAGTAATTCTATGCGGATCCATAGCTGAGCGCAAACATAGGCGTTGGTCATTCAGGAAACAGGCTTGAGATCAAGTGAAGGGGCTTTGATATAAATGATATAGCTGGACAACATGCAATTCAGTGATCACACGCACCAGTTCATCAACAAACGACGTAGCTGTTTTGCGGCTCTGATCTTTTTAATTCAAAGACACGTGAGGTTCTAGGTTGAGGGGACACCAGTACTTCCTGTTAGGTGGGATATTTCAAATATTGCTTCCCTTCAGTCAGGAAACATCATTCTATAAAAGTAATCATTAGTAAATTCCATCCAGCCCCTTGTATACGGTAGTGACCCTTTGACAGCAAGATTCCACTTTCAAAAATGCTCTATATGAACAAAAGTGAATGGGTTATGTTACAACAACAAGATACTTAGATATTTTGTGGGAATGACCGAGCTGATTGTCCATAAAGTGAGAATATGCAAACAGTTACAACATATGCCCACACACCTTGGGTCCAAAGGCAACCAGTTTGAGCAGACATTCCATGGTGAACATGGCTGTGAATGCAGTGTTCAGGTAGACCAGAGTGCTACAATAATTTTGATATTTTTGTGTATCCAAATCCGGGGTTGTCGAACCGCTTTCCGTGTGGTCCGGCCGGTAATACTGAACAAAGAATGTGGGTGGTTGAAGACGAGGAACCATGGATAAGGTTTAATTCCGACTGTTTTAGGAACTCTAAATTTTGGTAGACAGTTAAATTAATCCATTTTAACATTACGATATCCAATAGATAAGAAAATGGGAGAGGATAAAGTATTTCGTGATGAACTAAAACACCCAATGGAAACATAAACCTAGTGATTTTAACCTGAAAAAATTAAATAAACTACATTCTAACTTCAGGTGTTTGGCAATATTTTTTACTTTAACAGAAATAGGGAAAACTGAACTTTAAAAACCCGTGAGAAATTGTCACCTGCTTAAAAACTGCATTCGTTCTAGTAGCGTGTCAACAAGTGGGCTCCGACATATGCGCAGCTAATTTGACTAGCTTCATCAAGATCAGGTTGATCCAGTCGCTAACCCTATCCTAGCTGAAAAAGATTTGCGACAAACGGATAGGTTCAGTTAACGGGAAAAGTGTTTATCGACGGTTATTAGTCTTATATCATATCAAGTATCATCCCTTATACAGGAGATTCGTTTTGTCATTATTGGTAAAAGAAATCTTCGGCCAATTTTCCTCACATGTCTGAGGTTTTAATGCCAAAATCAGAGCAATATTCTAACAGGGTTCAGAAAATTGGTATCACGAACTGAAAAGTACCAACCGCCAGTGTCAGTTGTGCACTAGCGATTTCACGGAATTCCCTGGAACATATGAGAGGCTCTTATCAACACGGCTAAAATAGATGAAAATTACTACAAGCTGCGATCTGGTGCTGTTGCCAAGGAAGTAGTCCGTCTTAATTGTTCCTCAATCCACATGATTTCGTACATTATAAGTTCGGTTTATTTATTCAATGTTCGATCTTTCATTTCATTCTAGAATATGTGATGCTGCTGCATAATAAGTAAATTTGACGTCAAAGAAAATCATTTTGCCACAGGGCGACTCAAGTTTTGGTGGGGCTGAGTGATAGAAGATGCCAAAAGACTAGCTTGTACGTGAATATGGTTGAGGAAACCTCAGCTTTGTAGGCCAGTTTTCAAATAAATTTTTCAATGGATCGAGAATTTTTAACATCACTTTCAGTCTATGGAATCGATTAACCGATGGAATTATTAAAAATGACGGGGATCGTATTCAAGCCCCAAAATGAACATCTAAATGAGTTTGCCAGTGAAGAAAAGGAATTTTTCCAGTATCACAGTATTGAAAAACAACGTCGGTTGGCAGTAAAGCGTAGTGAATAGTTCCGCGTCGCGACATTTTGGAGTTTTTCATCATACAGTGGAAATGTAGGCTGAGTAAGTTGTCAACCTGAGCAAAACAAATCTGTTTTTGTGGTTTTGTATTGCCGTCGGCGTGTCCGAGAGGGTAGTTCTGTGGGCATTTAGGTTTTTGCTGCTCACAAGTATAGCGAAAATCACTATTTGTTCAATGTCATATTATTCAGCCAAAAAATTCTTTTTCGATTGTACCTCTTAACAGACACTCAACTATATAGGTATCCTGAAGCTTCAAACTAAAAATCCAATGTTTTGACCAATAGTTGCTGTGCTAAATTGCTGACTGATCTTGACGACATCTGAGGAAGGCTGCCAGTTAATTAAATTAATTAACTAACGCACGAACTGTGTAAAGTCCGACAAACCCGTCAAGATTTCACAAACCACTCGTGTGCCAGATTATACTCAAAGGAATGGAAGTTTTGATAGCTGATGTCGGTTGCCCCGTGAGGGGCGCAGAATTTACAGTAGTGTAGTTTGATTTCTTCTGAACCCAGTCTGTAAATGTTGGAGACTGTTCTTAATTACCACATAGGTTTTCAAGTGTTTGTTACTAGGAATAATTGTTCTCCACCTGTGGTCATACGTTTGCTAAGCAGAAACAAAAATGGTAAATAATATCCAATCACGTGGCGCCTTCATCAATTAATTACAACAAATGTATGCGTCTATCTCTGGACACAAGTAGGTAGATATTAATTAAAATGCAGGGCCTCAAATGGCAATTAATAATCCGTTACTAGCAGACCACATTTCCTATTGGGTAATGTTCTGCCTTCAGATTTACCTAACGTGGTGTAGAATGAGGATTTCTTGATTTTGACCAAGATGTTTACCTGCTAGATTTTTCACTGAGGGATTGTAATTTGGTGTCAGAAGTAGCCGACTATGTGGCACTTGGCAGCCAACTTTGGGCTACTTCAACCTGTGTAGTCAGATAGCTAGTGGATTATGGCAGCCATGCAACTTTCACGAATAAAATAAAGGTGGCTATTTTGGCATACACACGTACCTTCATCATGAGAATCAATGTATTCAATGCAATCATCATCATGATATAGTATTCAAACGGACTTGACACAACCAAACGCCATATGCGGTATTTGGTTGAATTCCGGTTGCTTGGCATATAACGACACAGGGGCTTGGCATTGATGGCGAATTCCATGCATTGTTTCTAAAATACAAGCGCAGCCATGGATAAGAAGGGAATTCATCAATTATCCCCGTTATATCAGGTGATTATTTGACATGTGAGTAATGACAATCAAATTTCCAGGAGTTAAACGTTTTCTGATTGTTCATAAGTAGCATGGAATAACCAGACAATGTTATGACCCTTGAGAATGAACCTTAGATCTCCAACTTTGTGAAATCGTAAGACCATTAATCACTGACGACCCTTGCTTGGGATATTATGAAACCATTTTGTAATAATTAAAAACTAACCTAAATTTTTAATATGAAAGCTGACTGCGACGACCGAATATTGATATTAAGTCAGTTTAGTCGAACTCGCTTGTTTGAGTATTAATGAACGGTGTAAAAGGCATGGTCTAAAAAGGATTATGGTCACTCCAAAGTCTTAATAGATGGTGTCAAGGGGCATCTAGATTAGCAAACAAGATGACCTCCTGGGGTACCTGGAATGTTTGGTTGAGACTAACACTGCACCTACAGTGGGATCAGTGTGTTCTTACCAAAATATTTGCTGGAGGTTTGCTTCGCTAGTATGTCCGCTGAATATTTCTTCATGCAATTTCAATTCTCCCTCAATTGCACCGCGCACAGGGTTTGCGTGATTCACTGAGAATCATCCGAGGAAACGGTTTTTGACTATTGCATCCCAATTAAATTAGTGTGCGAGATCTTAGGCTCAAAGATATAGTCGGACAGACCACGTTTCCCGATATCTTCCATTCGACTCTTCGAGACTAAACTAAATTCACATGGTGACATTATAATAAAGTGATATAATCGAAGTGAGTAAGCCTCGGGTAGGGAATAAATGCATAGTGTGATCAGGACAGCCTGGTCAAGTTTGACTTTTTGATGGAAACCATCTTCCGTTGGGAAACTAATAAAAGAAGCGTCATCGAACATGCTGCCAGCGTAACATTTGCTTTGGTGGGTGTCGTCTTTGGTTGCAACTGAACAACGAAAAGCAGTTTCACGGGTAGAACTGAGACCGACCCGATTTGAAGCAAACCTAGAATCATTAAACAGATTAAGTAAACTATCGGTGGACGAATGATAAAGTGAGGGAATTGATTTACCCAAATACATAAAAACGATTCAATAGTGTCTTTGCCACAATATCACTTACTTGATTTTTGTCTAGCTCGTGATCAACTAGCTCATTTTCACCCTGTTCCTGAAATGTAATGATAATCAATGCAACGAAGATGTTCACGAAGAAGAAGGGGAATACAATGAAGAAAATGATGTAGAAGATGGCCATTTGTTGTCGATAATCTTCCCGTGGTCCATGATTAACTTCGGTTGCGTCCATAGAATTCTTTAAAATCCTATTTTTTGTTCGAGAAAGGTAAAAACAAGGACTTGTAAGCATGAATAAAAGCGTAGCTCAAACAAACAACCATTACTTCCCTAGTGATTTTGAATTTCAACGCATCTATGAAGAAATATCCATTCTTCAGTGACTGAATATTACGGGAGAAAATTTCGTGTATACATAGTAGGGAAAATTAATAATATTGGCAGATTCAGCCAACCGAACGAGATTTCCTTAACGGTAAAAGAGTTTTTGTTCAAACTTCTTTGCACAACTTTCATTTACATAATCTAGTTCGTTTGATGATGCTTATGGTACTATGTTATCCCTACCTACTCAGTCTGCTTTTCTGCAGATCATGGTCACTCAGTGGTATTCATGTCAGCTGATCAGGGGTTACTTTATTTTAGTAATAAAATGTCATCTGTGATCACTTGTGATATGCAATGCAACTAATTGAACGATTCTCCGTAATTCAGATGAACAAGTTCTTCCTTGGCTTTCGAAGGTCAGCAATTTTTTATCAGGCATTTCTTTTCAGGATCGATTTTTAGGCAGACAGATATCTGAAACAGCAGGCTGTTAGTGATGTTCTCCAGATTGTTAAGAGAAGTCAAAAAGAGGTATAGTGACTAATCTTTTGGTTTATTCCTCTGGACCTTTTGATAAGGACTCAAGAAAGGTACCTAAAGTGTTATTCGAAAAAACCTAAGTTATTGTTGTTGACAGGCAATAATACTCGCAAACATACCCCGGCCATCCTTCCCCGGTTGTCACTGTGAACAAGGTGAGCATAGCAGATATCACATTGTCGTAATGAAAATCTCGAGAGCCCCACACACGTGGTTTGACTACGGGAATAGGACCTTCCTCGTAAGAAAAATAATAACCTCTGCCGCGGAAGGGAGAAGAAAATAAAACGAAGGAACGTAAGTTACCATCTTTACAAACCTAATCAGGATGAGGCGGTAAAATAAATAGTACTTCCTATTTTCATCTTATTTTCCGTTGCTTTTGATCGCGATTGATCATATTTCATAGTGGTGGAATAACTTGTTTATCATTACGCTTTTTATCTGAAGCAGGACTTTATGTCAAACACGGAAATGACCGCATCAATGTGACGGGTGGTTGTAGACGGTTTAATGTGTCACGTATCAACCAGTTTCTCAATCATGAGACACCAGGTTCTGTAGATAACATTATTTATATGCTCACTTGGGTGAGATAGAGAACAATGTCCGAAGCATTGTAATTTGTTGACCCTGGGAGATATTTGCTCTGCAGAAGGAATTTTATAAACAAGCTCAAAGATACAATTACATGGTTGGAAAAGTTATCAGCAACTACCAAACCTCAGAACCGCTAATTAGGGTCTGCCGCTTGTACTGCGAAATTCCAGCAGTAAATTATTCTATCAGAACGAATTGTTTGTTGCGGATTTGAAATTCTGACATTTTTATGTAGATGTTTTCCGCTTTGTTTGCGGTCGTGAGCTGCAAGCACAAATATAATGCGAATATTCATGAGATTGGCAAATCGTGATTCGCATTGCTCGCTACCCTTTTCTTGTCGATTTAACCTCCTATCGATTACGTATCTTTAACTTCCACAAATGTGGTAGTCTTTAACAGAGAAACCACAAACGAGAGGTAAAATGACTTGTCTATGACTGTGTAAGATGAATTAGAAAGCAGTGTCATTGGTTCCTGACTACTCGTGGAACCGTGTCTTTTATCCTTGATCATAAGACGTCACATTTCTCTTTAAAAAGCAGGCTGATTCCAAACGTTTACTAACGATTAGTTTGTCAGCTTTGATGCTGACGTCTGCTGCATAGTTATTTCACCCTTCAACTCACTTAGAATGTAATCTTTGCCAAGAAAGCTATATTCTAATGTAAACTAATTGTTTACATGTGGCTACTGAGATGCAGAAATATCTGTTGAGTTTCTGAACTCAGCTGATACAGCGTGGGACTTCGTTGATTATATTGGGTGGGCCCAAGGGATTTGAAGTTTTAGTTAAAGTGCAATTTATCAGGTGATTTGAGTGATCTGCTTTGAAACAGCTGATTATTCTCCAGTTTGGCCTGCAGTCAACATTTGAAACCTGTCAATAGTGAAGGACTTGCAAGTTGTTTTCAGCACAAGCACTAATAACTTTTTTGCCGTTTCATCAGTAAACGAGCGGGTGTCCGCGTTGGCTCGAAAGACGCCTTCTGCCACTGTTGATTTCAGTGGTAAAATCACATGAGGATGGGTCACTATTTTCGCAAGAAGTGCACGCTATTTTGAAGGTTATATGATAGGATGAGTGCATGATATACATATATTTCTACTTAAAATGTTAGCGTACATATACGGTTTTGGCCGACTGTGATGCGTGCAAAAAATTTCCTCCGTAAATATTCTTGACATTCTGGTGCTTCCGTGCCACAAAGGAACATCAACAAATATAATGAATTTATTTACATTTTTCCTGTTTTATCTCTTTGTAGATTGGACCAAGGGCAGTTCAGTCATGGGTGACCTTGGTTACCAAGTTAAACCCTTGTGAATCAAAAAAAATGAAATTCTACCGGAGCATGGGAATTTCCTAACCGCTAAATGCTTCACAGAAGCATTTATTTTGCTAAATACGCTACTCACGATTACAACTGTGTTTAGATCCTAAAGTCGATTATTTATTATTTGGAATATTTAGCGTTAAATGAAATCATGATTAATTATGAACAAAGTAATTTTGGTCCAAGAAGAACCTTAATTCACATTAAAGTTGACATTGCTTCAAAGTCATTTACGCACACTGCTTGGGTGGTTATCATGACTGTGAAGCAGTGAGCGAGAAAAGTAGTCTTTTGTTATCGCAATATAAAGGCTAATTAACTGATTAAAAACATCGGGTAATTTTATTCCTTATGTTTAAACATGTCCAGCGTTTTGCATCAAACGAAACCACTGTTTACATAGTATCAAACGAACGAACTGTGATCGCGCCTTTCATTGGAAGAAATCAATCACGCTCGAAATTGATCACGTTTACATGTCAACTTGTTTAAATTTCACATTTCTATTTTTCTCCAATGCCGATGCAGCTCATGATCAATATTTTATCTACTAATGTCCGGAATGAGTTGTACAATAATCATAGGTCTCAAGCGTTTTCCCAATCTGGATTATTCGCTCAAGAATCTAAGAAACATAACTACTCTACGCAGCAGTGGGAAATGCGGAGCGTTTTAGTTTGAACACACGTTAATTTTGTTTACGGTACATGTTGATCCACAAAATACTTACGAAACGGAGACTTCTTCAGGGAAGTTATCCGAAAATTTGTACTGTTTTCGTACTGTCGACGAAATTGTTTACTATTATACGAACAAAATGAGAAAAGCCTTATAAACGGATCAAAAGTGAACGCAAGGGAGATAAATGGAATTTTGTTGTTGTAGGAACGCAGATTTTCCTCTGATTCTGGGAAAGTATTTAACCGAAAAAACCGGTAGTATATGCGAAAGAAGTTCTGTGTTCCATTCTACCAGCATTTGACGAACATGCTTTCTTGATTGGAGCAGATTCAGTTTGACGTAACCCCAGTGAAAGCACTTTAGTTCAAGATGTGCTTCATGTGAAAGCGTACCACAGTCGGAATCTTGGTCCTTTCCAAAATGTTTCATGTTCTGAGGTGATACTTCAGAGAGTTATCCAGCCCGTGAGCACTGACGGAGAAATTATAAAATTTCTTAGATTATCTGGTAGAAACAATTTCATACTGGAGTTGCTAGAAGCCAATTCAAAATGACTAAAATTATACTGAAAGTTAGCGGTGGGTTTGTCGCTTGGCACTGTTTATTCACGCTAAACGTTTACCAATACATGCTTCAAATTGTTGTTAAAAAATCCATTTTCTTCCTAATTGGTTTTGTAATTCGTCATGGTTGAGACATGATGACTGAAATGGGGTGTTGACTAAGTTTCTAGGTTATTTGTTCTCCCGACAACATCAAAGTTTACGGCCCATTGTTGAGAACAATCGGAAGCTCTCGATAAACAAAAGAAATACTAATTCAAGTATTTTTTGTCACGCTTTTACTTACACCCGACGAACTAGTTTTGGCTATACCTCTGCATACGTAAGGCCCTACATCTAAATCACTCTAAATACAGACAAGCTGACATCCTATCAGAATTGCAAGTACGTCAAGAATTAACTGGAGAGCCATTAAGGTTCCCGGAAGTACTTACTGGCATTGTTCTTTTGTGTATTTCGACTGATCAGTGCAGTAGAAAAATTTGCCTTGGAACAGTTGGACAGCCACGACGGAGAAGATGAATTGGAACAAAATGTACACTACCAAGATGATTCCGACATTTTTCAGCGAGCTAACCACACAGTCAAACACAGCCTGAAAATGGTGAATCGTCCGGAGACAAATCGTTTAAGCAAATGCCGGGCTAACTCTTGCAGTTAAATGGAAAGAAAAAAATACAATTCACACTAACATTTGTATTCACTGACTGGATATCGAAAAGTACATAGAACTCATGCTGGGTAAGATAATGCTCGACCGAATGGCAGGGAGAAAATAGAAATGGAAAATTAAAATTTCGCTAACTCTACGTCTTGGCTATTGTAAAACTCACTGCACACCATTTATTCTGCTCACATTATTCGCTAATATGAGTCTCCACCCCCGCTCCATAAGTCCTTTTTCTTGGATGTTGGGGGAGTCTAACCACCGTGCACCTTTATTTTATATTAGAAATAATCCTAAACTCGTAAAGGAGAACCCATATTCCTTGCACACGGTATCAAATAAGTCATCAAGTAATGATGAGCTAAAATTTGCAATTGTGTATGCAATCAACCACAAGATTGCCCACAAACCTTCAGTTTTGGCACCCGTCGAATTGTTTTTAATGGCCTCAGCACACGAAGTACTCGCAGCGATTTGATTGTACTCAAGTTTTTTCTACAAAGAGAGAAGAAAACTACAGATAATGTGGGAAAATCAATACGTCGTGGCACATGACTTTCCTTACAGCATCTATGCGCACAAAGATGAAAACTCAAGGTTTACAGACGTGCGAAATTTCGTTACCACTGTTGACACGGTTGGGCTTAAATTACGAGCCATTTAAAAGTTTCTTACTGAAATATTTTGAAATGTGGTTAGGAAGACGTGTTAATTAATGAAAAGACTCAACTATTTAAAGTCATTAAGTCTTGTTCAGCATGATAGACGTCGTATGGCTACCTACCATATATAGTGAACCCTAGTGTTTACAAGAAATGACCAAATGTAGTAATTTATCAGGATCGTAACCATTTTCGGAAGTTTGTTCCAGGTACCCTTTTCAGCATACAACCCACAGCTAACTTTTTGCTACGTAGTCACATTAAACCAAAAGAGATGCAATGAATCATACAACAGTCAGATTGTCGTTATAGCGCCACTTACACAAGGGAACTCTGTTCCTCGAACCGCCTCTGTTTAATGTACAGTTTGCTGTAACTATCTCTTGGACAGTAGAGGTACAAACGATTGTTTTCTGTGACTCATCGGAAGCCATTACGGTGACGTTCACGGATTATCTCTTTACTCTGTTTTGTTTTAACAGATGCGATTGTAGTGACTTAAGATTAGTCACTGAGACCATATGTTCGTCAATGCGTCTACTTTCGGATTCACCCATGAGCTTACGTTTTTCATCATATTAAGAATATATTGACTTCGTAAATGATTAGCTGTGACTAAACGGTGACTGAAGTAGGGAAACGTGACGGATAACTAATGGTTAAGTTAACTCTTAACCCGCCTGCACATGCAATGGTCTCCAAGGTGGCTGCTAACCTGCAAAGCTAAACACCACCTTTGTCTATGGATAATGAAAGACAATCCTGAAATGTTTGATCCGCAGACTACAATCGAATTGGTGTTCTCATGCATGCTTAGTCAGACAAATGCACTAAATGAGATATTGTAGTTGGAAATTCATCTTTCGAATTATGTTTAGGGGAATCTCGATTAGGAGTAAGAGGCTACACAATCTAAATGATTCGCTTTCCGAACTGTTTTAATGATGCTGCACATGACTTTTGTTACTGATATCACCGTAACTGTCAGGAACTTCTGGGGAGTTACATCTAGCTAAAAAAATAATGATGCAAAAAAACCATGTATCGAACTTCGGAAACAGCCAGCCTTTTGGCCCCATACTGTTGGTATCGACAAACAAACGGAACCTTAAACATTCAGAATGGACATTCTACTTCTTGATCAGTTCGAAATGATGGATAGTTTTAACTTGAAAATAACCTTTTGTGTTCATTTGCAAAATATCAAAATGAAATGAAAACTTCCAGCAAATTCAAGAAAATGAGCGAATTTTAATAGCCATTCGAATTTGGGCAATCTTTTCATGAGATTTGTGAACAAAAATTTGAGAACTTTTTTGGATTTATTCACGTGTGAATGAAAACAACTCAATCAATGGCGTGGTTCTCAGAATCCTCTCGTTTCTCGATATATACCTACATGGATTTATTTGAAGGCTACATAATCCGTCAGAAAGTTCGTGCACTATAATTTTCCTCCTGTTTTTTATTTATAGAAAACTGGGATGAAGTGTATTTTGGTATAATTCCATTCAAATTGAGTTTAATATAAGTACGGAATGATCCGATGTCTTAGTCACTGTCAATAATGAAAATCACGCAACTGATTCATCTCGTTTGTGAGGAGTCGTAGGCATCGTATATTGATTATGCTACATCTAACTGGAGATACACGATTGTGAACCAAACACCACAGCCACCGAGCTAACCTAGCTCAATTCCAACGGTTCAACGGCAGAGTCGTGCTGGTGCTGGGATCACTCCGAGAATGGCAGCCGAGCGCGCATTCTAAGATCAGGTTCCATTCGACAGCTGTCTGTGTGTAGTTCGGGTGCATGCTTCTGTATCGCCTTAGGAGTTCAATGAAGATTCACTGTCTATTCATGGTGTATGGTTTTGGAGCCTACTGACGACAGCTGTTCTGATACCAAAGACGAGTTCAGCCAGGACTTATCCCGAGTACTCCGATGTGTGCAACTAACGGAAATTTTGGTCCTTGCTGATGCCTTTGACGACCATCTTGGGTACATAGGAGAGACAGAGAGACACTGGGGGTCGATTTGCTGCATCGGGCTTGTTCCGACCATAGACTGTTTCTGGCGAGCATAAACGTCTGTCATGAAAATTGAAATCGGGTCACCTGGAACCCTCTTTCTCCTTCAGTGTTGGACTCCGCCTGACCAGATTGCCGCTCACTGCCACAGTGAACCTTCAACTTATGCATGCAAACGAACCAGTGCACACAGACACCAGTTCTCTACGAGAAGCTTAGCTAATCAGGGAGACAGATTTTCTTGAAAGTCAAAAAGCCGCTGGTTCAGATTCACTGTATCCTTCCTTCTTCGAGAACGGTTGGGAAGTATTAACATCTAAGTTAATAAAACTCCTGAGATCATTCTAGAGTAGGACTTGTGTGAATCGGTGATTATATTGACTTACAAGAAAGGTAAAAGATGCCTATGAGAAAACTACAGGAAGCTGTTCGATAAAAACGGGATCAAAATTGTTCGCGGATATCATCATTTGCCGATAATATGTTGCTTGAGAAAGTTGTGCTCTAGAGAACCAAACGGGTTTCGGAGCCGACCTAGGCAGCAGCAGCAAATCTTTGCGCATAGGCACACGTTTAGCGATCAGAAATCGAGGCTCGCCTCAGTGGATCGCGTTGCCTCCTATTGAAGGGTGAACCAGGGAAATTCATTTCGCCGTTTGACTCTCTGTTTTCGGTCAGTTGAAGATGAGTTCACACGTATGGTTATGTTTCATCCAAGTTTAGCGCAACAAGTGGCATTCCTCATGGTTGCAACTTCCATTTGTTGTTCTTATATTTGTCTTTAAAATGGTAATAATGGTAGCCATACCCTTATGTGGGAATATTGGCGGTAATATTTACTCAGACAGGAAAGTGTCTGACTCAGAATATGTCGTACTACTAAATGAAGATCCCAGTTGCTGGTTTTTCTCGAGCTTTGAACCGTCATGCAGGAGTGCTTGGGATACATTTTGCACATTCGAATTGCAAAATACTGTTGCCGTACTGGACTTTCTCAAAGCTTTTTTCTAGCAGGGAAGCAGGTGGGCGACGTGGATAAATTTAGTCAATTGCATCTTACCTAGTAGTCGTGTATCGAGTGAAGTGACTTCGCGCAAACAGAAGGTTCCATTGGAATCCATCAGTTTGAGACATCAGTGAAATCGATGTGACACCCGGTTATCGATCAGAAGCCCAGTGTACATAACAGCGGTAAGGTGGGTTCTTCTACACGACCCAGAAACGGCATTGCGGTCAGATGTGCGGAGGCTTTCGGCGTTTGAACCCTATCGTCTTCATAATATTGGTGCAATGTAACAAATTAACTTTCAGAAACTCTGTTATGGTCGACGACTATTCCAAGGTTTTTGGAGCCGCAGATTTCACTTCTGCTATTAATTTTCCAAAAGAATCTATCTTTTTCTTAATATTTCGAAATTGACGTTATTTTAAATATTGCGCGGTTGAATATTTTTATATGTCCGCGAAAAGATTCATAAAAGCCCGTTCTGTGATTGGCTAGTCCACACATCGATCAAGGCCACCCAACAAAACTATATATATATATATATATATATTGAATTCTGACTTGTGTTGGTGGGTCACCAATAAACGCGCGGCAGTACTCTGTGTTCGTCTTCTCTCTTCCGCTAGCGGGCTGGGCTAGCTGTTCGTATTTCGCGCCGCTTATTGTTCCGTGTGGCTGCTCATTCAAGGGAGCAGCAGATCTGCCCCATTCGTTGAGCGACTACGGGCCTTGAGTCTTGAGCCCGAACTTTTTGTGTCTCTAACCTCTGTGTGTGTGTTCGTGTCCTACTAGACTACAGGCTGTGCTCCTGGGATATCGTGCACTGCGAGTACTTGTGTCTTGTGCTTCAGTGTGTGCATAGACCAACCAAACTCGGCAACACAACAAACTCCCAGATTAGGTTTAATGCACATGGTTCTAAAGTTCGGTCTTTATAACTCAGTGGAGTGGAATAGATTAAGGTGGTTGGGATATGCATTGCACATGTTCATAAAACGACTGCCTTGTTGTACGCTGTTATTCAAGTTAGGTAATTGTTAGGATATGTTTCAAGGTGGCCAGTCAGTTACATGAGAAAAAAGTATAAAATCACTAACCAAGGGAGTGGCTATTGTAGACGTATTAAGATTGCCACGTTGGCGATATTTGAGGTCCCCATAAGTTATAGTTTGAAACAGAAGGTGCTGTAGCTTATTGCCGGAACCAGTGCATTCAGAATTCTTCTATATATATTTCCTCAACTCATTACTTGGATGTCCGACCTTCCACTATTTCTCGTTTTCTTTTTCGCTTCCAATAAACAGCAATCAAAATCAGAACAGGCGGACGACACTTTGATCTTCCTAAAAACTTAAACAGCACGCTGAGTATTGCCGTTAAACAATAAAACAGACAGACCTGAATTTCGCTTTGCCGCAGATCTAAGTTAACCTTACACCACGACCAAATCCTATGGCCTATATTTTTTCTTGTAAAAACTCAAGTGAGATGGCAGCTTTGTTGGATTTTTTCGGGAATTAAACCGATAGCAACTCATGTCTTAGAGTGTACTCACCCTCCCGCGTGGCTGGGTTTCCCACCAAATGGATTTGAGCTGAAAATTGTCAGAAAAAGATCAGAATGTAACGACGTTATACTTCTTTTTAACTGCAGTTAGTATGCAATTAGCATAGTAAGCCTGGTGAATTAGCTTATAACATGTAAATTAAATTTGTGTTCTCTGTCAATAATGGGGCATGGGATATACACAGTAGTCCACGTATTTTAGATGACAATGCGGTGAGTATACTCACCCAGTTACCAGACGGACTAGGGTTTGACAACTGAAAACTGTCATGGGGCTATGACGACAAATCTTCAAGTGGGAGGTGCCCATTTTAGATCCTGTCCCCATCCTTTTTATTCTGAGTGCCATAGACATTGTGGAGATAGAGAAGTAAACTACTTTTAGCAGATACTTTACAGTTATCATGAGTCTGATGTTTTATTTTGTCAACCGATTTTGTTTTAACTAAACCACAAGACAGATTCTGTATGCTTCGTGTGACACGCTGTCACGCGCGTAGACACAGTTCCGTATGCTTGTGGCCAACATATTAAACAAACGAACGACTGAATTCAACTTTAATGGATCAGTTTGCTACGTGTTATAAATCAAACACGGAAAACGTTTGTCAGATTCATTTTCATAACTCGAGTGTGAGCTTTGAATATGAATTTTCCTCCATTCAGCCATATCTTCGATATAGTTAGCACATACGAATAGTCTCCGGAGTGAATGAGACTGAATGAAATGAACAAGTGTCAAATTCCTTTTGGTTCGCAGATAATCGTACATTACTACGTGTATACCTCAACATCTGAAGTACTCGCTCCAGAATTCAATATGTGTTGTATTCACCCAAACAATACTTTGTTAAACAAAGCCAGTTACCTGGTCTCGAAACAGAGTGACTTAGAGTTGTTGTGGAAACAAGACGAGAAACAAAATGAGTTCACCAAAATGCTTACCGGAAGAATGAAATCAATGCACCAATTACAACGGCGGCATCCAATAAATTCCACGTGTCTCGACAATATGAATTCGGATGAAGAAATACACCGAGATCGATGAGCTAGTTAGGGCAAATAGAAGATAATCTGAGATTATGACAGTAGTGGTCCCTATCTAATGGGCGGTGAATAACGGAATCACCCGAGTCTGTGTATAGATACTGCTGATCTTGCTAGTTTGGTATAACTTTTCCAGATGACCCATTGCCTTGGAAACCTAGTGTTTATTTGGCTGTATAGGGGAGGAAGGAACTGTGATGAAAGCAAAGGCAAGCGCTCACATTTGGAGCACATTAGTTTCGATACTGTGGAACTCTTGGTTTCTACGGCTAAGGTCGGACTGGTGCGCTTCCTCTACTTGATTCAATGGTCATCACAGTGGTTTTGCAACAAGCGACATGCTACTGCCAAGTAGGCAAAACTTCTGTTGGCGTTTTTAAGAACTAAGTTATCGGAATTGACTTTGCTAAATCTCAGTCTGTTTGATTAAATTCGAAACATCACAGTTGCGTTGAGTCACGACTCACCTTGAGTAGCATTTCGATGGCAAACACACAAGTGAATGCATGATCAAAGTATTCGAGCAAACAATTCCGGATGCTGTTTTCTGAGACCGGGTCCTCAGCTGCCAGAGCCAGACTACTTGATGCAATCACAATCATGATAAACAGATCGAAAAACCGCAGATTGACCATAAAGTGACAAAATCGTCGGACTCTGTGGGGAGATAGTTATTGGATGATAATGTCCCATGGAAAATTATTTGAGTACAAGTCTAGCTATTGTCAACGGACATTGCAAAATCGGATAACTGAAATAATAATCGACTGAACTGATGTGGTCAGCCTGTGAAAATATGAAGCTAGAGTGGAATTATGGCTCCTGTTAAAGTCCTTTGTTCCGTAAAACGTTTCCAGTAGCTGCATGTACAGGTCGAAAAAGCTGACACAAGGAATTTAATTTCGTATTGCCCCAGTGTATCAGATTGCCAATTAAAAATAGTGGGCTATTTTTTATTGTCCTTGCTAAGGTTTGGGGTGCGATTCATGAGATGTACTCATAATTAGGCAATTTCAAACTATTTTGACTTTGATCGATCCTTTATGCAATTCCTAATAGTAGTTGCTAATCTGTGAGGAAATTTATTTTCGGATTAGTTGATGTACTTGAACTTGGATTTGGGTGGAACACAACAGATCAGAGCTCAGAATTTAGCTCTTCCCGTCTTTCTAAGTGGGTAGTAATTTTAACACTTAAACAGTCCGTTAAAAGCGAATGTATATATGGTGCTGACCAAACTTAAGAAAATTTAACCAAAGGTCGTGCTGGAGCAATATTGTTCTGTTTTTCTGGTGTAAAGAAATTATTCACTATCGCTTAGCAACTACTAACCAGGACGGAATGAACGTACGTTTTCGGTGCAAACATGCCCCAATAGGTTATGTGATGCCTGAATTCTGGGTCCTATTTTGTGAATTCGTAACCGCGTTTGACCCATTTAGCTAACGCAGTGTTCATTCATAAATCATTCTACTTTTGAGGAGCAGTGAACCCATATTTTGAAGACAATTTCATTTTCATTAATTTCTTCGTTGCTTTTTATCCCAGCAAGAAACCCTCAGTTGACATATTAAAACATACTGGTGTAAGCGAGTCTGAAGGGCAGACATGATGTAACTTTATGGATTATCAGTCTGTCGAATTGATTTGACAATTCTGCTCTAGACAGGGGTTGCTGAATTCCAGTCAGTGGTCGTTTAAGGATTGCCATTTCTTTCTACTCCGTAAATAGTACACCTGTAGCAAAGGTAAGAATGGGGCTTAAAAAGAGATTCTTAGAAGTGGATATAATATACGTTTCATGGACATTATGTGAAGATCTTAAACCCGAAAATATTTGTTGGCGAATAGTAGTGACTGGCATGAGAGTCTAGTCGACGTATCTGAATCCAACCGACTGGTTATCCCGCTTGCAGAAAACGGGCCCCGCACTCCAAAACGAGGGACGTTAGGTAGGTGATTTTTTTATCGTAGCTTTTGTACACAAGTGATTTTTTGCTGAAGAGTCCGAAGGGACATCTTAAATGTGAATGGCTGACAATTCTTTGTCAGTTTAGCTAAGCCAGCATTAGGGACGAAAGTAGAATGATTTCAGAATTGTTGGACAGGGCAGTGTTGGGGAAACATGCCAAATGAGCGGCAATAACCGTGAAAAAGCTGATGTGCTTCCGGGAAAAAATATTCATATTTAATAGACACGTATATAATATTTCAAACTGTCGATAGACTGGCACTTAGCAAAGATGAACTTGAACAGAGCAACGAAAATGTAGATCATTAGGGTCGCTGACCATTCGACAGCAAGTAAAATTACAGAGGCAGAAACCGACGACTCTGGTCATTGCCTGGATGATAACATTAGTGAATTGGAATTGGAACTAAGGGCGCATTGGTAAAAGACCGTTACAAGGCAAACATTAGTGTGGATCTAGACGGATACCTCTCCACTCAACTTGATCAAATCCATTGTGTCATGCTTCAAGGGTAACTCTGGGATGCTGGATAGAAGTCAAGAATAACATTGTAGCTAATATGGGCATACACTGGAGTTGAATTTGGATCGACATCGTTAATTTAACAATGGTGGGTCACCTATGGAATTAGGTTGCATGGTCTGGTACACAGGCTGTCAGAACGGGCTCGACACATGGAGCGGAGGAGAGAAATAGACCAGAACGTTGAAAAGTGGTGATCATTAGCCAAATGCAAACGGGCTGAAGGTATCTGTTTAATTAAATTATATTACTAATGATATCACATTGGTTCATGGGGTTTGTATCAGTTGGTATTTGAATTCGGCACCACGAGCATTTGTGTGTGAGGTGGAGCAGAATCAGTAAAAGGGAGGGGAATAATGAGCTCATAAGTGCCGGTGCCAATACAATTACTGAGAGAAGTTGCATCCGGGTGCAAGGGCAACTGCCTTGCCGTTTCAATCATGTTCCGTGACATTAGGAAGACGGGTCTTAGATAGCCATATCAGTGTCTAGATATCGTGATCTCTTGAGGATTAGAGCAATACACTTGTAATTACTATAAGCATCTAATAGTCAGACAAAACCATAATTCACGAAATGAATCATTCATCAGTCACAATCAATCCTCACCTGCTCATTAGAAAACCATGAAAGAGCCGCGTTGGTATACCGCTCCCATTAGGATTCATTAGCCATGACTTTCACACTGCTCAATCTCGGACATGAACCCAAGCGAAAACCATAAGCCAAACGCTCTAACTATTACCCTAGCCGGATCCTTACTGATTTGTGCGGTCATAAGTTGCTGGCCGAAAGTAACCGACAACCATCGACAGGTGCCAATAAGTTTAGCGCAAAGTGTGTATTTATCTTCTTCCTCAATAGGAAACACCAAAAATATCCAGGTTATTTCACTTCGAAAGTCATCCGCTGTTAACAGACAACAGTTTTGAGCTTTAAAGATGTCGACGCGCTTGTTATCCAGATTCGCTTTTCACAATTCCCTATTAGAAATACTGAGTTTTGAGTAGGTGTTGACAGAAACGCAAACTGAGCCTGGAAAATTTGAAATTCGTGGCCTCGATTTGCATGATAATGGCATCTGCTGTAGGGAAAATTCCGAGGCTATTAGTCGACCGTCATGTTACAAGACACGGAATTTCTAAGCTTACCATAGTCTTGGCGAAAACCACGATTAGTTGTGTGATCTAGTTCTCTCGTCAACTGGACTGTTCATACTAGCGGTTATTGGCTTTCAAGTAAGAACACTTAATTTAAGATCCTAATGAAAAATCTTTAGACGTCGAATCGAATAACCGCTTCAGGAATCTCGGCAGTGCTAGGGCTGTAGTTGAAAAGTAAACGGGTGTATATCTCATTGTCGTCATCTGGTTGGAAAGCGCTCCGGAAAATTTAAAACGTGGCTGGTTGACTGATGGCCTTGGGTTGTTGTCAACTAGAGGAGTAGAGTTGGTGGAACCCGTGGCTTACATGTATCTTTGAGGCTGTAAGCTCATGATGACGAACATTCTGAGAGTTTTACTTGCTTGTCGGCCATCTGTTTGGCTACCTGAATTCAGTGGGAGATGTGTAAGTTTACCGTAACAACTGTTTGATTCCACATCCCATAACTGCCCGTATGACTTTCTTAATCGCGAGCGATGTGATGCATTTCCTTGTGAAAACTGACAAATATTTATAGTGGAAGGTGCACAGGATTGCTCATATGCACGATGTTTAAGGTCATCGTCCGCGGTCTGAAAGCTTAGCCTTCAGTGGAAATACGAAATCATTCACGAGTTAGTTCCGTTACGCCGAAGTCAATGCCTTTAAGGGGAACACTCTATTTTAATTCAGGATACTCATCGATCTCTTCGTAATGTTTTCATGACTTTAACCCCGAATTTTTGAGTGGTTCGTGCTCTTTAGTTTTTTTTCGAGTTGACAACGGATGCTGATTCACACTTTTTGACCTAATATCGTGGTCATAAAACTTTTCCAGTTTCTGACTTTGACTGGGATGATAATGTTGACGTTAACATGGGTGAATATAAAGCATAGCAAAATTACACGCATTTGCTTGGTGCGCTTAGATTAGTCAGGTTTTTTGTCCCAGGCTGCTCAGCAGGAACATTTGAACAAGTCACAGAAATTCACGCATGTAAAGACTAGGTTCTACTGGCAATTGTCTGCAGAATAGAAGACGATGATGTGGTGGGATTTTTAAATTCCTTCTCGGTACCATTTTGATTTCAGCTGCCAATGGTCAAGCAGACAATGAGGAAAACAACTTTTGGATATCATCTAGCTCTTTATTTGAGATGAAATGGAGTGTCTGCGTTATCCACCACTCGAAACTTGTGACAGGATACTATGTTACGTTGCCGAAAAGCAGCAACCTTATCTAACTGATCTGGCGCATCTCTGTGAGCTGTCGAATGTCCCGATATTGGATAGCCAGAGTAGAGACCAATACAGGAACTAATGTGACCATAAAGCAGACGGACGGTAGATCATTGGAGTGAATGCAGGCTAAAAAGAGAAAATTCAGTTTCCAGACGACGGATCATCGTATAGTTCAGTTGTTCAATCAATGCAATAGGACCCAAACCAACCGCCAAACAAAAAAAGAAACGGACTAAATCAGTCTATCGGTCTTAGGTTTAGATAAAACTGAATCAGAAAACCAAGAAAAACAGATTATGTATAAACTGATTTATCTTTGGCAGTTTTGGCTGCAGTTGGCAAACATCCTATAAATTACCGGAACTTAGGTGGTTTGCCAGTAGGAACAGTTCCACACCAGATAGTTGGGAACGAACTGGAACAAAAGACTGAAACTAAGTTCGCCAAGTATTCCAAATAGGATGCTGAATGCTGAAAAAAAACGGGAGCAGCCATTCCACTTTCTTCCTACTGATTATTGTTGAAACCACAACATAACTTTAGAACTTCTAAACAAACAAGACTTTCGTCAGGGTTTCTGCCTCTTGTAATCCAATCTATTGTTTCATCACGGTAGAATTTTGAAGTAACATTAGTTGACGGGTCTTTCTCGTGGAAAAATTCTTATCAATTTTCAGTCGAGAATTTCAAGTTTAAAACATTTTGTCCGGTTTTGTCAGAAACCATCAAGAATGAGTAAACTTGCCTTATGTTTTCTCCTTATTTGTTCCAAATTATTTTGCGGAATGCCATCAAGCAAAGGTTTCTACTCGACCAGGTGAACCGGTTCAGCGACCAGTCTACTGTTCAAAACTGGGCTTCAGTCATTTATTGCCAGTATCAAACGGCCAAAGTGGGGCATAATCCATTTGAGAATATCACTGATATGCATTTTCATCAGAACGTATAACCTTTTCCAAAGCAGGCTTTACAGTCAAGAGATTTTAGACTGTTATTTGCAAATTACCGGATGTGCGTATGCACGTGCAAGCTTACGCTTACGTTGTTCCTGTGTCCAGCGTTCGGAAAAATTGGGCGTCGATTGTTCTCTCGTCCGTTATCAGTGTCACTTATCGCTGGATCGTTTGGGGTTAGAGTGAAAATTGGGACCATTAGGATTTCTGGTTTTTTTTGTGATACTGGGTAAACCCTGGGACAAAAGATAACTCTGCTCAGTCGTTTCTATTGATTCATTCAGTGTGGGCGCCAGTGGTCTGGGGGTCCAGCACAAAAAACTACCATGAGAAATGTTAGAGTTGTGGTACACGAATGTTCGGTTAATTATGCTCTATTTCACCGATAAAGCACAGATCATGCATATCTTTCTTTACATTCTGCAGTTTCTCTGGCTACGATACATTTCAGGCGTTTATAATCACAAATTTTTAAATATTCAAGCAGTTATTTGGAATTACCGTCGAAACGTACCCGTGGACTCGTAGGTTACTTCAATGAATTGCTTTCTTTTGAAGAAGTGCCATGTAAGTTCCCCGAACACTTACTGAAGAGTGGAATTTGGAATCAGTATGAAGCATACAAATCCGTTAGGATAGTCGCCAAAAGATTACCCCTCCTTGGCAGTATGAACATTACCGGATGCTTCAGTCTACATTGCGCACCCAATTCAGCACTTAGGTGATTTGTCCAATATCCCATTTCGAAATCTGGTTGCCGCTAGCGCCGTACAAGGACAATTTGTTAGCCGTTTTATGATGCTTAGTCACGTGTCTTTTGTTCGACTAAAGTATGGTCCTAATAGAGGATTTGAATTGCTTTTTAGAAAGAAAAAACAGTAGCGTAATGCCTAAGGCGTTCGACTCAGAATCGCTCGTCTCGGGTTCGCTTCCTGATTCGGACGCGGTGGATATGCACTGCTGGTGACTCTTAATAAAGATGAAACAGTTATACAGTGCTTCTGTGGTTTCTTAATGATCACTTGAGCAATGATGTCACATGATGAATTATTTCATGAAAATCTTATTCATACTTGCATTTGAAGGACTATAAATTTCCCAAGCTGGGGAATATCTAGCCGGAAAAAGAGTGATTTGTGCATCATTGTCTTCAGGTACTTATATGTCATGTTCCACACTTACGGATTTGTGGAAGAAAATATGAACATTGAGCTGTAGGGAAGCATCGGTTTTCCATAAGTTTGTGGTTTTGCTGCTTCCGGATTGTTCCCTGTTTCCGGATCTGCTGATGCCTGCCCAATTGGTAGAGACACCTTTTGTGTCCCGATGTCTATAGTGGAAATGAATAAGTTTAAATATGCGCAGATTCAAAAGAACGTAAGTGAGCATTTCTTCAGATTCCAGTGTAGAAAATCTTTTTCAAGGACATTCTTGTGACTATAGGATTATAAAATCTGTTTGTGGCTGTGTATTCGAAACAGAACTCGAATTTACGAGCTTTCACTTGGACAAATAAGCCACCGCTTATTATAACGCATGGAAAGAATAAGATAAACGAAACTGTGCCAAGAAATATAAATGCTGATTAGACTTATGCAATTGTCTGTATGGAATTCATATGTGTGCTCGATCCTCCTTAATAGATTTCTGCGGCAATTTGTAAGAGAAAGACCAAAACTCTTACTCGGTGTTTACAGCTGAATAGACAAACCATAGCTAATCTGCGTGCACATGCCAGGCGGTACTGAAGACAGAAATGAATGTCAAGTTCTGACTTGACTTAGGCGAGCAAAAGATGTCAGCTATCAGCATAGTCTGAGCTTCTCAGCTCCCCATTTTGAACTCAAAAAACAAATTTGAAGAAGTAAGACGTAAAATGAAAGTCACTGGCAAAATGATTGTTTTGTGTATGCTGACCGGTAATATCAAAAAAATAACAAGATGAATGAGAAACCTAAAACCCTGTTAAGTGAAAAAACAACTGAAACTGGCCTCTACGCTGCAGCAGAATCTCAAATGTCCGGCTGCATTCACACTGGTTGCAGCAAATGTTTCCGGAAAACCGGTTTATTTTGAACATTTACAGTCAAAGAGGTTGCAGTTTGTTCTTTTTGCTTGTTTTAACGGCACTTCGTTGATTTCCTTGTACTCCGTTCTTCCCCCCCTTACATCTTCGGTGTCATAACTGACACCAAAAGAACAATATCGGCAATCAGACATTTTAAAATAATCTCAACAAAATCTTGTTTGTGACCCGGAATTAACATTGAATAATTGAGAGTTAGTAGCAGTAATGGCTAAATAGTTCTTTTGCAGGTTACTAGCAGCAATGAGCTTTCTAACAGAATGACGGGTAGTATCGGTTTGCTTCGAAACTGTACACTGCTGGTTGCTTAGTCATCGAGAATTGTTTTTAATTAGTGTATAGATTATTAGGCAAAATTTTACCATTAGTGGCGCTTATAAATTATGTGTACCCCACTTTTCTTTGCTCCCACATGTGGATCTCTTGAGCGTTTTCTTCAAAATAGCCTGCTAATAAGTAAGTTTATAAGCCATCCCGACGAACGCATTTTGATCACGTAGCTGATAATCATCTACACAAACGTGAAGGCCGAGTTCCTTGTGTTTTGCTTCTATTTAACTGGTACGACTACTCGAAGTTCATCCGATTCCCCTCTGATGGACCATAAGCCGGATTTAATCTAGTGAATCAGGGAGCCATGACATGGAGCAAAACAAGATTGGGTTGCAACAAAATAAAAAGTTTTCAGAGATGCAGTTTTACATAACTTATTCATGAATTAACCTGCATTTCTTTTCGGTACTTTTTTGGCATGTGGAATCAAATCAACCAGCTTTACACTAACGGCAAATTCCAAACGAATATCGAGGTCCGCAACCCAACGATTGGCTGAATACTTCAAATACATCTGGAATTCGAATCTCATTTAACAAGCGATGTGTGCCTCCTGTCGAAGTTCTTCTGCGGTCGTACATTCTATTAGGTTTCTACTCTGTCATTAAGTGAAAAGGCAGGCAACAGACTGTTTGTCCTCATACTGATGGATGGCTGAAACAGATCTCATTTTCCTCATCAGACGGAGTGAATACGGACACTAACTAAACTGCTATCTACCAGCTGTATTTTATAGCACTGAAGTCTGCACACTAATTGATTAGCCATAAACCCAGCTGTCAGACATGCATTACAGTAGCCTGTGAATTTGATTAAAGGTGCGTGCTAATTCAAACAAATTGAAATTGTAAGAAGCCGGCTGGGAACTGATGACGCACTTCGAACCACAGACTGAGGAGTTTCAATATAACATTAAGACTTATCACACTTATATGAAAATAATGTCCATGCGTTGGAGGCATCAGTAACCCAACTTCCATACCGCTACAGAATTTTTATCGAGGATAGGATCGTTTGGCATGCTGATATTTATGGCAGCCTCCTCATGTAAGAGAAAAATATACACGAAGGCGAGGAATAATTCAAAGTGTTGCCTACAAAGAGGGAATTAAATGCACGTGCTGTTTTGTCCGGTTGGCTAGATTTCTCTGTCTAACTGTTTTACGGTTTGCTAAGTCCAAAGTCATGTCAGCTGATCTCCACAGATAGACTCCATCAGATAGAAGCACTACTGAATGATCTAAAATGTTCACTCGAACCAAATACGCTTTCCAGCTGACATTTGGGTCATTCTTGCAACAGCTAAGATCTATATATTAGTGAGGTGAAACTAACAGCGAAACATAGCATTGTGGATTAGAAAGAAAATAGTCATATGTAACTGGTGAAATGATGTTCCAGTTACTTCGGAAAAAAAATACACAGTGGGAGGCATTTTGCCTTGTTATCCTGTCTAGTAATTCAATCGGACCCATCCATTTAAAAACACGAATGTTTAACCATCGACATAACAATTTAACTTTCTAACGGATTCGTTTGACTACATAATGAATTTACGAGAACCGCCTATTACATTGTTGATCTACATGACAATCAAATAACAGTTGTTCTGGCTTGGAACTTCGGATCGGTCCGTGTAGTCCTGCTCTTTCAACGAAGTGATTTCTGGTAAAAAGGATTACTTTAGGTCAATTCCAAACGTCCTTCAGGCAAAGGAATATGATGAATTGTTTCAAGTAACGGTCTTTTATTTGCCCATACAGAAACTGCTATTTGATACTGGCTGAGTCTTCCATAGCCTTCTGGTCCAGTCTCCAAAACCGACAAACTACAACGTCCGTCACATTGATCAACTCACGAAGTCTCTCGATTGCCCACTTGGGATGTCACAGGTTTCACATTAATATACGTGGATTACGGAGTTAGACTTAATGTTCCATGGGAGAACATGCGCGTAGGAGGTTGCAATTTATTTGATGTACTAATAAACAGCCGTGAAAAGGGATACACGGTTGTTGCGAAACTGTTCTAGCCTTGTTTTCTGAACGTTTTGCATGGCTGTTTTAGAATCCTGAAAATCCTCTACTAGACGATAACTCAAACAGCAGGTGCACCGCAATCATAGAGTAAAATGTGAATCAAGGAAAGAGAAAACTAGCCTGATTACTGAAACTCACAATTGTTTTGACTCCCAGCCTCGAAGTCGTTTATTAAATTTCTCCTGATTGCCTCGTCTGTTGATCTACGGGGTGGAATTGGGAGAATTCTCCTGTAAGTTTGATCAGTCATTTAGTTACACTAATCAGTCACGTGAAAGATAAAACAATGGAAACGGTGTTTCCCCGGCTGTGACACATGCTTATTTATGGCTTTTTAGGTTCCTATTCCTGGTGCACTACAATCTTAAGGCTTACTTGGTATAAACTTTCTTTCAGTTAAGGAAAAGTATGACTTTTCATTTGTTAATTAGTGCTCATCTAGAATACTGAAATGCGTATGCTACACTGATTTTTAATGATACAACATTTTTCTTATGGTAACTGTGGACGAAACCACTGGGTTGACGTTACATAGAATGAGAAATTCAGTTGCAAATTGCACATCCTAAAATGAAATAGAAGCGGCTAGTATCAGCTCGCTGGGAAAATGCTCTACCGCTGAAATACCTTGCACACAGGTCTAGAACGTGAACTACTTAAGTGAGCATCAGTTCATCATATCAGAAACATGGATGAGTTATAGGCTGAATAAGTAAATTTGGTTATTGCAAAGATGCTTCTCATTCAGTCGTTCTCATATACCAGAATGGGCAAAACCGTCGGGCAAACAAACCCATCGTTGTCTTATCTCCGAAAGCGATTGGTTTATTTGATGAGCAGATTTCGTGAAATCATTTTAAAGTTCTGGTGTCTTTTGAATGCTTCTCTCATTCAGGACTCGGATAAATGTAACGGACTGAGAAACAGCAGCAACCAACGGAATTTCACTTCGCAATACAAACGTTCCTGATTTTGGTCACCGAAAAGTAAAGAGAAGAATGTTTGCATAAAAGAAAATCATTGGCAGTAGTGATATCCTTACTGCCGGCAGAAGATATAGACTCGGTTGTTCACTTTATGTGTGGTTCTGAGTGCTGCAATCCCTTTAGTAGTGGACCGTTGTTTCCATTTCGAGTATTTAAAAACTTGCTAATGTGGTTTTATATTTGTTACCGCATAATTACCCTTCCAGTAGAAAGTCATTCCTATAGAGTCAGATAAAAGCTGGAAAAGACCAAGCAACGATACAAAAGTCTAAATGCTACGTCCAGGTGGTCGAAGAGGTCAAAATCAGAAGCTAATGACGCACCTATAAATACAGAGGAACACCAACAAAAGTGCACACACATGAACGATGTCGCACCGACTTGTGATGGAACGTTTGCAATCAAAACGCCAAGTTCAGGAATAAGAACATCTCGTAAGCCGACGACGTGAGCAGCGACTAACATAGGTTTTTGTGTTCCTTGTCTCGTTGTTGGAGATTGCGTCACTGCATCTCATATAAATAAATGCCCGAAAAATCAATTTGTTTTGGGCCCTGAAGAGACGCTGTTAAGATGGATTATAATAACCCACTTAGTGGCACCTGTTGTTCGTTGGACTTCCCCTTTAGGTATACACTTGATCACACTGAGGTACTGACACGTGGTTACAATTTATAACAGCCGTTTTATCGTTTTTGCTACTGGTTATCTGCAAGCTTTAATCAAATGGCTACGAAGCACACTAGATGTATTCAAACAAATGTGATACGACCATTGGAAATCCGACTGCAGTTGTGAAATAACTTAGTTCGCTGTGTGGTTTGTGATCCCTCGCCATTCGATCAATAAGACCACGGTCATTTTTTAAACCCTCCTCATTTTTTGGTTCGCCGCCAAGTATTGATGTACTGTCGGATAACGTTTTAGTAAATACCTTAAATGAATTACATTGCACCATCGAAAATGTTTATAATAGGTCAGCATTTCGTCTGCCTCACGGACGGCCATTTTGACTGCACTTTTTTCAGTGACGTAACCAGAATTCCAGGCTGAAAAGCGAACGATTCTACCAAGAATGCTTTCATGTTTTACGTTTTTTGAATGAATGGAAATCTTTGCATTTTACTCGTCTGTCTGAGATCATCAAAACAGTTTACCCAAAGGGAAGCAATCATGCCGAATGAAACAGACAGTAGAAGTCAAGGTGAAAGCAACGTGCAAGTCGTACGGAACGCAGTTCACTGTCCATTTCGAAATCATGGCAACAGAAATCGTACTTTTTATTATCATCCAAATCGGAAATGATTGCTTTGGTCGATTCATTCCCGTTCTCACCGCTTGCTGAACTTCCGGCAGCGTTGTTCTCTTCTTCGGCCAACTGGAAACCAATATAAGTGTTTTATTACCTCTTTCGCAGAATTTCTTTGGTATACGAGAGAAAATCGAAGACGAAATCAGTTTGAGCAAACGCTGTATAAGAAATAAGCACATTTTAGCAAGTATACTTAGTGTATATGCAGCTTTTATGCTTTGCATGAACATTTCTTGGAGGGCGAGTTTTGTGTAGAAGATTAATTTCCATATTTACCGCGACCATCACAGTGTGTTCTATAGTTTAGGAGACATTAATCATAGACTAAGAGCCATGTGAAGTAGAATACCCTGGTGACTCGATTTAAGAAACGTGGAAGAAGGGGTTGAAAAAAAAGACAACACCACAACGAGGTTGAATTCTGCATTTTCGGGAGTACGCTAATATTCCACACTTGTCTGTCAAGCAGTAAGTCGATAGGCTTGTTTTTTGCAACAATAATCCGTCAAATGCCTTAAGAATAAGAAATATAAGACAAACTTTGCGAACTGGGTCACGTGATACTACATACTTAAGTCTATGTTTTCCAACGGAAGATTTTTCTATCCTTATCAGAATCCGAGCAACCAGTAAGCGGATATCAAAATGTATATATTTGCATCTGTCAACTGTCGTGATAACTCAGACTTGAAAGATATTTGGAATTGTACTGTGCAATACTTTTGTCAGATAAGTGCAATGTATGTATACCGATATTTCGAAATTAGCATTCACTCGTGAAACCGAAAACCCATTCGAGGCAGAGTCCAATTCAAGAAGCATTTCGCAGAAATATATCAACACATTTAACATTGGGTGCAACGAACGATAGCGTGTTCATGTTCTTGCATGTGCACATGCGAGCTGAAGGACGGAATAAACAGTCAGCTTGAGTCATGAAAGCGGCAGATCAATCAACCTGGGAGTACTATGGGAAGGGTGGCTCAAAATCACACTGGCGGATTCAACTGGTCAAATCATGGGATGATCTAATCACAGTTTAAGTGCAAAACGTAACTTGCCAAAATGGCGACGTAGTTTAACAGTGTTTCGCCAAAAACAATCAACGCCAATGGAATTCCAAATTTTGGCTAGAGATCTACGGCATTTGAATTTCACATAACAAAGAATACTGTCTGAATTTGGACTCTCCACAGTGAATGTCGTAAACTGTTTGGTAGTGTATCATAAACAGGTTTCCAAACTTTGAGTGAGAACGCTTGAGCTTCTGCGTGTCACCCATGCTACGGTTTCTTCCAGGA
The DNA here is from genome assembly GCA_008360955.1 of Fasciolopsis buskii. Taxonomy (NCBI): domain Eukaryota; kingdom Metazoa; phylum Platyhelminthes; class Trematoda; order Plagiorchiida; family Fasciolidae; genus Fasciolopsis; species Fasciolopsis buskii. The sequence goes on from LUCM01008617.1 coordinate 71,978, forward strand.
GGCAACAAAACAAACCAATTTGTCCAAAAATTACCGAACGGATCAAAAGAACTAACCTGATCAGCCAGCCTCTTCTCTTCCTCTTCTGCCGCAGTTAGTTCTTGCGCATTTGCCAAATTGTCTACAGCGATAGCCAAGAACACATTCAACAGTGTGTCTTCGCGAGGACGAACAAAAAATCTGAGTCAAGGACGACTAGACCGAAGGCAGGATTTAAAATCACGGCTTTCTTCAGCGTTTTGGAATGACACATGGGGCCTAATGTCCAAGTCATGTGTTTGATCTATACACCACAATAAGTGAACATTGCGAGCTCATAGAAAGGGAATTTTACCTGGTTATTTTCAAATCCAAAAGTTGACACCGTGATCTCGAATCAAACGGGTAGAATTTGTGATTTGTATGCTCTGATAGCTAAGCCGTAGTGAACAAGATGCGTAATTTTTCTTCCCTAATAGACGATCACGGTGCGTGAAAAATCCTAACATGTTTAGGTAAAAACCACTTGGTGTACAAGTTCTTTTTAGTATTTTGTAATCTGGTAACTACACTTCACCAAGCTATTAAAATTTGGAGGAATTGAAACAGATGGAGGAAAGATGGGCGAAAACGAAATATTGATGAAAACCTCTGTGTTCCATAATGACTCTGAGTCTAATGCGCTTTCTACATTAATTATTATCTTGGCTTTGGTCTTCTTTAGAACGGAGGGTTGGTTGGGCAAGCTGACGTGCGATCAAAAGTTCTTCCTGATCATAGGGAGTGTCCTTCTGACGATTAGTTAGAGTGACATGATTTGATTAAGAAACGACACTACCATTCTAGGCCGGCGACCAGAGATCGGATGCAGATCAAGGAAAGCTCATAACATTTTTTCAGAGCGAGTAATCCGTGTCTGACGTGAGGTCACTGTACTACTGATTCATCAAATCGATACAATGTCATTGTTCGGCAGCGTAAAAGGGTTTATGGTTAATCTGGGTGCCGAAAATGGTTTCCAATTTGAGGCGAACAAGTTGGTCTTACGGCTCAGCGCTAAAACAGCAGATAAATGAGAGTTTCACAGTCCTTTGAAGAATTTTGGAAATTTTATTTTAGTGTATTTAGGATTTTACATCCGCGTGTTGCATTTCACTCAAAAAGGACACATTTATCACTTCACCAAAATGCAGCGTAAAAAACCCGGGGTGAAAAAAGCAAAAGCAAGAGAGTTTGTGCAGAAAGTCATTCACATTCTGCTCTCGACTGGTGAGAATTCGGGCTAATTAGGGAACAGCTGAATTCCTACGGAAATTCATGCGAAACTTATGGGGCCGAAGGTAGAACGTGTCCTCGCGTGAGTCGAGAATTTAGAAAGATCATCATGCAGAGGATGAGATGGGTCCGGAAGAATTTTCTGTGCAAAGTTTTCGCATGCGGGTAGAAGCATGTCACACAAGTTGGTGCACAGTTCCTTCAGTGGTAAGTAAGATACACCACTAATAATTGACAAACCGAGATGAAAGGTTCTGAAGCCTTTCTTTAGTAAACCAGTAAAAGTGACAGGACAACAATAGAGGAGAGCGGGAAATGCACATTGGTAAAGCAAATAGGGAGTTAGTGTTCTGTTTAGCCTGTTAATGCCAGTTCATTCATGTGAAACGATGATCTCCTAAGATTATGATACACAACTGGAAATGCAAGAGGACCATCTCTAGTTTTTATCGATAGTAATTCCCAAGTACTTGACTCAATTTATCCCAGTGAGTACTTCTGTATTAATGAAAGAAGGGTCAGCCGAGTAAGTAGACCGAGAAGACGTAAAGAAACATTCGACTTGTTTCGACAAATTAAGGTTTACGCTAGAGCAAAGAGAAAAGTTGGGGGAATCTCCGGTGCCAGATACAGTCTGACAGAGAGCAACGCCGTCAGTGTATTTGGATATTCGACTACGTGAAGTAGAATGTAGACCAACTGATGTATAATGAAAACGAATAGGGAGAAAGGACAGCTCCCGAAAAGACTCGAGAATTATTTACTAACGGGGTAGGTTGGTTTCTTCCCAGCCACATGCACTGAGTTCTGCTGGTGAAGTAGCCTGATAGCTATACCAGGAGGTGATTGGGATAGTCGAACTGTTCAAGTTTGCGAAGAAGTAAAAACCGTGAAAGAGAATCAAATGAAGAGGATAAATCTAAGAAAACACATCGGACAGATTTAGCAGACCCATCTGCGGATTTGGTGATGTTATAAGCCAGGGAATCTGCGGCATTCATAGTGGACCGGTTTGATTTACAGACAAGCTGAAAGGGGTCACCGGGCACACTACCAGAAGTTAGACAACTCTGGAAGGCACGTTCTGTTAGTGTAAGTACACATGATTTGAGAGAGATGGGACGAAAGCTTTTGGTTGTAATACTGGAATTACTGTGTTTGGGGATGATCACTTTAGTGACGGGTCTCCAGCAGTCGAAAAAGGACTGTCTGCAAGGGTGCATTAAGAGCAGAAGTATATGCATCCATAAGTGAAACCGCACCGTAATTTAGGAGTAGTGAAGATACATCATCAGAACCTCTACTCATTCTTATTTAGTTTGAACGAAGGAGTTTAAACACTACCTTTATCACTACATTTATTCGGGACCCATGAAACGTGAGAGTCGTTAAGTGGGTAATTTATCGCCCAGTTGATACTTTCTACATCTGTATTACAAATGGAGAGTTTGGTTTCCCCCATACAGAAATCGAATTCCTTGCCAGAGGCGTCTGCTATTGTAGCTGGTCAGCAGTTGGTTTGCGTACGCCTAGTCGATTCGTTTTGCTTCCTTAAATATTAATGATGAAGTGAATCTGACTTTCTGCGAATCCCGTACTTTATAGAAGTGTTCCTTGCTTCTCTTTAACTCTGGTGCGGATGAAGCAACACCACCGCTAGAGGTAAAAATTGTTTCTGTGTGTTCGATTCCCCTTAATAATATGAAAGTCTGTCAGTGTTTTAAAGGCCTGTTGGGGGAGACAGACTGAATCATCAGGCAGATTCCTCTATTTGTTTTGCCTTGTTGCTCCAAAGTGGTTCGCAATCCAATCCTGAAGCCGATAGCTGATAATTTAATCCTGATCACTCGTGCTTCTGTTATTTCTGTCTGCATTTCTTCCCATCACCAATCGCTTTTTAATTCGCTGCTCCTTTTCTAATTATTGTGTACATTGTCGCAATTGTAATTCCGATTTACCGTCGATGGATCCTGTCCGTCTAAAGATAGAGTGCAAGTTTTATCTATGCATAAGCAAAACGAATGAAAATAGGAACATTTCTGCGGATATTTCATTTTCGAAAGGCGCTAGATTTGGAATGGAGTTGAACAGCAAGAATTAAAGAATTTTCTTGTCTTAATGACTTCAAAATTTTGGAAATATCATGAGCAAGATGTGCAGCTTTGCGATTGAGTAAGCTAATTTGTTCCCTACTGGTGTTGGTTGTAAGGTGGCTGAAAAAATATCCAGTTATTAATTTAAATAAAAAAAAACAACGAGCAATGTATTGACTGAGTTTCGCATGACCAAGTCCATCGTTGAAGCTAAGAGAAAGTTCGGAAACTGGAAAGTCTACTTCCACAGAGTTGTATGAGAACAGTCTGATGTGGAATAGAATGTCATCTATGCTCGAATAAAATTGAATTAACGGGGAAAGTGTGACAACCTGAGAGAGCAACTGTGGGAATACTCGTCAAAGAGCAAAAAACCGTGAAAACGAAGTGACCGAAGCCTAATTCGAGGGAGAGAAAGAAGTTCGATGACTTTAGTCCGAGAGAAAAACTAGTGTTTGGCATAAACCGGCTTCGGGTTTTGCTTCGCATTGTTTGTTTTGTTCCTGAATGTTGTGGTTATGTTCTGGTACTCGAAGGAATGTGAGTACAAACTCGTCAAAGCTAGTTTGCTTACAGATGTATCCGATTTGTCAAAATAATAACCACTGAAGGTTTGCTTGTGGGCGATTTATCGATCCTTTTCGCTTGCGCACTCAGTCTGAGGCGAGAGGAGGAGTCAAACTATGTGATTAGTCGTCGGATTCTCTTGGATATATATATATATATATATATTGCCGTATTTAGTCTTGATTCCCATAGTCTACGGTCAAAGAAGGATGGATGTGATTTTCAAAATGGGAAAAAGTGCGAGAAATAAATATTGTGGGCCGCTAGATTGGGAATATTTATGACAGAGTCACGGGGAAAACCATGGAATGTCTCAGACAGTTCCACAACTGTCAGAAGGAACAAAAGACATCGAATACTCAAAATCAGACAGGTTCAAATTAGAATTTCCTGCAAAAACCGCATGGAATTTCGCGGTTTTATTCCAATGGATGATAGAATGAGAAACAAAGTATAGCCGAAAAAAGGAGTTATTTGATTTGTTCAGAATTTTATTAAATACTCCGGAGAAATGTTCACTATGGTAGTAGAATGCGTTCATGAATCAACGGACGTCCCGAAGGATCCCGTATACAGTTTTATAAATCTCATTGAGAAAAGAATAATATCTGACGAGTCTTTAAAAAGTGGACTGGGACTAGATAGATACTTTAGAAGGCATAACCAGGAGACTGATAGAGCATATATCGCTGAAAAAAGCAGTCCGTCTTCAAATTGGCATTCCCTGTTAGGCAAAATTACGCAGCTCCCACGTGATCCTTAGTAAAGGGAGAAACATACCTATCTAGGTCTTACGGAAATAATGGTGCTAAATGCACATTCCTACTGCTAAGGAGAATTTAGCTCCCAAGAACCATCGATATTTTTATGAAGGTTTTAGTTGCAGAGGAAAAAAATTAGCAGTGATTCAAGTAGAAGCCGGCAAATTTGAGGCGATAATGAGGTACCGCGTAGTAGTAAACCGGGAACGACGGCTGAAACATTAGGATACGATAAAATTAGTGGAACTCAATCGGACCAGAAAATGTTTTGACTTCTCAAGCGAAGGATGCTCTATCCAGTCAGACATTGACAAATGGATGTTTGCTTGTTGTCCAAATTACTCTAGGTCATAACCTCGACCGAAGGTGCACAGAAAAATGCAAGCCTATCTATCTGATTTGTTCTGCATAAAAAAACGCCTACGCTCAGGGAATCGTCTTCTATTTTGTGAAGTGAGTTTTGCAATAACCTCAAAGCAAACCAAACGCGCTGGTAGACCAGCAGACAAACAGCTCACTATTGTCTCACTTTAAAAATGGATGTCACTAGAGAAACCAGATCTTGTGACCAGGACAATCAAAATGAGAGCGAGAAGACGATAACGACAAAATACTGAACGGAGAAACTTAGTTTCTGAATTCTGGTGAGAAAAAATAAACATTGCTTATTGTATTTAGTCTGACTGATTTTCAGAGCCGAATTCATTTTTTATCTATAGAAACAAATCTGGAGTAGGAGGGCTGGGGGTGGTGGAGTGAGGAACCGGAATAGAATTAAGCAAATTTAATTTTCTACCACTGTCACTGGACAGATCGTAAATGTCAATTGTGGATAACTTGTGGTGCGTGAAGCTGAGAACAAGTAAAGTAATCAGATAAGGGAAGCAATGTAATATTTGTAGTGGTAGCTGGAAAGTAAAAAATATTGGCGGCGAATTGTAAAGCGCTGGTAGTTATATATTGGCGCTACATTTCGAGAGGAAGTGGCCATCTTTTCACTAGCTGATACTGAATGAAATAAAAAGCATTAGATGTTGTTCCCATTTCACCGATTTCTTTTGCCGTAAGGGTTTTAACTTCTTTGTTATTTAGATAAACGTGGTTGCATATCTCTCTTATTCCCTAATGTTAAGAGATGTGAGAGCAGGCTCAAGTAACATGATATAAAACAACTGCTCAATGCTTTTCCATGTGGTATCGTCAAGAGCATTGGACTTACATTGTCTGTCACATTTTTGGTAGAAAGCACTGACATTGCATATCTACTACACCCAATTTGGGGCTTAAATCAGAGAAGAAAGACTGCCGACTGAAAATAGTGATTATTACTCTATCTAGGTGACAGCCAATATAGTTTATGGCACCTCAACGCTTCACGTGTAACGTTGTACTCTTATCTGGTGTGTAATGTGCGTGACATATGAAATCCATTAGCGAGTGATTTATCAATTGATGAATCGCGTAATGAACGAGCATTATTTCTCCAAGTGAATTACGCATACTAGAACAGTCGACGAGGGTTGATGGTATCAGACAAATAAACAAATGATAAAACGCTAAATCTAGTGTTTGAACTTGTCGATAACCATTATGACCTAATCAACCCTAGCACAGGCTGGATCAGGTAATCTTAAATAGTTTTCTTCTGAGATTGCTTGGCCTTACATTTTGAAGGGATTCATTTCGTACGAACAAACGGGAAGGCCCTTAAACAGAGTTCAGGTCAAGTAAATCCCTTATGATTTTCGAGAGTTCCCTCTGCCAGAACTATCAGGTTTGGGGAAATCATTGTCTGTTCTATTCCACCCGTTGATGAGTCCAGGTAAGAAAGTTCAGCAGAGGTTAGGTTTCTCAGGTTGAATCGCTTCACATAAAGGATACAGTTGCCAAAAAGTACGAGCAGAACAAAATAGATGCAATAGACAAATCCACCGTTGCTGACTCCACCTTGAGATCGAATTCCATCGTACATGATTGCGTTCCAATCTTCCCCAGTCAAAATCTGTTCCAATTAGAAAACGAAGCAAGGTAATATTGGGTAAACCGTCACGTGAAGTAAACAATTATATAATATGCCGGTCTTACAAGTTCTTAGATCACGGGGCAAATATTCTGCCACTGTCTAACGCGCACTTAAAATGTGTGCTCTTTAACTAACAAAACCTGTGGTTAATTCACTAACAGAAAAACCGGAAAATGAGTGTTTACAGAAATTTCATGGGATCAACACCATAGCTAAATAGTAAAAGATTGACAGGAATTGATTGTTTGGGGAACTGGTTACCTCTGTTACACAGGGGATAAGTGAACGTTGTAAAAGCAGGGTCGTTCAGACACAGTCGTGTAAGTTGCTCTTTGAAAGGATCATGGGATGAAATTTCACAAGGGTCTAATTTGAACAAATAAATTGTTGTGAATAAACTAAACTGGTAGCAAAAATAAAAGATGTGATCTTTCCCCTAATCAAAAGCTCTGGAGGAAAAACAATCACTTTTTCCATGATTTCTAGTGCTTTGTTTTGCATACCCAGCCTAAAGGTATGAAACGACCGTACAACTGTCCCACCCAGCTTTTATCAGAGACATCGTTCATCGACCCGCGCTGAATTCACATCGGAATTGGGCTCGTATTCGCGAAAAATAGCTATCAGTCGAACATCCCCCCAGGCTACACGAATGACTATGATGGTTCACCGGGAATTACTCTTAAATAGATTAGCACCTTATCTGCCACTGTTTCTTCACAGTCAAGGGTTGACAATCCTTAAATGGCCAGCAAAAAGCGTGACCAACTTGCGACCTCCATCGCAGCCACTCTCGAATCTCTACTGCTTTTCGGTTTTGAGACTAACGGTTGCAAAGCGCACGCGCCACTTCATATTTTGGGAGGGTTGGCAACAACGCCAAGAGTAAAATCCACAGAACCGTGGAAGTTGTTGTTGTCGAGCATTCGATGGCTCTCGTTAAATAGAGATCCCGGGGTTTATTTTACTCATTTGTCTTCTGTTCACTTTTACTAAGCCTATCTCGCAATCAGTTACATGAAAAATGCCAGTGGCTTCAGATTCCCCATAATAACCGTCTCCTATAAAAATGCACCACTGCTATCCGCTGCCAAATATCTATACATAGAGGTGAGTTATACTCACTTTCTCTGTTCATCTATCTACATGTGCACGGACAAATCTTGAAACAACATAATCCACAAACACCACCATTATACTTTATTGATCGCAATCCATCAACCAAATTACTTTTTCTAACTTGGGGCAAAGCTTCACTTACCTGAAATACTGTGAGTAAAGCCTTCACGAAAGTGTCAAAGTTTTGACCAGGTTTCCCATCATCAAAGTTAAATCTGAATAAAGACATTGAAAATAAAACATTTATCGAAGTGGTTAGACATCGGTGAGTGATTTCCTTGATCACAGTCCGAAAATAAGAAGGTTGAAAAAGTGGACAAATAAGCACGCAGTGAACTGAATAAATTCACAGAAGGTGCTGGCATTCATTTTTTTGCCACTTCTGTACAAGAAATCCATGACCAACTGGAGCATCTTCATTGATGTCAAATTTTTAGTTGTTTTTTGCAAGAATGTAAAAAGTGGACCGGCAAAGAGAAACCTGCAAGCTGCTAGAAGCGTCTCCTATCTTGGATAGAATAAACGGTCAGAAATGCCCCTGACTAGCCACGAACATGTCAAGGACAAGCTCACGAGATAGGCTTTGAATGGGATGCCGTATAAGTTCGAAGAGAGTGGTATGACGTGACCGTTTTCTTTTGAAGTGTTGTGGCCTAGGAAAGACACAAAAAGGAACCATCTTGGCCACCATATGTATGTGCAATAAATAAGGCTAGAAAAGTATTGATTTTTATCATAGTTTTGGTGTAATAACATTGCCATTTTATCCTTTTGGAATGATTTTTTCTAACTCAACAGCCCACCGATAATTATGCCCTAAGAAAACAAAAGGAAATTTCTTGCTGATTGGTCGGTTTCATGTAAGATAAAACGGAATTCCAAATGTTGAACAAAGAAGCAGCTCTTTGCATCCAGTCGGGTCGTCATGTCTGAGTCATTTGATGCACTTCGTTAACTACTGAAATTACTTGGGAGAATGCGACAAGGTTCATTCAAAACTAAAGCAGGTTTATACCCCGGGTCGAACGGCAGGTGTGACATGTGCATTTGCCTATTTGGATTTTCAGATCCAAACGACTGGTTAGCGTTTTCAGTTTTATTTGATTACCATGTGTTGGGTGAGAGCTGAAAAATTTCAATTACGACATGAGTAGCCAGAAAATCGGTTACGTTGAAAATGCAACGGGAAAAGTTTACTATCATCAACTTCTCGTGAAACAATGCCGAAACTGTTTTATAATTTTCTCAGAAAAGTGTGAAGAGTGCGACAGAATAAGGAATAATTGAGCATGCATAACACTTTCACCGGGGAACCAAGAAAAGCTAACAAAAGACGGTTGTGTCTAGCAAGTTAAAACGAAAACTCTACAGCGCTCACCCTGTTTGATGATGTGATTTGCAGTTTGGTGCCGGTAGTCACGTTAACAGGGAGCCCTTGCAGACACACAAAATAATGGTCAGTTGGTGATGACCACAAGGAGAAAATCTTTTGGTTCCCTCCGAGAACATGGTTTCGAAAAATTGATGCTTCCTACGGACGGTGTGCCGTGCGAAGTGTTGTACAAGGTTTGCTAACTTTTAACTTATTTATTTCCCAATAAATCTTTAAAACCGTGGAACGTTCAGCCGAGCGACTTAGGTTACTGTCACACAGCGATCGCAATCTTGGCATGATTAGGTAGTATTTTCGGTACACAGACGTTAAGTAAATAAAATTCGAGTGTGCTGTCAATACTGATTCTAATGGTAGGCACTCCATGCTAAATAGCACAGCCAAGATTTCCGTAGAAGAACTGATGGATTCAATTCTTAAAGGACCACTATATGCAGCATACAATCGACAATTAACGGCTTAAAAACACGCACAGTCTGCATTGTGCTTATTACAGACATGACTATTTGTAACTGAATGCGGTTTATATGAAAACTTCATTAATTAAATTTAACCGTTAGCTGAGCGAGTTTAAACACACCGAAAGTTGATTTTCCATTAGACCGCTTGCAACTGAGATGCAAACGGTGTATTTGCTTGATTTTACTTTAATACGTATTCCCAAGTAGGCGTAAACAAGATACTCGTCACGAACCTCCCCCTTATTTTTTACTGTTGAGCAGCTCTCGCGTAGCTCCCTACAATTCTAACAAACGAGATGTGACAACACTAAGATAGTCGTGTGTGTTATCAATGAGGAATTTAACAACTAAGCTTCAAATGCTGCCGGATTCCTACTTGCAACATCGCTCTGTGTATATAGAGAAAAGTTCTCGTTTACATACTGCTCCCTCTGAATGGCCATTATTTTGTTTCTGTGAAACGCTGTAGAACAGTCTGAGTGCAACTGAAGCGGATGGTAGACCTCAATAATTTAATCACTTATAGAGCAACACCCCTGCCCCAAATGATTTCAAAAATGACACTAGCACGTTTTCATTTTACCAGACTGCGCCTCACGCAGTTGAATAATCTCCCCACGGTTTTCCGTACACACAGACTATGGCGGCGCCTATGGTTGCATTCAAGCACAAAGGCAGAAAGGTTTTGCATGTTACAACAACTCACTATTGATCACCGTTGCTCCTTTGCTAATAGGTGGTGGATAGAACGGGAGATCATGATGAACAGAAAATGGCAAATTATTTTAGGTCTTTTAGAAACGATTCTGAGCTGGACTAAATTTCATGAGAAGTTGCGTAATTAAAATAAACCGACTTAATTTGTCGGAGGTATGGTTCTTAATCCGTGCATAGATAGACCGCTGTTTTTCGAGGAAAATGCATGTTCATGTGATTCATTACTAATATGCCATCTTTAAGGAAAAAATAATTTGTTGACCTCGACGCTACGCTCCGAACCCCTGACAAAATACATACCGTCCTGCTAATCATTTTTCAACTCACAAGCGAAAGATTCTGTGGATAAAAATATTAGCGGTATTAGTACAATCATTCATGCGGGCATTTTCACAATAACAATATGCACCTACGAATTTTGGTGGTGAACAGACGTGGGAACACTTACTCGCCCCCGAACAACTGCATGCCAAGTAGAGCAAATATCAGCATGAACAGGAAGAGAAGGAACAGCAAACTGAGGATGCTACGCATTGCGTTCAATAGGGATAGGACCAAATTTCGTAACGACGCCCAATATCTGTAAACGACATACGTGGATGCGAAAGATGAGGAACGGGAGTTTTGCAGTGATAATTCGTATTCAACTCTGGGCTTGTTCTAAAACACGTTCCTTTTCTGAATCTAAGTTTGTTTATCTCCTATGCAACTTTTATTCGGGGATAACTTGCTCATTTGCTTACAAAACTAAAATAAATCTATCCGGAATTCGTTATATATTGATGGCTTTTGATCTACAAGACAGGTTGTCCGTTTCCGGTTGTATTTAGATGAAAGAAAGGCAGCTAAGATGACTTTATGAACTGTGATTAAGGGAATACTCACGCGTCCGACTGTCAAAGAACTTTAGGTAAATTATTTGTTCAAAAGAGATAGGGTCAGGAATTTTCAATTTTGCATTCGCCATTCAAAGAAATAATAACAACTTGGTACGAAAATCGAGTAGCAAGCAACAGAAAACTAGACAGGTTTGAGCCGGGATCAAATAGTATGCAAATAGTAACAAGTAAATTGAAAAGCAATATTAACACAAGTTGATTCATCGAAAATCTAGTGTCTTACGGTCACAACATATTTCATTTATCTTGTGAATTGCAGGAGAAAACGATTCTAACACATTTCCGTTGAGTGCCGCTTGGTACGAAGAGTTGCTGTCTAATAATCACAAGCAATTGGGGTTTGCACTAATCTCACAAACCGCCAGGCTGTTGTAATAAGTCAAATCGATGTCAAAAACAGTCTGTCAATTCGCCTTCGAGTAGACTGGACAAAATCTCCCCAGTCATTAGACCAACATTAGTCGGGATCGACAACGACATGCGAATGTACTTCACATTCATTTTAGTTGGATATACGAATTCTGGCATCAAGGAGCTCTGAAAAGTTAATTGAAATGTGATCGGTGGAAAAGAGTTTTAGGAAGATTGTAACTTTCGCAACTCAGTGACACAAGGAAAGATAAGTACTGATGTCCTTACCATTAGCAGAATCGTAAAGTGGCAGAAGAGGACAATTGACAAGGCTAAACTCAGAAAGCCGCAATCTGTGGCGATTTGACCTAACTTGAAGTAGCCGCTAATCAGATAAGGAATTGATTGGAAGTCGCGCTGTATAGTGAAAAGGATCCAATAAAAGCTGATAAACAAACTGAAATTTATTTGTAAGGAGCTACCCAGCCTGACTTCGGCCGTATTCTTCACTAGTGACGGAAACGTTCGACGGGAAACTGATGAGTTAAAAGAAAATGACCTGTCTACTCGTGCCTAAATTCTGAAGAAAATATTTCATGAAACATACCTGGTAATCTTGAATATTCTTAGCAGTCGGATACTTCGCAGCGCCGAAAATCCAAATGAATCCGAAGGGTAAAAAATTTGCCAGATAATTTCAAACAAACTGGCGATCACAACCTGTGTGTATGTGTCGAAAAGGGTTTTCGTGTCCATGTACATGTGCATTTTTGTGGGCGGGTAAGCAATAAAAGACAGTCAGCGTGTTTGTAAGAGCAAAAGAAATCGTATGAATTAGGCATCAATGTGCAATGCCACTGCTTGCTTGACTGATCATTGTAAACCAAACTCGTGATACACCGCTATTTCACCTGGCTTTCTGGGAATTAGCAGAACACCTACCGGTGAAATTCCAACCCGGAGTAGATCGTAGTGAACTAAATATCACAGCTTGTGGTCTATCTGTGGAGTTTGTTTCTAGTTCGCTTAGCATCAACAATTATGAATTTAGTGCCGTTCACACACCGGACTGTACAGTCGAGCCTTATTACTCACACAAAGCTCTGCTCATTTGATGAACTTTTCTTTATTAGTTGGAGTCCAACTAATGTATCGGTTTAGCAATCCTACTACCGGTTTCTTTCAAAGCACATGAAACATTCGTAAATCGTGGCTTGTTATTGGAAGATGACTTAATATTGTTAAAAATATTTCCCCAATTTATGCTCAGGTTAACATAAGGACTACGAAGGTGCCTAAAATTCTGAATGCGAGCCGACACTGCACAAACAGTTGATCCTTAGTGTAAGTTGTATCGTCATTGAATGGAAGATAGAAGTGATTCCTGCCCTGAAGGCCGGTTTTGCGATTATTGCCACTCGTCGCGTACGTACATCCGTTTCTCTCTTCTCCTATCATCCCTTCAAATTTACACACAGGAATCGATTTTAACACCAAGCTATTATCTAAATTAGTGACAGTTTACGTGGATGATGAAGTCATTTTGGAATGACATCAGCGACACTTCGAACATTATCCTACTGTCTGACTGAGTCACGCTTCAGCGAGAAGAAATACGGTTTGAACCGTCAAATTTTATTGTGGCATTTTCAGTCGGTCGTATGCTTCCGAGAAATTCATATCCTTTCAACAATTAATAATACTTTCTGTCTTCTTTTTGGATGTCCCATGATGTTCGTTTCCAAAAGTCCGGCTGGGATTGCTCCCATATGTCCACTGATCTTTTGTTTACTAGTTGAATTTTAGTAAGATATCTTCCCTATCGACTATCAGCCTTCGTTATTTTAAAAATCGGAGAAAAGTGAACACCGAATGTTCATGGGAATCAGTTCATGGAAAATATTTTTGGTGGGTATGGATCGGCTGGATTTTAAAGGATGAACGTTTGCAACTTCAAAGGACTTAGACGTATCGAAATCTGACCTCACCCCATTAGATAAATTAACTAGGCCACACTTCACAAGCTGGTAAATCTTGTCAGGTGATCGAACTTCGGGTGAAGTAACATCGTACCTACTGAAAGCCCCTATTGAACTGCTGAATTTGAAGCACTCATCATGTCTGTGTGACATGCGACTATTCATCAAAGTCTGGTTTGGGTCAATACTCTTCTACAGCTCAGAAACATTCAGTTGCAATAATCATCTGTATCTAAGCTTTTCGATTTGCGCAGACTAACGACAAAGTCTGCTGTGTCGAGAAAACCATGCTGACGTTGTTGTCATGCTTTTGGTACACCGGTTGTCGAATAATTGCTGCTTGTAAAGCAACCGACTACCACCCACCCACCCCGAAGTAGCGAGGAAAAGAAAGTAACTACGAAAAACTAATCCACTTACCATAAAATCAAAAATATTGAAGGATGATTGAAAATACAAGACGCCACCGAGGCCGTAGATCTTCAGAACCATTTCACACATGAATAGTGCGAGGAAGACAAATTCTGTGTAGGCTAAATGTTCGAGAAAAAAAAAGAACTATGACATGGGGCGGATGAGATCGATTTGACAAATTGAATGATGATATTGTTGCATAATTTACGACGATAATTAGCCGGCTGTTTTGGCTAATTGGTTCCAAAAACAATTCAGGTTCAACGAGTGACCTTAGGTGACCCTCGTTGCCTCACAAAGTAGAATTTTGTTCATTTTTCATAATTATCTTTTAACTCTATCTGTCGTTAGAATTTCCGTTCCATGGGCAATGAGTTGTTTTTGGAGGTCAAGGCTTCCTCTGATTGGAGAGATGATCGTCAACAGAGGGGAATTTTGAAATCAGAACAAATCCTTCTCTTTGCTCTAATCGCTCTTGCACTTCCTCTGAATTCCTGCTCAAGCACTGCACGCAAATTGGGTATACTGAAATCTCATTTATCCAATAGCTTGCGAAATATAAATCTAAAAGGAGGAATAGTAAACCAGACAGTGAGATGGACTATGCGAAGTGATTACTACACTGTAGAGCCATACTTGCAAATGACTGCATGAAATGTGGAATCAGTGTGATCTCGTCACGTCTTTATCATAGTCGAAATCAACTGTCCTAGTTCAACCTGATTAGTTGGACAAGAACGCGTGTTTGTTGAGTGGTGACCTTTCGTTAATCGAGCTCCGGCTGACACTAATTGAAACTAAGGTTAATACGGTAATGAAATCAATTGTGACTATGGCGCGAACACTCATTTAGCTGGGAACCATCTAGTTTCATTTTGTCACAACAACCGGTATCTATATGGTGGAATAATATCGTTCGGTTCTAGAAACCGCTTCGGGCTCAGGCCTTGGGGCATCGCACTTTTTCCTCTGATTCTGAATTAGGGACATCCGATTCAACCTACTTTCAAATACGAACTGGTTAATTTGAGCGCCTGTGGCACGGATGACGATTTGCTACTTTGCCATGGCCTGAAGCGATCCTATCCTCTGGGTTATTATTGGGGTGGGCCAATTTATTACCAGGTTAGCGTGTGATGTAGAAGCACTTTGACGATTCACGTCTAAACTTGCAACAGTAGCGACTGTTCCACCACACAGGTGGGTCGTGTTCAAACAAAATAGCTTTTATATGCGCATTCGGTAAATCAGATACGGAATGAAAGGGCTAACATGTCTACGTCTTTTCTTATGCAGACCTGGTACCAAGTGTGTGGAGATCTAGAAAGTCGGCTGCTACTCTTACTGGTGTGTAAATCACGTCACATACCTTAGATGTCCTGGAGGCATGTGTAGCACGGAACTTTAAGAACTGTTCAAATCTACTCCCACTTTCGCAAAACGGGTTTCGGATGTTTGTTATTAAGTATCCGCCAACAGCAAAACTTTGGTAGATAACAGCATCAAGGGAGTAAATGATGGCGAAATCCCTAGCAGTAACCGGTAAAAAATTGTTTTCATTAACCCTGAGTCGTCGAAGGGCTTGACCGGATAATTCTCACGTAATGCACAGAGGTGCTGTCGGAAGTACCATTAAACCACAGAACTGAATATTGACGGATTATGTTAGTTATCAGGAAGGACTGATTGGGTTTACTCTAAACAGTTGGCTCAAGAAGGCAATGAAAGTCTTCCAATTAATACTTTGGGTGAATTGAATCACTCTAGAACGCATATGAGAATAGAGGTGACATATTCAACTGCCACCTTTGAATAGTTAAGACAATAAATGAATAGCAAATGTGCAAAATAAAGAAATTAGAATACCCTTAGCTGCATCTTTTTATCGAATCAAGAGAAAAAGATGGCCTGAGGTCATCTGAATGCCAAAAAATGAAATTGACAAACTTGGCCCTTGAATTCGAGAAACATTCAGTTTTGCATAATGGACGAAACGGCAGATAGTGGAGCATGGGCCAAATAAGCGCTGGTGGCAGTCGTAGCATTGGAGAAAGTGATCGCATCTGAGATGACGATTGGATGATGATAACAATTCAGTTTATACCCCTGACGACGACAAAGACGATTTGGATGATGATGATGATGATGATGATGATGATGATGATGCCGGTGATGATGAAAACCGTAGTGGATTTTTTACTATTGGAGTAAATAGTGGTACGCCGCTGCAACACCCGAATTCTAGTGTAACTGGAACGCAAATTATTATCGTATTTTCCCACTGCTTTGTTGTGTTTTGTTGACCATCAAGATGTGCACACTGGATTTGCTTTGAAAATCTATACACGCAGGTGCGTTCGTTGATTGTGACATCTAAAGGCACTTTTCTGCAAAGTAAATAATTAAGGAACATTATTTCAAAGATCATAAAGTGACTCACATGCTAACTTATTCCAATTTTATTTGTTTACCCAAGTAATCGTCTTATCAGAAACAAAAAATAACAAAAAGCAGTAATTAAATGAATAAACTATTGCGTGAAGCATTGTGACTGTGATTTCGAGTGAGTTCGGATGTGCTCTCCAATTATTCTCGTTCGTATATTTCTCAGCTCGTTGGCCTAACTCTATTTAGTCGACTCGATCCACTTGTGAACGGTCTCCCTCCTTCCTCCCGTCGCCAACTTATGACGCCGATCCACCTCTCAAACACTACTTGTCATGAAAAACAAACATTCACGGCGGAAGTTTATTTCAAAGTTTGCTTAACGTGCCTGCCTAAACCTGTGCTTATTTCTCAACTGTCCCGAGGAATCGGCCCTGTTTCTCAATAGTGGTCAGCAAAGATCAGGATTAGTGTGCTAACCTCCCAATCCGAGAGATTGTACTGAGCCACAACTGATATTTGTTTGATTATATCTTGTTATTTGTCAGGAATCAATAAGTTTACAATCGGGTATCTCTTCTGGATGTGAAAAACATTTACGATCTTGCAAAGAATCTTACATAGAAATTCAGTCAGCCAACCCGGTTGACCGTAGAACTCGACAGAAACACAAAGCGTGTTCAGCAAAACTAGGACGACCACGGCGATGTAGAATTTCTGAGATTTGACCAGGCGTCGAATCACAAACCTGTGCTTCCGATCGAGGGATAAGGTAGTGGTGAGAACAAGATCACAATGTATATAAATGGGAACAAAGACAATTCGTATCATGCAAATTCTTGGAGCAAGGACTTACGGGGTGCGTTAAACTGTTTGCCAAAAGTATTAAGACCTCGGAAGTATATTGCGCAAAAAAGCAATCCAGACATGGCGAAACTTTGTCAGATGAGAAAACCCGATGGTTTTCCATAAGCCTAGTAGCTCACCGAGCCGTGTGCGCATTTGCTGAAGTAGTGTTAGCCAACCTGTTTTGACTTTTAGCTTAACAAAACGAAAGTCCACGGGTTTTTTCTTTTTTGCAACATGGGCGTTACAGACAGTTTGCGAGGCATTCAGACAGTATAAAGCATGTGAATCGGCTAAGTCAAATCAAAGATTTGTTGCCGCAATGCTCAAGCGCACTGCAGGGGCACTGATGAGTGCAAAATAACAAAGAGCTGTGATTCAGACTCATGGTGTTTAGGATGGTCACGTGGGCTTCTTAGATATAGAGATCAGGACAGTAATTAGAAATCTTTGTCTCAGTCTCTTTATTTTAGTAGATATATTCGGTCAGGCCAGATTCTCCTAGGCCGCAAGCAGCGAACAGCTGAGTCATCTTGTTGTGACAAATTCTCTGTTTGCACTCAGAGTTCAACAATTGAGTTTACTGACTGGTTAGGTTAGACAGCGACTGCAGCTGTGGGGTTTCATTATTCGAGCTGTCAGGGAGTTAAGGGCATGACACTCATTTTGTACATTCCCAGACTAATTACTGGCTTTCTAAATGTAGCTGTATCATAACACTGAGGATATGTTGTGTCAAATTGGCTTGTAATTTCCTGTTTACACCAGCGATCAGATTATATCTTCAGACTCAGTTGGAATCTCTCGTAGACTTCACTTCATGCATTCTGTTTACCGCACATTCCTCTGCCAATCCAAATTATCCAACGGTACGACTCATAAAGGTCCGAATGGATGTCAGGAGAGAGAATAGCTTACTTTGTCTGAGCGGGGAGCTTTGAGAAAGTCCTTGAGCAAATTTGCACAGCAAATGTAAATTATTCGAAGGCAAAAACATATAGACCACGTCCCAATCCTTTGTTACCTTCCGTCCCTTCCTAGGCACATTGCTCTCATAGACCACTCATGTATGACTTCAACATTCTCAGCATTATTCCACTGTTGAAGAGTTCAGATTTAATGTTAGACAAATGGAATGTTTGAATACTTCACGGTTTTCCGGAAATGTGGATCTGAATTGTTTGACCAATCATTTTCTTGGTCTATTTAGCAAAAGTTGAAACATATTAGTTACCGTTCCTTAACAAAGGTATTTCAGAACTAACCGGCTAGCTCTCTTTCGGCAAGCGCATATACGATTCAGTGTGAGTGTGCGTTTTTATGCCCAGTGTTTATCACAATTTTGTCGAACTAAGTTGCAAATAAATGGTAGCTGAATCGTTTAGGCTAAGCACTGGGTCCTTCGAATGTAGGAGTAAATTTTTACCGATTGCATACTGTATGCAAAAATATTAAATAGAGGATAAAGTCAATTTTAGGGAATCAGGAATGTACTTTCATACATTTTGATTGAATCTTCTGATTACTACTTGCATTTCTATATCACATGTTGCCATAAAATTCACCCTATATTGTTATTTCCACCTGCAATGCGTGGCTCTTTTAAGGGATGCTCCTCAATGCTCACTATCAGTGGCTACGGAAAGAAAAGTATACCAGATAGGCTTGTAATGAAGTTTTTCGACCGATTTCACTGCTTACTGAATTCGTAAAACATGAACAGAAAACCACTTAAGCATCCACTTTGAAATAGACTTTCGGCTGATTATGAATTTGACTGACCTTGCAAATGTGTCTGCAACTGACAGAATTCCGTGAAGCAAAGTCTGTTGTCAAAAAGTCGCCAGTTCGGTTTGACCGACCGTCATGTAATCTACACTACACGCTTTGAATATGAGCTTTTTGCTATCCACTCCTCTCCCCCCGTGTCCCTTTACCATCCCCAGTGACGCCAAAGCCTACCTTATATGATAAACAAAGTCATTAAGGATTATTATTGCTACTGCAGGGTAATGCATGAAAATCTGAGTTACACTGATTCGTGCAGGTGTCATTAAACCGGAATAAATTTACGAATGTACAGATGATGAAACATCAATCTCATTACTCACGCTTGTCTTCAATGTCTGCGTGTTTGCATGAGAAACCTATAGAAGTCCGAAATCTAACAGGGATCTCTAGGTTTCCTGTGCATGCAAAACCAGCATTCACGCAAACGTTTGTTGCTAACATGAAAATATATTGATTTTTGATAGTCAGAAAGAGACCAGTTTTGAATCGAGCGAAATAAAAGTAATCATCCATTTACCCAAATGCGAAATATTTTCGAAATACGACTTCGATCCAAAATTTTTAATGAACATCCATAAAAACTTGACTGTTTGAGTGCCGTCAAGCAAAACGCAATCCTTTTATTGACGAAGACGCTAATTTAGAGTCTAAAATGATTTAACCATTCTGAGACTCATTAATTACTTCGGTCTGAATCATTGCATAATTGCTAATATTATGGTAATAGAGCAAACATGGTACTAAAAGTCTTACGCTGGTCTTCGTGCACGTGTACCGATCAGTTAGATTTTTTAAATTTATACGAATTTCCATTTAGAACTCTCTTCAACGAGTTGGCAACTCAATATTTGTTTCGTACCTTACGTAATCCAGCTTTGTGGTGATGTTTAATACTCTCGTTGAGCTACCAGGACAACAAGCAATGCATACAAAAGTGAAATAAACTTTGGAAAACGCTCCAATGGAATTTTTCCGATCACAGAATTGTTTAGCTTAGCAAGCTTTTGACAACGAAAGTCGTAATGTAAGAATACATCACAACGGCGCTGTTTGTACATAAGAAATGTCAAGTACCGGTAGACTGATAGAAGTGACACCCGCAGTACACTTATTAGCCCTTTTCATCCGTGAGCTTTGATACTAAATCAGAGTAATCAAAATGAACGTTTTATTACATTTGTGGTCACATCAATCATATAGTCATCCAACTGCAAAATATTCCTTCAGTCTCTTTGCTCCAAACACGAAATTGTGCTCTTAATCCAAAATGGATATTTTGGAATCAGGAAGAATTGTTCTGTGAACAGTTGCTGAAACCAAGATACTGAGTGAAGATATAATAAAGTCTAGATAGATTTAGAATAGAAAATCATAGAATAAAACGAAATCTGGAACACGGTACTCGTATCAGACAGAGCAACCAAAGGCAATCTAGATGAGTTGACTTTAAAGGTCCAACGAGTTTTTCGGTTGAATAGCCCTTAATCGCAAAACGGTGATAATTGTTCTTCCTAATAATTTAATTACTGTCTTCTTTGATTGTTTGAAGCCCCTCTGAGAAGCGGTGAGAGATTTCGGAACTACGTGTATGCTGCGTCTCCACAGTCAGATGTCAATTTCGTCATCCTGGCTCGTTTAAGCTGACAGGTCAGTTCAGTTCAGTCCGGTTTGGACAACCATTATTCTTGCACCAACTTATTATGATATCGATTGCTATCTCACAGCATTGTCTGCTAAAATACAAAAAAAGAACGAGGAATAATGAAAGACCGACTGAAGAATAGTAAGTTGAATAGTTTCATAGGAGAAAATGATTTCAAATGTAAGAACGCTACTGGCTGCGGCATCGAGCCACATCATCCACAGTTTCCAACCATTGCTTCGAAGGATCTCGTAGCCCCAGACCCGGTAACTGTCAGTCCGCCAGTTTCTCTTTCCCGTATTGATCCCAGGAGTATTGTTAACTCCGATGTCAACACTTCGCCACCATCCTTGAAGAAGGATGGCGGCAGTCCATTCGATCCAAATGCCAGATGACTTTGTAGAAAATCTGTCTTCCTCACCACTTCCACCTACGATGAAGGGCTGGTGTTCACCCTGCATTATTTCATTTGCAGACATGAGTAGAAGGCTTATTGTGGCTGTGGACCAACTAAACTGCTTACTGGTGTTCCTTCCAACGCGACACCCGATCATCATGGCAGTGAAGCAATGTACTGTCGGATTCCTTAATCACTACGGAGTAACCGAAATAACTCTCGACAAAACTCGTCTTCCGCCTCAGGGGAGCTGCAATCAGTGGGTACATTCACATATGAGACGAAAAAACCATGCTTCAATAGAACGTTATTGCCACCTACAGAACTAGGCAACCCAACCGCAGGTAAACGACTGTCGACCGGAATCCAGTCTAGAAGTGTAAGCTCCGCTCGCATGCTCAGAGCGATGCCAACGTCAGCTTTACCATGAGTGCTCGAAGCCAGATCAACCAACACGCGAAGAGAGAAGCGAGAGAATGGGGTTGCATCTGGGCTACGAGGAGTAATCACGGAAGTGGGAGCCCGTATACGCGTTTTGGAGACAGCATACGCCGATTTTGAAAATTTCATGAGTTTTTGCCAGGGCAGCTTGTTGTCCCACTGGGGTGAGTGTGTGGACACTGGAAACACCCAAATAAAGTTTACACTTATTTTTAAGTAATGCTTGCGAAACATTTCTTCCCCTTTCCTTAATGCTGCCAACAGACAAGGCCGTCGAGTTGCAATTCTTCGTGGCTACTTGCGTAATTCCTACATCGCAAGACCGGGAATCAGATTCTCTGCAGAAGGGATGCTGGAGATATTCGGACAATCGGCAACTGGAGACCTTGGCTCAAAAGTCTTACCCACAAGGCAGTGGGGCATTAACCCAGCACGGAAACTTGGGACAGGCGTATACTTATCACCACCCATCTTGTTCGAAGCATTTAATAGCGTAATCCTGATTATTCTGCGCGACGACCGATGCAGTATGAAACTCATTTCGCTGGTGCTATCCATTGAGGTTTTTGTTTTGAATGAAGACTGTTGGGGAGTCCAGCCACTAAACAGGAGACCAATTAGGGTTTTCAACCAAAGATTTTGGTTCTAACAAGAACCTCTACGCAAGGCAGCAGGGAGTGGTTGAGTGGAAGCCCATCTACTGAGATCAATTATCCTTTCAATCACATTTTCGACGGATTCATCAGCTCAAATCAAACCCAATCCAGAGGACCAGGAAACTAATTCGTCAGTGCTCTACCCGTTGACCTTCCAACCGTGATTGAATATTCGGCTTGAGATAAGCCATCCCGCATAGCTCGCTCGATCGCAGAGGCATGCAATTCGTCACACCACCTCAATGTGCAGTCTCATGGTCCACTTTGGAAGGTAAATCTATCAAAACAGACCACTGGGGCACTCCCGCAATAGCTAATATGAAGGGCTGATACCATGGTCAGATAATCTGTGCCTAAGATGTTCAACCTGACGAATGAGCCACCACTGTTCATCTTGAACGGGCGAACCCTCAACTTCGCAGATTGTTTTGTTCACGCTCACTGTCCTATTACCAGTGACTTGAACGAGATGAAATACCGTTCAGTAGTGCACAATGTTCAATGCAGGTCATCTGAAGTAAAGGCATCAATAGAATTAAATGGGGTTTCGGCTTCTCGCATCTGATGCGTTTTCAGTCACATTTGTTGTCATGCACTGATTTGCCGCTGCTTCCAGTTTTGAGCAAGTTGTACCGGCTGCTATCGGGTCAATCACCATTGTCAATGGCGTGTGTATTTACGAAGTTAAATGAACTACTGCAAAGTGATTCAACCGAAATGGCATGCGCAAATGAACTTCCTAAGAAGTGGGAAGCAAATCAGGACAGAAATAAGCACCGAGCAGCACCAAAATCCGTTCATCAAACATCAGCTAGGATCACTCGTTTCCATACACAAAATCGTGTATATACTGAGTGAGCCTTATTTGACTAGTCTTTAGTGCAGAAAACACGGCAAAATCACCGATTCTCGCCTCATCGTAGCTACTATTGCTAAAATAACAAATCGTCATGGATAATCATCTCCCAGGAGAAATTTGTTAATTCCGGTAATAGGCGTTTTCCACCATATACTGCAGTTAGTCCAGTGCAGAAAATTCTGCATTTTGACTTTTCCAAATATGCGGTTTTCCAGCTTAGCTGATTCCGACTAAATTAGCGAATACACAGAATTTCTTCCATACAGTTACGAGCCTTGGGTTCGAATTTTGTGAGCATTACGAAATTGAGGATCTTTGACGGATTGGTATTCACGTCGACGGAAGAAATTCATCTAATTTTAGGGCCAAAATATTCGTCACTGAGTTACTCGTCAGATCTTTAGAGACATTCAAGCTTTAGTTGAGAACTGAAGAGCGTTTTTTATTCACGCGGCATTGGCCGGCGATGGCCAGGTGGGTAAGATCGTGACATCTGGGTGTAAAGGTCGCGGGTTCGAATCCACCCACCGTCGGTCAAATTCCCTGCTCGGCAGCCCTCTGTTAGCCGCGGTCCCTTTCCTGAAAAATAACGTGCACTGTTATTTCAAGAATAAAGGAATTAAGAAATAAAGGTTTGGGAATTTGTCTGGTTACATATTATGGTCAGGTTTCCTAAATAAGTCAACAGATTTTCACGCTGCTTGTAGTCAGATTCATGTGCAATGCGTTAGAAGATAGCCATTATAACAGATTTAGAGGAAAATGATTTGATCATGAACAACGAGTCACATATATATATATATATTTATGGGACGAGAATCCGGGAAAAACCATTTGCCAAATTTTATTAAATATACAGTCAATTTCGATCCACGCGATCAACAGTTCTGACTACTAAATGCCAGAAAAAGGTCAAATCACCACGATTTAGAGTAGTATAGCAAATTAGCTTACCAGCAATGACAGTTCGTACTATAGAGTTATTAGTTTTTTGTAGACTAACCAAAACAAATAAAGCCTTCTTCTTCAGCGCTGTTTGGATGCAAAACGGATTTCTCAACTTAGCAGTCACAATTCTATTAGTTAATCTGATTAAGGTAAAGTAGGCTATATCCTTCTTTGTGGTCGATCGTTGTGTTGGTCGGCACAGTACTATCAAAAGCCGGTGAAGCTGTCAAGGACTGATAAATGAAACTGGTTGGACAGACATTAAGCATGATCTACGGTCTATTCTTTTTCCTTAAAAGTCTGCTGTTATATTCTGTTTACCGATATCTTGAAAACATTTGGGCAGTCAGCGTCACACTAGCTACACAGTTCTTATTAAAATTGTCTACTTTAATATGAACCATGGATCCAAGGATCCACACAAATGTATGGGAGCGTGCTGAACCAACACACGAAGACCGCGTAATTTACCAGCCAGTGGAGGCTAAGCGGTGGAGATTCGACTATTTCAAATTCGAAACGTGCTGCCTGTTCACTCAGATTTATTATTATATATAATGTTATTAATCTGACTTTCTAATGCGTAATCAGAAAGATGTGTACGAGGTGCAATGCGCATACCGCTTGAATTTATCCATTGCTTGCAGTCCGTCTGAATTCATGGAACATCGAATTAACTTAACAAATCTGGGCCGTTCTTAAGGCTACCCTAGGTAGCCGAAACAGGCCAATTACACATTCTACCGACTAAGATGTTGTTGACTTTTGGAGAATTGTATACATCAGCTGAGTTGACTTCTTTCTAGGTGTGCATGTCACAGGCTTCCATGCGCACAGCTGGAGTAGACAAATGGGTCGGGAAGACATGAAGGTAAAACAATCACGTGTGAGGTTTCAGAGCAGGTAGCGATATGCGGGGTGAGAAAATAATAGACAAAGTAAACTCCATCATACGAAAAAAAATTACCAAAACCTTTTTTGACATTTGAGAAATCGGAATAATAGACCAAGTAAACTCCATCATACGAACCAAGCTTACCGAAACCGTTTTTGACATTTGAAAAATCGGCCAGTCCCGGGTAGTCGAAAACGTCGCTTTTCTTTAAGCTCTGCAAAAAGCAACAAAAGGTGGGATCACATGTTCTTACTGGCCAGTTAAAAACCCTATTGAATGGAATCAAATTACTTAATGGGAAGAGCTTAATATAATATAAAACTAGAACAATCAATAGAATTTAATTTTTTGATGTGGTCATCTGTTTTTCTGGTTACCTTAATGCTGATTATTCCAAACTAGAAAAGAAAACATCCAAAGGGGCAAATCACCTCATAGTCACGGCCAGCTATCAGACTAAGTTCTTTTCTTGTTCGTGTCAATCCTATGCTTGAAAGAAGTGACGTTCGGGAGTAGCCCGCCCGAATGGTATCCATTGTCGAAATTCTAACTGGGATTATTCATGGAATCTTCCACTCTTGACGTAAGCACATTATAATTGGCTTTTGTTTAACTTTATTCTGTCGACTTTGGAATACTATCATTGTCCACTTTATCTGCTAATCATATAGTCAAGATTGTTACCATAAAAACGAAGTCTGATTATGTTGTGGACTCTTTAAAACGTCAGATTACTTGGGGAAGCTATGATTAGCATGCCTCGACAAAAAGGTAAATGCTACACCAGGATTCATTATAGAAGTACAGGGACTGTCCAGATGTGCCAATTTCGTTGTTCGATTTCTTATTTACCACCTGGTGATCCGATACATCTTGAGATGTCCCTTGATTTTTGCTGACTTTAACCGCCAATGGCCTTGACTTGAAGTCTGTTAGTCCAGCAAAAATATTTTAAACACTTAGTTAAGTTCAATCGTTCTTACCTGGTTTGTGCTGGTAGCCTGGTATATCGTTATAAATGAAACACCAACATCTCGCTTTTTGTTCCTTATAGAAGAAAATAATGCTTCTGGAATAGAGTTCTCCTATTCACACTAAACCGAATAAGGTAGTGAAATAAGACGATTCCAATGGAGGAACTGGAAATCAATTCGAGTTGACTAATCCCTTGTTTCCCTTTATTGCAAAGTTGGACCAAGAGTTGACATGCACTTATTAAACCAGCTTTCGCATTTCTTTAAGACGCTTTTTGGTATTTTGGCTATAGACAAATGAAGCCATGTGCCATTCTGTTTCGCAATCAGCCCAGCTCCGGAAACAAAGTAGAAGTTGGTTTCCTCGTAAGACTGACACGTGGTGACTTTGTTAGCTCTACAGCTCCAAGTACCCCTGGGAATAGTAGCCGAAAGAGTAAAAATATTGAAGTTAATGTGCTTACACGATGCAGGAAATATTCTTAACTTCAATTTTGTTAGATTTAGCAAAGATGTTTCTTCAGAAGCCGAGATAGAAATGTTTTGCTGCAGCTGTACATCGATTGAACCGTGGGTTTCTTGTGTTCAGATCAAACAGAGTGTGTAAAAACACATTTTGTCTTGGCAGAACTCGGATGCGATGTTCGGGATGAACTACGTCTATCTGTTCCTGATGGTCATTCTGTAGCGTGTAGCCTTCAGCTACATCTAACAAGATGCTTTTTCTGACACGACTTTTTACTTCATGAGTGATGCCATTTGCCTCAAAGTCCCGGGTGCTAGAAGTTCTCCGACTCCCGGACGGATCTGTGGTGAATTAGACCGGTAGGTTACTTAGAGTTGGCTAGAGTTGACCATTCTCCTGTGTGCTTACTAGCAAATGTAAATCAGCTTTGATCCTCTTCGGATTTGGAGCGTCTGTCAACTTCCTACACTTTACAAAAATGAATGGTCACACCCCGAGCCGCAGGTCAGCAAACGCATTGCCGTACTACAGAAAATGGATCCGCTTCAGGTGAGACTTCGTCGATGCACTTATTTGGTTCTTGTTAAAGGATATCACACCAAACAATTATGCACTCGGTAGTCAAAATCACGCGCTTGATATACAGCGGCTAAACCCTGCCAGAAATATTAGAAAAAAATGCACCATCGTCTTGTCACTGGTAATAATCACTACCGCTTTAACGCATCGCTTTTGGTTGGATAAAATGAAGCCACCCCAATTCCGCCCATGAGGCTGCACCCAGCTGATTTCGCAAAACAAGATCACAATTTGATGACTCACCGGCTTCAAAGTTTTCCAACTCGGCAGCAATTGCCTGTTTTTCTGCATCGTTCGATCGTCGACGCAGTTTCTCTGCTCGCTTTCGAGCTGGAACCGGGAGGAAAGCGGAGGTTGAGCAAAGTGCTCATGTGAAAAACGAATTTACTTGAAAACTTACGTCAGTCAGTATTCATTCCACGAATGACGGTAATTGTTAACTTGTCTGAATACGTACCAAGTAGTTGTCAGGAGCTTTAGAAGCGCAAGGTTAAAATGTGCACCCTCCTGCTTATCAAAGTCATTTTTTCAAATGGACGTAATCTAGTCAGTAGCTTTGGGAAGCGAATATCTACGGGTATCCCCTGCGGATACTGACACTTCTTTATTACTTTGAACTGAATCAGTACAGTCTTTCTATTCATTCCTCGAGAGCAAGGATTTGAACAGCGAAGTAAATGTTTGTAGTTTCGAAAATCATTTTTAGGTCCAATAATGAACTCAGAATCAGCAAATGTGTTGGTGATCCTCAAAAGTAGGGTGGTGAAGAATTATAAAAGCAACGTTGTTACTTCGGTGATACTCAGAGCATTAATATTTAGTAAGACACCTTTCATTAGTTATATTCATGGTTGTCAAATTCATTATTCATAAATGTGTAAATCTTAGTGCAGCTATAATCAATATCACAAAAATCTAAAGGGCAGCCAAACAGATAATACTGTCCGTCGAAGTAAAGCAGTGAGGTAAATTTAGAAGAAAAGCGTATCCGATATCTTCATTCGTTCCGAGGCAAAGCAAAACTAATGGAGCAGGATTCTTCAAAACAACCAAACGGCTTTTGTCATTTGCTTCGGAAATGCATATCCTGACGACGATCTTGGGGTGTCTATCGACCAATACTTCACATTGTCTGGCTTGCTCAACCGCAGCTCGTAGCACCATTATTTGCGCACGTGAACCAAGTGCACTTAAGTACAGTTCCTGCGGCAAGAGTTTGGACCATGGTTTTTTCATACCGATGACCGTAGCAAACGCAAACACGGGGTTTAGGGGACTTCTGGAGTTGGTTTGAAGCATAACAAAAGCAACTCGCAACGGAAAGAAGCATATACGATTCTGATTTCCAAGGTTTCTACACTCCGTCCCCTCCGGTGAAAGTCTAGGGCATTTTTGCGGTGATGCTGATCACTACAGGTTTCTCATGATTTGTCAGTCCGAAATAATTCATTCAGACTTCACGTTGATTAACATGTATTGATGTTTAATCTAATGTGATACTGGGTTTGTTGTGCACGCAGTACGGTCACAGTCAACCAGGAGTTGGGCGATTGGTGACCCCAACGACTTAGGTTTAATGAACGAGGTCATCACCAACTAGGTATTCTTCGCTTTGTAAAGCGACAGGTAAGTCTGCAGAACTGTTTTCCTTGACACAATTTTCTCTCTGTATTCTGGATTTAGACACCTGAGCGTTGTACGTACGAATTCATAATCACAGTTTGATTCCTCATAAGCAGGCAGCACGAAAAGGGTAAATACATCTGATTACTCAAGCTGGGCAATTCTCAATCAGTCAAACTTTACAATCTTGACAGAACATTGCAAACACAAGAGTGGTCATATATGCTAAGGGACTAGGCATTCCCAATTACAAATTTACCATGTAGGAGCAAAGCAACTGGCCTATTATTTCGATTCTACCTTGATAACTAAAAATTCATGATCATTTTTCGTGAGTTGCAAGACCCTTTGCTTTGGAGTTTCCTTTTAGTGTTTATTTCACTGAATGCTTAGACAAACAAAACAGTTCTGGAAACGCTAGAACGATCTCTGATGCACTGGTTAAACATATTCAACTTCTGATTTGGTTAACCAAATTCGTGACAAAAAATTGTTTCTTATCTTTCCTCTAGCATTACCAACGGTGACAGCCAATTAGTGTGCGCGGCACATCGTTGAATAAAACGTGCATTGTTTGGGGCCTACAAAAGTCTAAAGTCAAGTGCGAAAAAAATTACAAATCTCTTTCTCTCTAACCTTGGCTGTATGCACGAACGTCACTTTTCTGAGCACAATTAGCCAGATTACTCTTCGTCTGTTTAAACAAGTCTATCTTTTAGAGTAAATATTGTCGATATACGAGTCAGCATCGCCAGCCTTCCTATCATCATTGTATCAAATTGCTCTCAAGTTGCAAACATTGTCAAATTTGCACACTGTCTGATAGGCACTGATCAAATGAGAACGACCGTACCTGAGAAAGGAGTTATCCTATTCACTAAAAATGGCTGCTTAGCTGGAATAGATTAGAGGATTACATCAGATTTTTCTAGAACCCTATGGCTGAACTGTAAATCCCGCCTGTTAAGCGTCCGATTTAGAAAATGAGCGACATCCACTCTGGATAAAGCTAAATGCATATCACGACTGCCATCACACACCGCTTATGTTCAACGGGACTGCACCAGCTCCAGTCTCTCAGTTT
This sequence comes from Fasciolopsis buskii, assembly GCA_008360955.1. Taxonomy (NCBI): domain Eukaryota; kingdom Metazoa; phylum Platyhelminthes; class Trematoda; order Plagiorchiida; family Fasciolidae; genus Fasciolopsis; species Fasciolopsis buskii. The sequence continues at coordinate 101,595 of LUCM01008617.1, forward strand.
ATCAGGGTAAAATTTCGATCCCAAACGCCGGTTTTCTTTCAAGACTGTAATAATCGTTCACAGTGTTGATCTATTGGACCGGATCACAATTCGCTCTAAGGCTAAGCGGATAAAAGACAAACCTCGTTACTAAATTTCCTATCCATGTATTTGTCCTACTTGACCTTTGCAACGAAGACATGTGTGTACTGTTTTTCAATTATATACTTCTGTAGATGGTAAACAAAGGCAGTCAATTCGTTTTTTTCCCCGAACAGTACCTTGTCCGCAATAGTTATGGCTTGGATCTGCTTAATCACTTGCAACTTGTAGAATTCAGCAAGTGGAATAATATAAATTTTGTTATTTCTAAATGCCATCTGAGCTCACCTCACACTTCTGCTTTACGGACCCAATTACCGAATGGGGGTCCGTTTGAGGGTGTCTGTTAGCCGTGTTGTATAAGTTAAATTGTGAGAAACCGTGAACATTTCACAATGTGACATTCACATGAAATCATCCGGTGAACTTCTAGGCCTGAAATGCTTGCATGTAGAAACACCAATCCTATAAGCTGGTGCAGCAAATGATAACAGCTGAACATGATTTCGTATTCTCAAACACTGCCGAAATATTAGTAATGTGAAAAAGAACTACAGGAAGATTTAACTTTCTATAAAGGAATAATATTGCACAGTCGCAATTAACGGTGATTCAGTCATTGGCCGTCCGCAAAAAATGGGATTAAGTTGACTTTGGGTGACTGATTACAGGAGTAGTATGATGTCCGTAGTATTATTAATAACATTAGTGTTAGTGTTGTCCAAAACCGAAAAAATAAGCTGTAGTAGCAATCACGGTGGCAACGACAGTGCTGCCATGTAGCTTTAATATACGACTCAAGGTTGGACATAAGTATCAACTAGTGAAACCTGGCAATGCGACTTCGCGGTCTGCCACGTCGGGCAGCAATTGACACTCATCGCAATGACATTACAAGGATAGAACCACAGATCAGTAACAATTTCGCAAAAACGGAAATTCGGGAGTTCCATGGGGCAAATCGAAAAGGAGTTTGCGTTCGTGTACATGATGTTATCTGTTTCGGATCAGTTGATTTAAAGTCCAACTGATAAAATAAACTTGTCCGATCGCAAACCGACCAAGTGAGACACAACAGTAATAAAACTCTGTTAGCTTCCGAGCTAACCGAACCCTAAATCATGTGAATAATTTCGATAGAACTGCTCACCTTTTATTATGCGAAGTTTTTCTGCGAACGAAGTTTGCTCTTCGGCTAGGATAACTTCCTCTGCAAAATGGAAACCGAGAGCAATGAAAAAGCGAGGTAAATTCAACAGAATAATTCGTCGGAAGATGTTTCTCAACTGTACTTGATACGATCCACATTTGCCCCAGCCGTCCCACTGGCGGATCAGTAAATTCATATCCCACTTAAGTAAATGAAACTATCAATTAGGGTGGCTTATATGTCCACTCTGTTAAATGATAATCGTGAATATAATCCATTTCTTCGTATGCCTTTGTCACATGCGTTACTACCAACGTTTCTGCCCTGGTAACAAAACAATGAGACAAACCGGATGATTTTTTCTTGATTTGCTTGGTTCAGCTGATGAGGCTAACAAAATGCGATGGTTAATATAAATGTTTTCCCTATGAATTGATGGATTTCATTTAGGAGGGTGTAAAGTGAAAACAAGCACATAGTGATGCATAGACGAGGATAATGGGGACTTTGTCCAGGACTACGGAAGCAGTCAGTATACGTGTAAGAGCCTTTCTGCTCATTAGTGAGCCTCGTTTGTAACTGAATATGCAACCAAAAAGGTGACCACAATTCATGCTTCACATTAAATCAGATTCTGCGGAATTTTCAGAGCATTAATTTACACATTGTTATTTTATGAACCATTTGGTTGATCTGGGGTGCTCTGCAACTCTGGTTAATACAAAAGACGTCCGGTTTGCACACGTAGGAGTAAAGCACCTTTATGTCTCCTTTCGTCGGTCGCGCACGAGATTAATAGGACAGATTATTTTAAAAGTCCCATTAGTGTACACTGATTGTTCCAAACAGGCGATATATATGAGATACATGCAGTCGTGGGCATTTCTTTCTTCATCTAAGCAGAATGACGGTCCGTTGTTCTTCCGGTCAGTGCATGGTATTTGTCCAAACACGTCCGGACATGTCGGGAGACTTTGTTTGTGTTAGACAGGTACAATTTCGCAAAATCTGAGGCCTTTCGTTACAAATAGATTAGATGTGAACAGACCGAATTAAAACTCCAAAACAGGAAGAATAATTCAATGGCATTAGACCTTACCTTCACGAGGCTATCTTAAGTGACACTTCTAATCATTCATATCGTTTTAGAGTTTAAACAAAAGCGATTGCTTTCTGCTCAAACATTTATTTCATTATTTGCCATTTCAGTTTAATAAGTCAGATTAGAAAAGAGAACTTTTGAGTACTTCTTGCTCCCACGGTAACAGGAAGCAAGCAGAACGTAACTTATTTAGTTTTTGGTGTTAGCGCAAATTGCAACCTGATTGTTGACCATCCTCATCAAGAGATTTGCGTACTGATGTATTCCGGTGTTCGCTTAATGGTTAAGAAATTTTAATTTTACAGTATTTTCTGTGAGTTTTTTAGCTTCTGACGGTTTACTGGGAATGACAGCAGAATGACAGAATTTCGGGCTACTGTTTTCTCGAAAATCTGGCACTTGAACCCAATAAAATTTGTTCATGAAAATTTCAAATCTATTAAGAATGAAAATTTCAGAGTTTATTTGTCTTGCAATGTATGCTTCTCGTGATAGATTTACCCATGGCTAAGGAGTATTTTCCTCAAGCTGTCCTGGTTGAAATTCACCTTGCTACACAACCCCCGGGGAAATGAAGTGATCTGGCACACAGAGACTTTGTTTGCACGCAGTGCAGAAGTATTGAATTTACAGTATAGGATGTTTCTACCGTCAGTGTTTGGGCTTTCTTGACTTTGGTCTTTTGGAGTGTTTTCTCCAAAAAATTAAATTAAATCAAATTCTCCTCGATTCATTTCAGTGCTTGTGTGTAATCCAATTAGCTGCTTGAACAATTTGCGTTGGGGAAATGAGTCTTCCTCATATGATTTGTTATCTTCTATGAGTATTATTTTTCACTCACAGAGATCGACTGATTCCTTTGTACCAGATGACGTCCTAACCTCATGGATCGTTGACTAACTATTTATCTGGCTCTGGAAAAATCATTTCATCGGACAATTTACGGTTAAATAAAACTCCACTACAAGCTTGTTTGCACGAAGACACCAGTAAAAGTGACTAGATAATATTCATTTCTGTAAATCTGAAAACTGGCCTTAAGTTCTACGCGACTGACATCCTGAGATATCCGCATTGCAATTTTTTCATGGTGGAGATTCCCATAACATATTGGGTATCTATACCCAATGCGATGCAGTCCAAATGCAATAAGAGGAGTGGTTAGACCTATCAAACATTAGGCCGTGTCACTGGCTGAAACGATGTAGGTTTCTCACAGCGTATGGAGAATCCCGTGTTAAACGTCGACAGTTGCGTTTTAGTTGCTCCACAGTACCATCGAAAATACCACGCCCCTTTCAGTTGGAATTCATTTTGTGAGACGATGGAAAGTTGTTGAATTGTTTCATCATCCATTTGAACTGACTCCCGGTCATATAACGAAATGCTGAATTGGATTTCTAGTGTTCTCAACCATTTTGGTTACGCGACTACCGCCGTGTTTCATCAATATCCCGTTCACATTTTGACCGGTGAATAAAGTCGGATTTTCTCCGCTGAGGTAGAATTAATTTCAGCGGTTGCTTCGAAATAAATTGTTAGATTATTATCATGGAGATCAATGTTATTACTACTATTACTTCTGCAGACTGACTTGATGTAGGGACTAACTGAAGGGGGCGTATTACTATGCAATATGCGCCATATTGAAATGCAACGAAAGTATTCAACGGTCGAATCATACACCATTGCCTCAGTGTAACTTCCTTTCGTATTTCACCACCAAAAAGATTTTGTCACCTAAGCAACACCAGACAATTCTATTTATTCGACAAAACGGAATTTCGTGACAGGTATTGCGCACGAAAACGTTTTTGCCTCAACGAACAAAATTTGCGTCAGTCCTCCCTCACTAGAAAACTGTGGGCAGCCTTTTCGAACACCAGTATGCAAATGTAACAACCTGAACGAAATAAGCTGGGCCTAAAATAGAATTTATTTACTCTGCCAGTCAGTAATTGATCGGATCATCTTAATCGGGCCTAGTTGCAAGATAATACTACTCTAGTGACGTAAATCTCTTAGTTTAGTTCACTCCTGACCAATAAAAAATGTTTTTAACTTATCTCTACTAGCTACTGGACCGATTGTCCAATAGTTTTACGCAGGCGGAGCATTTTTTAAGCCGTGAACCTTCGTCAGATTCACCAGTCTTTTGTTTTGCGATCGTGTTTGACCAAAAAATGGCCATTAGACTGAACTTAATAAATCACAATGCTGTACGAATAGCCTTGAACAAACTGTTTATTGTTTTCCAGCGTTGCCTATAAAATACTGAGCAAATTCTCGAACCACAGCATTTATTTTTGGTACTGTTTCCATGTCAAAAGAAATTTATTCACACAATAGATAATCTTTGCGATGAAGTATATGGTTTTGTTTTACAACATAAGCAGTTTTCCTCGTTGGGTTAGCAAGTGAGTTTTAGTTAGCCCGGTGCAGCGTTGATGCTGTCTAAGAGTTCTTATAAACTTATTCCCTTGATTTATACAAATCGGAATTCAAGAAGATTTTCCGGCACGTATTTTGCATTCGACTAGCAATCTGTTTCGGAAAAATGGTTAGACACAACGCCTTCCGAAATGACCTAGTCAGATGAAAGACAACTAAGCACTAGCTGCACTGTTGGCTGACGGCTATTCGCTGTTGTCCGACCTATTATGAAATCACGTGGCAGACGGGATGAGGTTTCACACACCGTTAGACATGGTCTTTAGCGATCAATGATGATATCCCCCACAGTTGTTTGTCAGTACTTCATAGAATTAGAATGTCTAATGCCCGGATTGATACAGTCATATGAAATAACTTCAACTGACGCAGTTCGATTCCACTGCAGACTATCTACTGATGCAGTATTTCGTCAACATGGATAGAGCTTTAAATGCTTTTTCGTCTGGTACTTCCCCGCCTGCATGAACCCTCATGACAGGGGTTTGGTCAATAAACTGAACACTATTGACTTCCAAATAACCGCGAATGTATCTTTTTCCTTTTGACTATTTGATCATCTGAAATTAATTTATTCATTTAAACACATTTTCTGTTACACAAAAGAATTTACAGTAAAATGATAAACTCTCTAGTCAGAAGGATGTGATATGATATGGGTTTGAGTACGGGTGAACATACAAATCAGATTCAATTTCCAGACTTCACTTTTAAAAACTAAACTATTGCAGGTTGTTAGAAAAATGAAAAGAATTGTTCTGGTTTTTCACGGTCAGGGGAATAAAGGGAATGTAAAGTAAGTCCGACATCTAGGGATGAAGAGCTGATAAGGATGACTGATCACTTGAACACTAGGAGACAGAAAGTCATGAGAACCTGAACTTCCGAAGCGAGTTCTGAAGAACATGCACCAGATTAACAGCGATAGAAAGGATCTGGTGAGGTAACAGGTGGCAATGAGCAAGTGGATACAGACGGGAGGGTAAGGAGAGATCGATGATCAGCCAAAGGGACTTTTTGTTGAACCCCATCAAGAAAGAGAGCGGTAGACAAAGCACCGTCCCGCACCTGAGTGTAGTATTCAAATGGCAAGTGCATTTGTTTTTTTATATAAAAGAAGAAAGTAGGTGAGCTATAAGAATGATTCCGGCACGGAATAGAAAACCAACTTGGTGTTCAACACAAGAGGCAAGTTTTGATGTCTATGAAGACCAACAAAAGGAAGAATTTATGAATGGGTCCCTTAGTGAAAGGAACTCAACGGAGTGAATAGAAGTTGATTCAAAATTCAACTGGGGAGAATAAGGGAGAAATCTGGATGGAATAGAAATCTGTTACGTCTTGTTGGAGCCCAACACGTAGGTTCGTCCTAGAACGCAAGCAAATAAATAAAGTACTGAGAACAGAACGATGATGTTCGATGTTGTTGGTAGTTACTTAGTAAAAGGCAGAGTGGTAGTGGAGCCGGTGGAAGTATGGTTCTTCGGCAAAACAGCAAAAGGTATTAGAGGCTGAGGTAACAACATAAATAATGATTAGAATAAAAAGGGTGGGCACAAGTAAGGAACCTTGGGGAAGATCGTCATTCAAATCTTACCAACTCAGAGGGGAGTGGTTGTCTCCCCAAGGAAACCTGACATCTATGAAACGAGAGCAGGATGGAACCCAAATGAAGAATGTCTAGACAACAGAATTTCGTGCGAACCCGATCAAAGACCTTGGAGATGTACAGTGAGTTGCTACCTAATTACTGAGTACAATCACTCAGAGGAGCGCGGCCTAAACCATAGGGCGATGCAACAGGAATCCACATTGACGATGACTCGGCAAACCAAGTTCAAAAATCAAACGCAAATGATTGGAGGTAACGATTTCAGAAAATGTTCAAAATTGCATAATTAATAGTAACGGGATGGAAGATATTGGAGTCACAAGGGTTTTCATGTTTTGGAAGAGAAGGAATAACTACGTTCTTCCTTGAAGAATTAAAAACACTTTGGTTAAAAGAATAAAGAAAACGGCTGCGTAATATGGGTGGCTAACTTTGAATCATATGTATTTAGGACGATGGGTGGAATATTGTCTGAAAACGTTGGATGCAGGAGGATATGGAAATATTTTCAGTGGTAACAACAGGGCAGAGGCAGTTGGGTTCGCGGAAGGAAAACGGGAAGTCAGCCCAGACAGACAATGAAGTTTGTGACTAACCGGAAGGCAAAACCGCGGCCTTGTTAGAGAGAGGCATACCAGAAGTTGTGGGATCTGAATTTGAAAGGGGCGAGAATGACCCGTAACTGCCGGAGGATGTTACTAAGTGCTAAGATTTTCGACGCACGAGTCGATCTTTAGCCTACCATATGGTGAGTCAGTATTTGATCCTAGCTTCCACAAAACGGTGGTGTGATGTTTGGTCGGGTGAACAGCGCCACTAGCAGTAGGTAGAGTTTTTCAAACAGACAGTACGGTTACAAGCGTGATTAAACCACCCACTGGATCGTGGTTTACCAGGTTTGAAGAAAAGTGGAAGAAATGTTACGGTGAAATTCGAAGCATACAGAAAAATCAGAAACAAACCAACGGTCGTTCCAAATCAACTGATTTGTAACGTCAAAAAGTGCGTCTAAAGTTGGGTGTTGGAACGAGGCTGGACATAGGACAGTGATCCGATGAGCTCAACGAAGACAGAATGAGGATAATAAAGGATAATGAGACAAAGAGTGCAAGGATGATGTCAGGGGGGTGTATTTGGTTGCCAAGACGACTGAGGATTCGGGTAGATGAGCCACTGGGTTAGTAGAAGTGTGTTGGTTACAACGAGGTTTAAGTTTCACGTCTCGTAGACGAAGTTTCGGATGTGTGCAATGGTCAATCCCCATGAACGTGGTAGCTGTGGTCTGCTGAAGTCATCGTCTAAGTATTTGAACAAAATACTTCGAAAACCACAAGATCATTGATATTAGTTGAACGTTAACAGTACAAAAATGATGATTAAAAGGAAGAACCCAATTTTCAACTGCGAATTGGAAGTCTCGATTGTAGAAGTCGTGAGATGAAAGTGGGTAAATGGCGGCAGATCGACGGTTGTAGGCGCTGACAATAGCTTTAGAAAAGGGTCAGGACTGAGGTAAGCAGTTGGTAACTTAAAGTTGGTTTGTATCCGAGGCGGAGGAAATTTGTGTTTCCATCAGAAATAGTGCAGCGGGGGACAAGGGCTGAGGAAAATGGTGTACTCAGCCAACATTTCGAGTCAATCCACTAATTTTGGTAAGGGTAATGAAAGGTTTGTCTATGTTCTGTGAGTGATTGTCAGGAGGTGGCCTCAAGCCGTCATTTGTAGGGTTTATGCTTTGTGTGAGAGAAACTGGCAGCTCTAACCCCGAGGCTGGCAGTGAAGAACTATTTAAAATCTCAATAGTTTTTGGAGTTATGATGAGTCGGACCACAATGAATCCCTCTACCACCGAGTTGCGGTAATTTACGGATCATTGTTTCATGCATTAAATAAGCCAGGAAAAATACTTTGTATACTCCTGCAATGTCACGTTTTTGTGCATAAGTCCAATGTGGGTAACGTATTCCAATACCGATAAGCCCACAAAACTATCAGGGTAAACCGGAACTATAATCATGGAACTGAATGTCATATGGATAATAGTTTCTTGACTGGCCGTGCTACAGTTCTTAGTCATCAATATTTCATTGTTTTCTTGCAGGATGTTTGGTTCCACCATGGTTTTTGTTCGTTCCTACAATCGATCGGAATTACTGCTATTTAAGAACCCTGTTAATTCCCATACTGGATTTGAATCGCGCACTGTTTTATTTCAGAAATCTACTATTCCACCAGAGGAAGCACTTGTGCTGGCTGGCACCCCTCCGGCCAAAATTCCTGCTTTGCTGAATACCAACATCTGTTCTCCGTTTACAAAAATAGTGAACCTGTCCCTCATACTCTAGTCACCAATCCACGTTCACACTTTTGTGGCTGAACTTGGATATTGCTGATTCACTCGTGTCGATAGACAGCTTTAGACTACACCGGCAAGACAGTTTCGAACGAGAAGACTGCAGGTCGTGTGACAACATAAATAAACTCTTTCTGGTCCGGCAAATCCGAAGTTATTTTGCGTACTCCCTAAACGGATCTGACCGTCTTATAGCACAGCATCATCCCAATTTTTCCAGCTATACCATCATGATCCTAAAGAAATTATATATTGCCCGTTTTAGCTGGCATAACAAAATCACAATATTTTTTGACTCTTTTCCAGCATTCATTGTTCCACTTGTTGAGGACAGTCTGCATATTGTTGTAGGTGATTTCAATCATGCCTCAACCCTACTACTGGCTTTGCTCGATTTGACATTAGACTGTTATGTCGAAAGAAAAAGAGATTTGAAATGTTCTGCCGAAGACAACCGCATTAATCAAGTTTTCGTCCATCCTTCTACGTATATCCTAGTCATACGTGCACAGGGAGATGATATGGCAGTTACTCGTTTATCTGGGGAAGAGGTGTTCAGCTTCTGTACACCACTAAAATTACCACAGGGGTTGATCCTGACACTCTGTCCACAGCTCTTTTAAGCCACGGTGCCGTCGCCTGACGGATGTATTTACTTCTCCGATTGACGCATCACTAAGCTCGTCGTCTATCCCTAACTGTCGGAGACCGGTCACTATTATCCCCATCTCAAAATCTAGAAGTTCTGCTGCCTTAGCTAAAAGCTTGCTCTTTATTGCCTTCACATCTGGTCTTAAATTGGCACAGTGTGCTGTGCTTAAGCGTCTAAGTTCTCCTATGGATCCTCCTGGCAACTCCTAGTTCTCTTATGAATCTAACAGGTCCACTTTGGACACTGCCGTCTCCATTATTCATCACATTCGTAAGTCCTTAGGCGCATCGATGAAATCTGTTCGCTGCGTCTTCTTGGACCATACGTCGGTGTTCGTTCGATTCGGTCCCACGATTTCTTCTGCTTCGCAAACTGGACACATTTGGTTGTCCCAGGCCTTTATTATTACGGCTGTCTGACGGCTTTACTAATCAAATCCAGTGCACACGACTGGGTGGTAAGACTTCGAAGACGTTGGCTAACAACTGAGACGTGTTTCAGGGTGCTGTTCATTTACCGTATCTCTTCTTTACTTACATCGATGACTTATCAACTAGCTCTCCCTGTCATTTACGTTAGTACGCTGATGATGTTGCCCTGTGACTAGCCGCTCCGAGCAGCCGTGATTTTGAAAGTTTTCCTAAAGACTTACCTTCTGTGTACGATTTCTCCGTACAAGCTGGTCTAAACCTCAGCACATCTAAGTACTTCGAAAATCTGTTCTGCCTCTCTCTCCACGTCATCCTACCAATCTGAAGCGTCATTTATCGAGTCAGCAACAGTCGTCATAGTTGATTCTGTGAAAAGTCCAGGGGTTATTATAAACAAAAATCTAAAGTGGACTTCAGACAATCCCACCTGCGTAGACAATCTCCTAGGGTTGTCATTGGAAATCAGAAAGCTTTGATACTGCAAGGTGAAATAAAACACCATCTCCTGGTTTATATACCAGTGTGTTTCTCCAGTCCTTCTTTGCTGTTCTGCAGTTATTTTGCAGGCTTTCTTGAAAAAACTTGAAAAGTTTTCGCCGGAGGGTATCACTTGTTAGCTGTATGCCTACCACACAAGTAACTGAGCTGTCCTTCAACATACGTGATGAGCACCTATCCACATGCGAAAAGCTTGTTCACAAAATACGTTCAAATCCCACACGTCCACTGGACAGCGGTCTATCAAAGTGCCACTCTCATAATTCAACACGATCCGCTTTTCCTTCTATACCCTCTAGAATCAATACCTATGGGAGCTCCATTGCCCTATATTTAGCCTGCTTTCTGACAAACCGTGACTGTTTTTCATCCGACTTTCTGAGCAACCTATCTCAGTGTCCTCTTATCATTATCCTTGGAGAGTTTATTTCTTCTTCAATTTTACAAGCGGGTGAGTGTAACTGTATTTTTTCCATATCATTTTTACTGAGATGAGACATTTTTTCACTCAAAATTCTACGCAATACAATACAGTGGTTTTTTCATGATAACGAAATAACGGATCATGTGCTGTCACTTACAACCATAATGACTGGCGCTAGTAGTATTCTAACCTTCACATTTCCGGGTGACAAGCAAACTGACCAGCGATGGTGTAACAAGTTTTGCCAACGTAAAACACTGAAGTGTTTGGTGATAGCGGGATTACTCACCAGCTTTTTGGATCCAGTCTAAATAACCGTTTAGTTCTCGGTCCGATTGTTGTTGTCTCCGCAGTTTGAGGAAGGCTCGTCGTTTTTCTACACGTTCTCTTTCTTTGGCAAATTCACTGACATCAGAAGATAGGCAAGTGAATGGGAAGTGTGGAGAGGAGCTTTATGGACTGGTCGAAAATAGCACGTTTATGGCTTATTTGCATCAAAAAGGATATATTTTAATGAGGCACTTTCAGGTGCTAGAGATGTACGACAGGAACCGATTCTCTCAGCAGCCAATGCTTCAAATTCGGTTCTCATTGGCACTATCAGTAGCCATTTTCGAAGGCTTCTGATAAATAACCTTAAAATATTGATTGCGAACGAATCTCTCATATGAAGCAAGAGCTAGACAGTACCAGGAACTTTATGCTTTTGCGAAAATCCCCAATATCAGCTTCGTGTTTTACTAACTTGCATTGAGTAGAGTCATTCGGCTTATCCGAACCTGAACAGGAAATCTGCTTTATTTCTAGGTATGCATTATCGGCTGGGATCTCGTAGATCCGTTCCCTGTAGCCTAACTGTGTTTACACGAGCCAGTCCAGTACGTGAAATCATCGTGATTATTGCCGTGTCATCGACCAGACACCTACACCCATCTTCCGATCAATATCTGCCTAGTACAACAGCACTCGACGAAGCAGTCCTCTGGGCACGGACAAAACGTGTTCAAATCACACTAATAAACACATCCAGTGTCTGTCCAAAAGATTGAACCTTAGGACCCAGTACCTTATGTTATTGACACAACCCTGTCGCCATCATCTATCATTAATGAGTTAAACCCCATTCTGTCTTTAACAGCCATATTTTGCAGTAGGACCGACCTTATTCCTGGTATTTAAATTCGACCTTTGATCTATGTGCGAACGTCAAGCCGACGTCCCAAATGCTTCAAATTAGCGAATGCCAATAAAGCCTCCGATATGTGAACACCACGTGAGATACAATCACCCAGTTAACTAAATCTATTTGCCTGGCCCAGTTCTTCCCATAAAAGAACAAGGTTCGGCCTTAAGCCAATCCAACATTGCCATAACGCTTTGCACCCTTAGTTTGTAGCTTTGATTGCTGTTTGTTTATGATAATTTTTAAGTCGCTCTTTTGTATATTGTCCGTTGGTGCCATGTAAATATGCAACTGATTCTGCTAGGGATGCTAACTTTATCTCCCGCTTTTGGCAATTTCAGTGAGTCGGACTAATTTCACACTACCCTGTTACAATGTTTCTGCACTGTTAAGTAAAATGATTACGAAGCGGGAAACAAATTTAAATTCTAATGTATGGAAAACCGGTGCCTGAAAAAGAAGACCAGAGAAACACACTTCCGGCTGCCGAATGGCAATCGTAACCCGGTCTGTTCCGACAAAGACACTAATGACTAATTGCTTGTCATTTTGTCACTGCAAGTGGAATTAGCTGATTATCCGCACACGGAAAGTCGTGTTTCATCTGCCACAAGAATCGATTTGTTTGAGCAGTTCGCAAATGAAATCAGAATCAGCTGAATTATCGCAAACTTTGCAGATAATGGACAAAAGTTGAATGTCAAGTCCTTCAAAGTATTCTTTGACAAACAGATTTCAGATTGTGGGGATGCGTGATGCTTTTTTAGAAAAAAGTAAGCAGAGTTTATCTGATACTGAATTTTGAACGCCCAATACAATCTGGAATAAATGGCTATTCTCTAACCGACTAGGTTTTATAATTTTGTGTTAGGTGTTCCACTGTTTCAGGTGACTCGTGAAAGCGGTATTTCACAAGAAGTCACCAGAGAATTGATGGATTTTATTCGGTCCAAAAATTGTTCATTACTAGGTAAAGTCAATAGTAAAACCTTGTCAGTCTACTCCATCTAATTGATTACTAAGGTTTAGTTTCACTTCCATCTTTTACATACCGCGGGCTGAACCCAAAGAACTTTATTCAAAAATGATTTCTGCGGCAGTGTTGGGGTTTATTTTGATCAGAAATTTTTACTTTTTACGCGGTTGTGACTGATTACTCTGATTGTTTGCCACCTGGTTGGTATCGATCAAGATACCCTAATTCTGGTCCCCATCTTTGACACATTTTGGTCCAAGATTCTCTTAGTCAGTGATATGACATGCCCATGAGATATTTAAGCATAATCTTTGGATGGTTTAGAGCGTGCTTTCTTGACAAATTCATATTATCCAACATGATTTCAGTCTAACTTAGGAATCTGAGCACATTTAGTGCTGCAAAGATCAAAAACGAATGTCGGCCTCAGGGATGCGACAAATGTAGCACTTTTTCTTCTGATTCCCATGGTTAACGACACAAACCTGAATAAACTCGAATCTTTCATCCATTACCCGGATTTTCTAGCCATTTGGGTTTTGACAGCTAATGTTCTAAGACAAAAACCACAGGGTGAACATTCAATTTTAAACAGATGCTTTTCCAAACGCGAGAATCAGCTGACCTTAGTTTTGTGGCTGTTTCCAGAGTTCTTTCTTTTTACCTGTTGTATATCGTGATTTCCATAGAGTCGAAATGCACTGTTACAAGTCTGTTTGAATTTTCAACGCCATACCCTGAAGACAGTTGAAAGTGTGTGATCTCGAGTGTCACCATAAGTCATTCAGAAGCTGAGCGGTCGAAAATCAGTACCGGATTTTGCGAAACGGAAAGTGTGAATTTATTATTAGCCATAGGGTATTATAATCACGCATAGACGTGTTTTCCTCGATGGGAAGAGGTCTTTTAGCCGTATGAACCTTTCGCGAAAGAGCCTGTAATCAACAGCCTAGTAGCACCAACCGATTCCATAGGCAGACTCACTTTTAATAGGCCGGTGACAAAGCCTCCGCAGGATCAGTCACTATACCATGGTCCGCGTTCTAATCGATTTTCGACCGGTTCAGTAATTAACTCACACAAATGCATCCATGCCTTTACCGGGTTGACGTTGGTCCTCAGGATACACGCACACACACACACATGCCCACACGTTTAAACGTTTATTCTAATACCGTCGTGTCCCTCGGGTACGTAGGCAAACAAGTGCTGAGAGCATTACAGGCTGTCTTGATCAAACGCGCGTCAGACAGGCGCCAGCGAGACGCTTGATTTTCGGTCTTGCGCTGTTTCGTTGTGATTTGACTACAGCGTGCATCCCCACGAGTTCTCACACAAATCATGCTTACAAATGCCAAAACGGTAAGCTTGCAGACGTCCAATTCAACGATTTTACTTTTAGGTAGTCTCACGATGCTTCTGCCGGTTTTAGTGATGGACTTCCTTTCGAGACCACACATTAAAGCAGTGCGTGGTCAAATTCGGACAATGCTGTATAACTCAGTCATGCTTTATTTCAGTCTATTACTTTCCCTGAACTAGGACTGACTGATACAAAAAATATTTCGGTTTGCGACTTAAAATACTTGATCTTTTGCAGAATTGTTAACGAATTCTTCCCTTGGTTAAGGTATCAAATGCCGTTTTCTGTCCTGCGCCGCGGCTGAAAAGTCAAGCAATGCACTTTTCTAGTCATATACCGTTGGTTTACTATCACATTCATGTCTTATACTGTGGTGGGATCCACTTAAAAATTGGAAACCAGTGCAGCATTGAGAAGTTATAATTTTCGCCGATGCTAGGTTGCGAAGACACGTAATACCGGCTATTTAAAATCTGATACCGGTTATAATACAAAAGGTTTCCAACACTGCCCAAACGTATCTAATGTCTATTCTAGATGTCGAGGTATCTAAGCAGCGTCTCTGATTCAACTGCAAACTGGTGTTTTGACCATTTTAATAGTACATGACCAAGTAGATGATTTTTACTGGCGTGACCAACCTGGGGAGTTGCTATCGGCAGAGTACTGAAGAAAACGGTCCTTGTCTAACTGACGGTCGAAACGAATAAAACCTGCTGCTCGCGTACCAGAAACTCACTAAGATCCACGTTTTTGAGGAAATATTTAAACGAAACAGTTTCCTTGTTTAAAATTACCAAACATGGTGTTGATGCGTTTAACATCGAATTGGGAACTGCAGCTGTATGCCAGTGGCGAACACTTTGCATAGAATAATGCACAATCAAACGAAGAAAAGAGGTGGTTAGAAAACTCACGACTTTCACCTCTCCTCGACTGCACTTACCCACTGAGCACACCAAGGACCAGATTGATTAGTAAGAAAGCGCCAATTACAATTAGCGGAATGAAATAGATCACGTTAACCCGGGGACCGTAGGCACGATTTGTCTGACCGGAAATAATCAATAGATAGGAGAAAAAGAAAAGGAAAAGAGCAGAGTAATCTTTGTCTAATTTGCACATTAAGCGACCGTACATAAGGTTAGCGGCCCAGAAAGTCGTGGAGCAGTTGAAGCGTTGACATTCTGCAGGATATGACAACACGTGAGCCCTGAACAAAAATCTTAGTGTAGAACAAAGTTGGACGAATCGCGATGCCGCTTTGGGCAATGTAGCTGACGGTTCCCAGTAAGCAAGTTACGAAAGCTTTGCGCTACGTGGTCGCGCAATTTTCAATGATGATTTGAACGTTTTCGCCGCATGGAATCAAAGTTCCGACTTTTGGAGTTAGCATTTGCATAAGTTTAACAAAACGGGAGTCAGCTATTATTATTGTCAGTGAATGCAAAGGGATTGTCTGAATGAAATTATGATCTGAATTGTTTCGCTAATTATTTAGGCATAACACAAGGCAGCATCGACTGCCGACCACCTAAATGATTAACATATCGGCTTCATGAGATCTTTTATTTCATGGCTGACGCATGAATGCAGTGAGAACAACTCGCCCCATGGCTACTATGACCGCAACATGAGGTGTGACTATAAATCACAAACTTGGATTGTCTGAACCAAATGAAGTCGCACTAGATCGTAGGTGGTAGCTAGCCAAGTGACAGCGAATTTCCCCCTACCAGCAACGTGACTGGTGGATCTGGGATTCGAACGACTGACCTTATTTGGGTAATATTCTCAATCGAATCGACCATCCTTGGTCGTCGAATGGGGTTATTCTTAACTAGTCAAGCGATTCAGGCGTTTACTTGTGTTTCCCCAACTGAAATCATATCTAACGAGATTAGATAAATTTTTAACAAATATCCCGTAAGTCTAAATATGAAAATCGTTGATTTCGACGAGGTTAGAACCCACGTGTTTGAACTACAAGCAGGCACCTGTTGTGTCTAATCTGCTGATCGACGAAACCTCAGTGGAACTCTGCACATTTTGCCTCGTAATCTTGATTACGCATCCAAATTTCCTGGGCAAATGTCATCCACCGAAATGGATGTTCCTAGTTCAAAGGACTTCGCGGGATTGATGTAAAAAGCTAGTTCTGACGAACAAATATGTTCCAAAATCCATGGGCATATATTTACAATTTATATGACGGTTCAACACAGAAAATAAAATGGTACGGAATGAAAACTATCTGCCTACATCCTTGCTTGGATTTGAGTGTAGCGTCTTGCCATGTAAAACACATTGGCGAAAGCTAAAATCCTTTTGGCCTTTAGGTCCTTCAAGGAGGTTGTCTTGGGTTTCAGTTGATTCCAGTCGTAAGGTGGAATCATCGGATATAATTTGCGTACTTGTACGCTCGTGGTAGTCTCCCTGCAATCTAGTGTTTATGACAAGTGAATAGCGTACTTTTAGTTAAACAGTTTAGAACTTAATCATACTGACAACATCACTGATGGATGGAGTTTGTAACTGGATTCATCTCTACTGGTTAAAGCGGACTGATGAATCAGACTAAATGACTGACCAGGACCAACTTGATGGCCACAGCCAAACGAACCTCGGAATTTTTCTTATCCACCCTGCTTCCATCTGTGTGTTTGTGTGTGTGTGTGTGTGTGTGTGT
Organism: Fasciolopsis buskii; assembly: GCA_008360955.1. Classification (NCBI taxonomy): domain Eukaryota; kingdom Metazoa; phylum Platyhelminthes; class Trematoda; order Plagiorchiida; family Fasciolidae; genus Fasciolopsis; species Fasciolopsis buskii. The sequence goes on from LUCM01008617.1 coordinate 118,560, forward strand.
GTGTGTGTGTGTGTGTGTGGATGTCTGTTGGTCTTTAATGCTGTGCTACATTGAGTCAATGCATCCCAATTATTTGCATGAGTAAATATCCACAGAGCCGGGATCAACGATTAAATTTGTTCTCAGTATTTTGCAAATGGAAGGACTGAATAGGAATTTTAATTGTCTGGTTGGAAGTAAATATCGTAGAGCCGTTTGTAGTCTTGCTGTCGCTTCTTGCTTCGAATCACCGTTACGGGAAGGGTGATGGGTGTATTTTTCTTAAGACCTTGTCCACTCTGAATTTCTTATGCTTTCTGTCTTGTTAGGTTGATCGAAGATAACGGTTGTTTAGGAAACTGTTGAGAACGAAACAGATTCCTAACTTCGGGCTTCTCTAAAAATAAATACTTTAGGATTTTGACACAAACATGCTTTCAAGGTTTGAACTTCTTGCACCGAAGCAAAAACAGTGCGAATCGGTCCATCGACATCTTTGCCCTTCTCGTTGTTTCATTGAAGATTTCGGATGAGGTAAATTCCAGAGAAGATATTTTATTCTCCCGTTCTTATTTCAACAGTAAAATCTAACAGTACTGATACTGTATTATTCCTGGGAACTGTTTTATCCGTGCCATAGCTTGACTTCACCGTACCGAATAAATAGTCGGAAAAGCAGCAGTACGCGTCAGAATGGTACCTTACACCATCAAAATGGGCAGATTGATAATTGCTTTGAAAAATACTGCTATGAAGTATTAAATGGAGTGACCGGCAAAGGTAAAGTGTATCAAACATCTGTCACCCAGAGGTTCAGATTTTCGAATCCCAGATCCGCCGGCCACCTGGATGGTACACGGCATTTCGCTAGCTCCTGGCGCACTGCAGCCCTCGGTTTAGTGAGACCCAGTGTGGTTCTATGCCATTCCAAGTTTAAGAGACGTGGTTGTCGACTCCACTCAATCAGGTGTAATGAGTTCTAGCGGCTTTGGGGGACGCTCCTTCCACTGCAATCATGGTTGAACCACGACATAAAAAGAGTACGATGAGTATACATTTGAAAAATTAATCATGCCTTAAACCGCACATCATTATTTAGCCTTAGTGAACACCCAATTCATAGTTTCTGACTCTTCTCTTATACTTACATATAGGGTAACTGGTTTCCGCGGCGTAAACATTTTTCGGTGTCATATGCATCCATCTGTTGTATTTTGTCCACCGACTAACCGTGCACCTTGTTCGGCCAAGTAGACATTATCTGTGCTTAAAACCTAATTCTTAACTGTCACTCAAAAAACGACGTCTGACTTACCAGACGAATAATAGAAACTTGCGATTTGATTAAACTGTCATTCGCGGTTTATCTATTCTTGTTCCTTGCCCTATCCCCAGTTGGAGGCACTTCACTTGCAACCTTGGCCGTAGAGCATATATGTAACGGGTTGTGTGTAGGCCGCCTTCCTAGTTGAAATTTTCATCGCTGCCTGTTGTTGACCGCACTTACTGAATCTCGATGCTTGATTTCGCCTTCTACGTTTGCACTATGCTAATCAAAATAGCTGCTACCTCAATCGGAGGAGCGCCAGCCCTACGATTGATGCACTTTGTTTATGTATCTAACTATTGTCAAATTGTAACGCTGCCTATACTGGGGTTAAATTCGTGTAGGAGTGGAATACATTTCACGGATTCTCGTTGTCCATTTTGTAAAATTGCCATTTTAAGGTGATACAATAGAGAACACCGCCGCATCATATGCTCCCTATAAAAAATTCTATCGAACAAATTTTCTATTTTATAGAGACAAATTTTGTTCATCATTAGTATAGTCTAACAAAATCTCTAGTGCCCCGGCTGGTACTTTTGGATGCTTTTTTTCAGGAATCGGACAAAAATTGACATCGCTAGATGATGACCAAATACGATTGAGAGCAACCTCTAGTTTACCACATCCATTTCTTTTGTGACATCCACCATAAACGTGCAATATCATTTGGGCTGACCCATTCATCGTAGCTAACGCGAACCATTTGAAATTTTATTTTTGTTTTGACCGTGTCCACTGAGGAGCATCACACAATTCACTGTACATACGTAATTTTTCAGTACGGCATATTAAGCCACGGGTTTTGTAACTTGTGTAGGACCGATTAAGTTTTTACCAAAAGCATTATTATCCTTTATAAATCCTTTATAAATAGCCTAACTGCGACCATGGAATTCTTCCCTCGACTTTCACGCGAAGCAGCCAGTAAAGCGATAACATTTAAGGATAACTGTCTCTGGTCGATTTATCCCATCACTCATTTACTTACAATTTCGCGTCTATGTCCGAAACTCTGCGAGATGCTTCTACCTATGTGAATTCTTTATTTCGGTTCACTGATCTCGATACCGTCTGCCAATCACAAACTGACACCTCAGGGAATCAGTCACGCGGCCTAGAGATGAGAGCTTCTTAATTGCTTGTTGTTTCTCGTGTGCGGTGGTTCACCACCTGAAAAAAATCGACACGACTGGCAAAGCACTTTGTTGAATTCATCACAAAATATCAGTTACAAGCAATCGGATTCCTTAAGTCGAAAAGAGCCACGAGGGTGATGAAAGATACCATGTTAAATTGCCAACCATCGGGAAGCCGTAGCATTGGTCGTTCCGTTGTTGCTTGTTGTGTTGGCTAACGGTCACTGGAATCTAGAAACGTCTTTCTAACGTGAGCCAATACCACAGACTTTCATATACCACTGCCATTCGTAAAGCACGGCATTCTCTACGCGAATGATTATTACCATTGACACGAAGCTAAGAATGAGGGTTTGTGTGTTGCTTTCAAGCAAAGGCTTTGTATTACTTAAAAAGAAATTTCTTATGGCAAAAGGATTTCCATATTCTGTTTAATTTCCCGCTGGGCTGCACTGTACAGGCAACTACTTATCGCTCAATCATATCAAGAAGTGAACAATATTCCACTTCCGTTTTGCTGGATCGATATACGTGTAATTCAATTTGAGGTCATGAGATTCTCAAAAATGCCGGTATTAATTTGTACACCTTGACTAGTTCGGAGGTTCGCACAGTTGCTTTTTTTGCTTCGGATGTGCACAGACTTTGAATGGGATTGGCTTGATTATTTCACTCTAACTCAGTTCGGTTTTCATTCAGCTTTAATTTATGACACAATCACTTCAGAATACTAAAATAGGTTTCGTATGTTCCAGCCTAATGCTTAATCAAAGTGTGAAGGAATATCTAGTGGTTCATTTAGGCCACATCGTCATAAACAATAAATCGATTTTGGACGCTTGAAATGTGAAATTGTGAGAGTACAGACTCACCATGTAAAGCACGTCAGTCCAACCCTCCAAAGTAATACATTGGAATACAGTGAGCATAGCGTAGCCAATATTGTCGAAGCTAGTGATACCGTAATTAGGGCCCTCCCAATATCCTTTACACGTATAGTTGGGAGGACAAGAAAAGGCACCGATCGGTCGAGTACTGGAATCTTTTGGTTGGCAAGGTATGAGGCCGGGAGCGTCAGGAATGGATGTGGGCAATTCCGTGGGGTTATCTGTAAATCCATTTGACGTAGAGAAGGGCGGATGAGGATAGGTAGGGTGCCCATAGCGAGAGTGGATTCGTAATTACGGAAAACTGGAAACCCCTGACGATTTGCGCACACAATTGAGTTTGCAAATAGATCTAGTGCGGCCTAATAATAGGAAGACATCACATCCAAATCCCCGGGAATCACTGGACTGAAGAAACAAAAGTTTAGTTAAAGATCCGTTTGTGTCCATCGACTATTTTACATTCAGTAACAAACATCAATCTGGACAAAGATACAAACCATGGATTTATACCTGAAGAAAAAGCTGGCTAGAAGTGGAAACAAACCCGAAAATGGAAGATTCATCTTTTAAACGGACGTTGCCGTCTGTTTAGTCGATGGGCGCATCAAAGTTCTGAAGCTTTCGTGGCACAAGTGTTTTACCAACAACTTTCGGAGCTTGACACCGATTTGATCTCGGTCGATATGTTTTGCTAGTAATTACTTAAATTTCAGTTCGTTACCTGTACCGTTCATTCGGCACCCGTAACTATAAGTAGGCCATTGATAACGATGAGTGAATTATTTCTAAACCAAAGTCAATGTTTAATTAAGTAAATTTGTTTTATGATTTGGTGATTTTGCTCTTACTTGGACTCGGTGATGCGATACGTCAAATCGATAGTTTTGACAAAAAGGACGGGAATAGTTGTCGTATCACAAGATATCACCGAGTTTCACTTACTCATTTGTTCATTCAGTCATGCATCTGTGAATTCCTGTCCCCGTAATTTCCTTCAACACCAGAACCCTCCCTAGTTCGAACGTCTTGCTTCTACCAGACAGTGCCCATCGTTGATCGTGATGACAATCTAGAGACAGATTCGAAGTATTCCTGATTCCGATGGAAAATATCTATACAGGAACTTATTTCATACATTGGATTATGTGTATACCTGTCTGGAAACTAGTAGATTATTTATTCTATGAAGAAAAATGGTGTATAATTTGACGCTAATGTTCTACACACGGTCTAAGTGATATATCTAGTGCCATTTCAATGATGGTGAAACATTTTTATGTTCTTCCTTCGTGCATTTGTTTACCCGTTATCAACATTTGCGATGAATTACATTTGATCTGGTAGAATTCTTCCAATGGCACTGGTGCAGCTTCGGTGGTGGGAAACGTTGAAAGCTTCACAAATTGACCCTGGTCAGCAGGTTTTTTCTGAACTCTTAACGGTTTCAGCTAGAGTACCTCTAAAGCCGGAGATGATGACATGCTCGCATACAGTTTCCTCAGAGTACTTTTCAGCTAGGTACGTGTCTCTGCACTTGACACTATTCTCCGGCGTTTGTTCCTCGTTTATTATCATGTCTATCACTGACTAATGTGTTCGCATTTGAACAACTCACTAAGAGTTATTAAACTGGCCTCGACTGGATTTCAACTTTCGGGTTTCACTATCCGCGTCTCCATTAACGCTGTGAAAAATGTATTCCTATGACACGGCAGTCGAAACCCTGCACTTTTATCCAGTTCCATTGCGTACAACTTCATACCCTTATAAGTTCTCTTAATTTTCCCATTTCTGTTTTTTTCTGTCTTTCTTAAAACTTGAATGCCGGTTGCTCAGAAACGATACAAAATGAAACGTTTTCTTTTCAATGCAAGATATTTGTACGCACCTGAACTGCTTATTTTCTACAAGGATCCGACTCATTCAGCTTTCCCACGTTCCAATCACTTTGAATAAACGGTAAACTAATGTTTTGTTCCTTCTTGATCGTATGGAATTTTAAAACATGTCCATTCCAGTACAGTTTACGAGTCTTTGACAGTGAAAGGTGGTGCTTGATGGTTGAATTAACTGATTGGAGCAGCACAGAGAAGTCCGTACCCATAGTAGTTTTTTTACTTTTAATTCAGCTTTTACGACATACGTTTGTCATTCTTCAAATGAAACGTACATGGCGAGAACCCTGTGACTACACGTTCCTAGTTGGAAGTTCTGCTAAGGAATTCGTCTTAGTTATGTGTATGAGGACTAAATGTGATCGAATCTTGACATTTAATATAAGCAGCTGAAGTTGACCAATATGTTTGGTCTTCGTGAGCCATGACCGGTAAACGGATGGCAGCAAAGCCGGTTTGTGTGCCTTGAAAGATAATGTCAGTAATCCTGTTACATTCTGGCCTTTTCTGTGCACAATTACTTTCTGCTTGGTGATCTTATTGGGAATTCCATTGCGCTTAGTTTTATTTGTCTCTTGAGGTTTGGACTACGAATGGAAACGATTTGGGTGCGATCGGGACTTACCCTCTCTGAAACAGGTCACATGAAACACGCCCGAGTAGAACTCCAGTCCAACGATGGCAAAAATCAAGATTGCGAATAGTACTAAAATACCGATTTGTAGCAACGGAGCCATTGCTTTCAAAATGGATGTCAGAACCACTTGTAAGCCTGAGAAACACAGATAAGAGAGCGAACAGGAGAGAGAGAGCACATAAGCAACCGCAGGCAAGAACAGACGCTCTGCTTGAGTCACGTGACCCGTGGATACTCGAAGACATTTGTTAGTCATAAATAAAAGGTTATTATATCCACAACATTAGAATATGTTCCAGTAATGAACTGAATGTTTTCCATTCTCGGTACCTGAGACTAATAACAACCTCGATTTGATAGTTATGGAATAATAAACCATGACAAAATGTGGCTTCCTGGGAATTGAGGTTGAGTATGTCACAGAATACAATTTTTAGGCCTTCAACTCAGCAGCGAGAGCAGTTGGTGTAGCTTGCAACGGTGACCTCCAGGTTATTTTACAGGTAGGTTATTCTTTAGTGGGAAATTGTTCCCAATTACTTTCCATTCAGGCACCGATCTCAGTTAGACGGTCCTTCGGTTACCAACATGAATATCACAACAGAGTGAAGAACCAGAATATAGGAACATAGAAAATTTAAGCCCCCATAAAAAATTGTAATCACTGGAATAGCGCATCTCTCTATGGCAATGACTATTTGATTTGGCCTGTTGCATTATTTGAAAGGCCATTCTGTGACAAACGCCGAAAGGAAGTAAATCGATTCTTATTTTCCAATTTCAAAAATGCATGCTTCAAGTTGTGGTCAGAATGTCGGTCCTTCTTTTGCATGGTGCTTTAATAAGGCTAATTGTTCACTTAGGCATTTTACCTCTAGCAGCTACAACTTTGACAAATTATTTGGTCAACAGGTTTCCTTTGTAAATGGACACTCGTTTATTAAACCACGACCTATGAAACTGCTATAAATCAATAAACTTTCTAAATTGGAATCAAACCCAGTGATTATCATTCTTCATTGTGACCACCTGGAACCGTCTCCCATCACAATTTCGGTGATTTTTAACGGAGACGTGAGTGTAAAACCTCGGAACTGAGGAGTGTTTGTGATTAGGCCTCTTCATTCCGTCAGAATCCCAACTAGCTTTAGGTACCATCTGAGTGAGGTGTACAGTACAAAGCGTTCATCAAAACTTACTGGGGACACCGGACACCAATTTCAGGGGTCGGAGCACGCGAACTGCTCGAAGGGTACGAAGATTTACACCACTTCCGCTGGTCATAAACATTGTAAGAAACCTGTGACGAGAAGAACGTGCCAAAATTACCATGGTTTGTAACATTTGAGAAACCAATCAGATAATTGCATTGCGAGATATTTATAATTAGTCGGTGATTCAAAAAACGGGAAATTTGAATCCATTTACAAGCCAAATGGTGTATAACAGATTTTTGACGCCGAAAAAAAGCAAAATGTAAAACTTAAACTTATGTGGTAGGTTAATTCCCTAGGATATTAGGCTGTCGGGCGCTGAGCAGGTGAAAGTCACACTTTACTGTAGATATAATTATTACAAAAGTTGACGGTTGTGTTTCCTAACAACTCAGTTTTCTTTGAATGAGCGAGTCACAAAATCTACAAATAAAATATTCGAAGTTGTTTGAAAAGTCAGCGTAGATTTCCTGGAAGCAAAATGCGAGTAGTCCTGGAGTATCAGTGCTGTCCGCGTTTGGAATTGAATATCGTCGAGGCTAATGGCGCACAACGATTCAAAAGATTTCAGGTTGTTCTAAATCCTAAATTTTGCTAACTTTTTCGAACGAACCCACATCGTCTGCTGTTCGTCGCTCTACTGATAGCACGCGTTGAGCAACCCCATAAAAAGTCTGACAGTGATCTGTGGGGTGCGAACATGAACACAAATGCGCACACGTCCATGCTGGTTGTATTCGGCAGACCACTCAGACCACTGGTTTACCAAACCACCAACAATTCAGTGGAATTTTCATCTACAATTTGCTAAGATTGACATAAACATGGCTTACTTCGTTACTAGCACCGTCGAGTGGGCTACTTTTTTCATTGTTATTCCAAATCGTACAGGGCTGTGTGCACTGCTTTCTATACCACTATTACTCAATTACTACTCATTTAAGTATTCCATGAAGAAATCGATAGTTTTGGTAAACAACATCGGAGGTTGTGACTATGAAAAATAGCTTTGTAAACGGCGATAATGATGAACCGACATTCTCAAAACAGTCTTTCGGTGGGAAAAGTGCACTAAAAGATTTTCCGAGGAGGACTCAGAATAATCTGCATGAAAAACGCCGCGTTTGGAGAAACGAATATCCTCGTTTATAGCACCATGTTTTCAAATCATCCCATAGGTTGTACCTATTATGACGTAGATCAGCATTTTGTTTAACAACGAGGTGTAAATACATTCGAGGACTAATCGTTTCGGTTTCTTTTTGATTGAGAATAGTTCAAGGTTTCCACCACGGAGAAGTGAACACTTTCTAGCCTGCACATCTCTGAATGTCGATCGATGATCAGTAGAATGCTGAAAAGTGGTTCGATACGCCTGCTCTACTGCAGATCAGATTCAGTAAGCATTACACCGAAAACGTGTATTTGATGGAAAATGCTAGAAATAAGGTAAATGAAATTCTCTAGTTTTCTACCCACCCTTTTATTGAGCGGAAAAGTAATTTGACAAATACACTGGTGAACCAGCGTCCGTAAATAAACTGACAAATTTTCTAATCGATGGTCTGTTTTGACAGTGTTATTGTTGTGCAGTTGGAAACTTTAGGGAACTGGTAATCCTAAAATGGTCATACGGGCAGGTCATACATAGTTAGCACAGGTATACTAACAGTCCTAACAGAATGGTTGCATCTCCAACGAGACAAGGTTTGCGAAATGAGTTGAAAATTGAGAAAAATCTCGCATTTCTTGTCACTCCGACACTTGTCTGCTTGCTTCCTGCACTTCGGGTGCTAAGATTTCTTCAGTAGGTTCTTAGAGTACTGACAGAATGTAACTTCACCAGCATACTAGTGCGTTTGGTCAACGAAATTGCTTCAACCGACCCTGAACCATTATTGCTATACTGGTCAACTAATTACAAAGTTCAACGTATGTTGTGATACTATTTTCTCTGTTTTTCCACTTAGTGTTTTTACTTGGTAGACTATGGATCACTTTGCTGTTGCGCACTATTCCATAGCTGGAGGAACACCGTCTTTGTATTTGTCGATACTGATTAAAGAAAACTGGTGCAGATCCAGGGTTCCAAAGATCCAAGAGACTGGCCTCGCGGTACAAGGGACAAATCCGCCGATGGAAAACATCGACTACGCTTACGTTCGTCTCACCTTAGTTTGTATAAAAAAGCGCAACATCGGATTGATACCGATAGAAAACTAGGACAGAGGGAGTATAAGTTGGATAGAGCTACAATAGAATAGTTCCAGAATATTGTGCAATATTGTGGTATCAGCGATTAACCAGTCGGTTCACACTAGCCATCTCGCGGGGTTATTTTGGAGCATCTGCAGTACAACTCAAAGCATTAGACAAGGAATCCAGACAGAAAAATAAAATATGCCTAATGAGTATGTGGACCTGCGAAGGCAGCAAAGTGGAAAGTGTTGCGCACGGATATGTTGAGATCTCGGAGTGAAGGATTTTGTTTGGATCAAAGAATGCTCTTTTAGCACATAAAATTCCGGATAGTCGTGAGCATGAAAATGGGTAGTTTAGGTACTTTGAAAACGTTTTGGCCGATTTCATCCGTTGGATACCTCAACGAAACTCAGCACCAAACTAAAAATAAACAATAGGCAGCTACTTACTAGTCTAGTACAGTAGTATTGTTGCATTTATTTTACATTAAAACAAACTGATTTATTTTCAGAGACAGTTTTTGATATTCGGAACTAAGTAATTAATTTATAGGCACATTATAAAACTGATGACATAAAATGGTTCTCCCAAAAGACTGTATAGCCGAAGCTTTGTCTAATGCAGCACAAAACAAAAGTGTCGCTCTGCCTGTTTCGTCTCAATCCCAAATACAACTGGCAAAAAATCGTTTGAGTGTTGACACCAAATCCGATGGTGTTTGCGAATTCACCTGGTAGTTGTTAGCTATCTGCACCGGCAAAAGGGTCAGACACCTTCTCTACTGACTGATTTATCGTAACTCGTTTAGTTAGCGACCCAACAACATCGGTGGCTTTAACCAAAAAACTGAAAGCACACGAAACTATGGCTGCTCTTAGCCTGTGCGAAACAAAGCTTTGCGTTAATTTCATCAAAGCGTTTATTGATATATATATATATGGTTAGTGATCCGAAAATTCTCAAAGTACACGGCGTAAATGGCAATCAGTTAGCGGCATCCTCAACCGGGCTGACCATACAAACGGATGAATTACTGTAATTGCGTCTTTGTCTTCCGCCATCTGTTCCCTGTTCTGATACTTTGATCTGCTGATTCATGCTGTTTATATATGTGAGTGCACGATTCTCAATGATATCTCAGTGTGTTGAGATCATCACAATATAATATTAATAAGAAAATAACGATTTTATTAGAGGACACAACTCTAATCGCACAAAAATATATTAGAAGAAATGGCTAGCCGCATCTGCTCATTCGTCGAAGCAGAACAGTTTTCTATGCATTCTAGCAAGTAGTTTAAGCGAACCTATACCGACGACGTAGAGTTTTATCCAATGAAGCATATATTATCGGGGTGCCCGTTGGTCTAATGTGATCAGATATTTTTGTGGTCAGTTTGGAGTGAAAATAGTTAGAATCGGCAATACCCAGTTTTTATTAATATTAGAATAATGAGTTGACCGTGACCGGTAAAGACGAAAACAATATACGGAATGCATTCGGTTTTCCTTCGCTGCTAAATTCTGTCTTTCTATCTGAGATGGGGCAACTGTTTTCGGAGGGTAAAATTAGCCAAATGGAATGAAAAGCGCGAAACGTAGATTAAGAACCGTAAACAAGAATGACAAACGTGCAAAATGACCGTGGACACACCGTGAACCATCTTCGAATGGAAGCAACCAGGACTAGTTCTTATACACTTTAATTAACCGGGAGCTTTTATCGATTTAAATTTTACTTCCTTTTCGTCGGACTTCTGCTTCCAGTAAGAAGAACTTCCAGCGGAATAACGGAAGTGCAGTGAAAGGTTGAAAACAATGACGAGGCGAAATTTTTTCACCCTTGTGGTGTTGTCAATTGTTGCAAGTAAAATATTTGTTTTTGAGCTTGATTTTGTTGTAACATTGCTAACACTGTGTTGCATTTTTGCGGCTCGCTGTTTGCTTGTGTGCGAATGTGTTCACGTGTGTTGGTATGACTGACTTTGTGCACGGGAAATCCTCATTATTCACTCGACAGCCGAAGGGATTCACATTTATTTACTTTTCAACTAATCTACCCTTCTTCGATGTGAGAATCACATCGCCTCGTTGGCCTGTAGGTTGGCAGTTGTGCGTGAAGCACGGATTACGGTATGGCAAGCTGGTGTATCTGAATGCCTGTGCGCGCACGCGCGCACACACACAAAAGAAGCGACTGTTGTGCGACAGGAGAAAAACGTTAAAATATTGGTGTGAAATAACAAACCAAGAAGAAATTGCAAACAACTTTGGATGTATTCAAAGTTACGGGAATCAATGATTAGGCACGACTCAATCGATTCCGGTTGTCTCCATCTATTTCTGCTACTTTCTAAATGAGTTTTCGAGTAAAACAGTTCTTGGTCTAAAGTGGTATTTTTGTCTACTGTTGTTTACCTGAGAAACAGCCACAAGGCGAATCACGCAAACATATGATCTTACAAACAATACAATCTATTGAAACCTTTTCTTTGGCAAGGGAATCTCTTGATATGAACAAGAGTAACCAAATTTAGAAATGAGATTTCCTCGATAAGAGACTACGTGATGTTTGCCCTTTTTGGGCCGGCGATTCTTGTTACTTCCACCGTCAATTGAAGTGAAACAGTTTTACAATCCAATTAATATGATTTTAATAATTGGAGACTAACAATGCCCATCGATTCAATTCCCAAACAAATCACAATTGACTGCCGGTTAAATATAATCGCTACAGCTCCACATTTTTCACCCACATGTAGCTAGCAGATTAATCCAAGGACAATGATCAGCAGCATTTTACATTCTGTCTGTCAGTCAGGATGCTGTGGAGATCATTGACTAATTTTATGTTGCAGTCCAAATTGGAGTATGACGAATAGATGTTGTATACAAATTCGAAACGCAGAGCAGTAATTTTGTGAGATTTCAGCATCTATGAGAGCAACGGTTGTGCAAGCTGAATTATTTTAATACAGAAAAATGTTTAGCCCTTGTTTTACCGTTTACTTTTTCTGGCTTATCGAAGGTATATTATTAGGAAACCAATTATAGTTCGCCCATCTACACTTCATTTAATATACCAACTGCACGCTGTGTTTGAGTAATCAGGAATAAGTCAGAGGATTTTGAATTTTCACATTCATTGCTTGTATGCGCGTTATCCGCTCCTACAGGCCCTGTCAAAGCTCACGCAACAAGTGTCGTATTAGCAATTTCCTTTCCAGTCAGCAGAAGCCTACTAAAAAATACTTCATTCTGTATTCCTTCTGTTCGGCAAGAACTGGCAAACCTTTCTGATTATACACCACTTGTTTTGGAGCTATCTAGTGAGCGAATATGCTAAGAATTCAATAATATCTCATTTCAGCCATCATATGTATGCCGTCACCTTGACGCATCACCAGCTCGTTAGAATGAAAAAAGTGTGATTAATTCACAAAATCTGGCGCCTATTTTGTCAGGAATACAGCATCAATGAACAGTGGTAATCCGTGGATCCGCCATTGTCCTTCAGTACTTTTTGACATTTTGATCTGGCGTCCAGTATATCAACAGTTAAATTGCTTTTACTTCATACTTCAGAGGGCTTTGGAATTTCTAACTCATTATCCACTGGTTAGGAACCCTCTTTTACTGTTCATTCCAATACACGAAACATGTTTCCGAACAAATCATGATTCAGGGAGGAGTATGATTTCATATGAAGCAACCCCTTGACCCAAGTGTGGTTTTTCTTAATTTCAGCCAGATTAAACAAAAACCACTTTGCTCCGGGTAACGTGTTTAATACATTTTGGTAAAGTGAAACAATTGACTTCTATCGGAGACATTTCCCCCGTTTTATATTGGATACCGTATTGGAATGAATGGAATATCTCCGTTATCAAAAAGACAGAATTAGCCTTATCTGGAATGCACTCCCTTTGATCCGTTGGTAGGGATTTCTTTATTCTTCGTCTGGGAGTGAACAATTTGAGCAACAACTGAGACTTTGTCGACCCGTGTTGGACTTAATTGTTGGAATTATCTTTTATCCAATTTCCTTTAAAGTGGTCTCTGGACAGCTGTTGTTTTAATTCCATATAAAAGGTTCTTTTTTATTTCTCCTGAACACAATGGTTTGATGAATACGGATGTGATAAATAAAGCCTTACCTGTCAATCGGAGATCCCCCGATTATTTGTGGGAGCTATCCTGCTGGTTCCTCTCAGGATTACTGTCACGAAGTAAACGTGGTGGTAAACATTTCTTCAGGACTTTGTGACCTTTGAGCTTGACTTTTAGGTTCCAGTTTTCATCATAGCCAGAGATAGTACTGCCAGCAAGTGCAGCAAATTTTGTGATCTAAAAGTCCCGAAAACTATCTATCACTCACAAGGTGAACATACGCTATCGCTGACTCATCTCATTTTATAGGATCCACATTTACGAAACCTGGTCTGCAGTCATATGTGGTGACGAAAATGGATTGTCTTTGTGGACCAAGCCAATGGTTGGTTATCACTTCTGGGGCTCCTTTGTTTATCATTTACGTCGAGCAAACGACGGAGCATTTATTGAAGAGCATTGGTAAACACCACACACGTTAACCTTGAGGAGATTAGCTCCATAACGACCCATTTACTAGAATCTGGACATCCATCACCAAAAGCCAGCGACTTCAATATTTTATGCTACGCGTCTCAGAACAAATAGTCACTAATTAGATGGAAAACGCTGGTGACGGCTGAAGTGACCTCACTGTTCATTCTGAAGCATAAACTTTGTGACCAAAATAATTTTATTCAGAATCTTGGATTATCTTGGCCAAGAACCAAGGATGTCGTTCCTATACATGAGTTCAAATTATATCTACGCTAACAGCCATTGAACAATAAAACGCACGCTGATTCCTCCCGTCTCGCTCCTCATTTCCGTCTTCTGATTGGTCAGTTGATTGATAGCCTGCTAGGTGACCGAATTACAGGATATTTCATCTCAATTTTAGATTCAATGAACTAATAACTTACGGATTCAGCAGCTTTGGAGTCCATTAAATAACTGAAGTCTGCAACTGTACGACCTCCTGGAATTCAAAACAATTCATTCCTGCATTGTTAGTCTCTTAGGATATTCTATCAAATCTCGTCCTTCGGGTGGAAGTAGGCGCGAGTGTGTCAGGGATATGTCACCTGGAACCCGATAACCACGAGAATAAATCTGCCAGCTGATCAAAATTTACCAGAAAGTAACACACTTCATGTCTCCTCCACGGATGCCAAGCCACCGCAGTTTCGCTGCAATCCACTTTATTACATTTGTGCATAAAATTTCTATATCCACAGAATAACCAGACTACCGCGAACTTTTCTTAGACGAATGTCGTTAAATTGTGATGCCTTTAAGTTGAACTTTAAGAACGCTGCATTCACAAAATAAGGTGCAAAGTTGGCCAACTTCTGAATATCGATGCTCATTATAAATGTGTGTCGTAGCATTAGCACGCGTTAGTAGTAATCCGAAAATTCATCAAGGGAATGCAAATTTTCCGCCAGACTGAAAGTTAGGAATACGTGGGACAAATTCGTTAGAAGCCGGTGTATTTCCGTTTTCGCACATCACGAGGTTTCGGGATGCTGCAAGCGCATGACGAACAAACTTGGTTACCCCGACTATGTGAACCCCGACTGAAGAATTTCTATCTGAGCAGATTTGTGACGAAAAAGAGCGAAAGATAGCACGAGCATGATGGTAAAGCTGGAGAATTTGTTGGTAATTCTCGATCGCTGTTTCCCAGTCATTTCGATTTCAAGTACAATTTTGAAATCTGGAGAAATCCTATTAGCCCAAGGTGGTAAAAAACCTAGGTCAATTTCTGAAGTTTTTCACCAGAGTACCTAAAACTAACTGTACCGTTGATTTCGCCATGCATTGGCCTACTCATAATCTGTATCCCATAACTTATTGGAACCATCTGCGTTGCATTCGAGTTTATCCTAACCGTAGGACCCTAGGAGTTCATGCTTCCAACCACCGGATACTTTAAATGTTTGACTATTGTGCCCAAAAGGAACTTGTCGCAAAAATGTTTACCCTTGGAAGACCCTAAAGAAAGTGACAAACGGATCTTTCTGGATTAAACTGAGACGAACGGAAGCTACTGATATCAGAATAATATAACGGCTTCAATTAACACAGCCAGCCCAGACTTCAAGCCCTAGTAACCTGTCAACCAGAATGATACACCTTACAGTTTTCTACCATTACCGGCGATGCCAAGTCAATTGCCGAGACTGTTTACCAAGGAAGAATCTTGGGACAATCAAGAACCTGAAACAGAAATTCAACATTGTTTAAGCAGTCCTACCAATAGATCTGGCATTGTTGTGATGGTCCTAGTCTCCTGCGCGGTCAAGGTACTAGACTTCTTTCAGGATGAGTCCAGGTTTGACCATTGCAACGAAATCAAACAGAGGAGACCAAAAATGAAATAACCGACAAGCTAAAACATCCCAGATGTCAAGATGGATTATTAAGCTTCCTCAAAAATACTAAATCCATAAGTTCCACGATACCCCAACTACATGAGGTACCAAAATTTCAAAACCTAGGCAACTGCTCCGCTCCAATTTTTAATGAAAATTCAGCTTATCATTCTACAACTCGACGGATAACTGCTTTCTTAGACGTGAAGTGCAAACCTTCTGAGATAGGTTTTGCTTTATCAAATGCAAAAGATGTAAATATTTCGGGAAAGTAAATGTTCTCTTTTGGCATCACCTCTCAATTTGTTTATGCGCTTTTGGTTGTGACAATAATTAGAACAAAATATACCCATAAGTATTCCAACTGACAATTTAAGAGATCTAATTCTTCCATGTACTTTCAATGTGCAATTTGTATTTGACAACAAATACTATGGCTAGAAAGATGGAGTTGCTGCAGGGTCAACACCCGGTCCGTCTCTTGCCAACATCTCCATGGCTAAAATTGAAACGATCAGTCAGTTTGATAACTGACGTCGTAATGTGGACGATAACTTCTGCATTATGGAGAGGTGAACAATACACACCGGCCAATTAATTTCACCTCAGACATAAAACAACGAAATTATGTGCCTTTTGTCGACGTCCGTTTATTTGGACTTCCTGATTGATGGATGTGATGAAAGGTGTTTTTAAAGCAATATTAAACGGTCCATACACCAACTTCCACCGTTTCTTTTCACTCTGCTATTAACGCCATCAGATGCACTGCCGCCGCACAGAGGAAGACATTTAAACCCTTGAGTCTTTTGAGGCATAACAATGACACATAAGGAAAACTTTAGTAGACAATGCATATCGCGATAAGTTTGTACAAAGAAACTGGACTTAACGGGCGAAACCAGTGATAATAGCACAGGTTGCCAAGACGCTGGTTTTCAATAAATTCGCAACAGAAGGAGCCCGCGTAGTCCTCAGTGCATCGGTGAAAGAAAGCTTCAGAGCCTTAAAATCAAATGCTTGCTCGCAACATCTGCCAGACTTCACTGCAGAAGCAAACAAACCATCCATGTTGACCTTATCCATGATCATGTATCATGCTTTCTTCCCCTAGCGATATCTTTTCTTGTGTATTATTTCGAGCAAAGAGCATGAAATTTCCTTTGAAATGATGACTACCCGGGAACAGCAATCGTGAAAAATATCGTCGATCGTAAAGCTGAAGCCAAAACAACAGCGGGAGGGAAAGGCCTATTTGCCAGCCTTCCTTTCGCCGTTGACTTAACGTCTGGTAGTCCCATGAGGCCACTTACCACAGATGTGAGATCTAACTTCAAATCCGCCAAAATGCAGTTTGCATTCAAAGATTCATTATGGCATACTCAAAGTAATGAGGATAAGTCGTTCACATTGACCGTGACGATAATCTATTCATTTTGATTTCCGTGTTTACATCACTCGTGTTTACCCAGTCATTACTTGTTGGGGAGGGCGAATATATATTACCATAGTTTAATCCCAGTGACCGCTGGATAAACATTTAATTTCGTTTTCGGACAGCTAGTAGTATGTAGTCAATTAGCCATGCAATTCCAAAACTATTCCGAAGCAATCAAACGTGAATAACAACAATCGTCCAAGCTACACTCAACACATTTTGCCCGAAAACGCTTAGTCGACGCCTTAAATCGCTTCCGGCCATCATCCATACAAACACGTACAGGTACTTTGCACCAAGCTATCATTGGACACTTTAAGAAGTGGGTGACACCCATGGGCTAATCGCCTTAACAAATTTTTGCATTGTAAGGATACCTTCCAAAATTCCACCTCTACCCCTCCCACGCAGGCACTGGAAAACCGATGTGTATGGTGTAACTAATTCTCTATCCCCTGCGTTTGACGTAAGATCAATATTCCCGGGGAAGCTTAGGAACTTTGGAAACAACTTTTGCCTGATCTCATGTTCTCAGAATATACATTTTTGGTCTTGTTACATTTCAGCTAAAACTCCTCTCATATTACTGCAACAATACCAGAGATACAAGGATCGGTTTCATCCTAACGGGGTATTTCCACATTTGGGATTTATTCACCTGTATGCATGCAAGTGATATAGATCAACACACTTCTCTTTTCTGTCCAGAATCGCTTTATATCAGAGCGATATTCAGGATTTTGATGCCGTTTTGCCTATGCGACTGAAGTTGGATGTGAATCCTAGTTTGGAAGATGCCAGTGTGTCAATCCGACATCTGATTGCAAGTAAAAGCAAAAAGCTCTATACTTCTTCCACTAATTTTACCTAGTCTTGTTCCTGCCTATAATGACGGAAATGAAGTTAACAATAAATGCTAACAAAATTGATACGACCAACAATTTTCTTCGTAAAGCTGAAACCATATTATGGCTGGATTTCAGAACAGATAACGCAGGTGAGGTGAGCCAAAATGAAGCTGAAAAAGAATTTCTAGGTGCATTGATCTAGTGTAGACATGGTTGACGATGGGAAGAAATAGTTTAATTTTCACAGGTTCTGTGCTGAAAGGTGACATCGCCGAGGGTATAAAACTTCATATTCATTTCAGTCTTCCCATTCGGGATGGTAACTAAGGCCATACGCGATCCCGGTGAAGGAAAATCTATCAAGGCAAATGCAATCGACACTTTTAATCGATCGCTTAGGAGTTTCGGTTTGTATGGGGTTTGCAAAGTCTAGACGGTTTGATAGACTCGGGCATACTGGATAGCGACGCAACAAACCATAAATTTTTTTCTATTCAGTCAGTAGCAAAAAAGGCTAACGGAAACAGTCTGTCATTTGATTTTATTCGACGATCTGTGTTGCTTGAAATTCATCCATCGTTCCATTCTCGTCGATGCCAAACAAGTTTACCCATAACGGTTTACGAGATTACAAAAGTGAACAAACTGATCTGCAAAGGCGAACATGGAAACAGTCGATCACATATTAGACGCCTTTAAGGATCGGAAAGAACCGAACACCATCGATAATTCTGATACAAAATACTGTCCAGTCTCTTGTGGTCTACTTGGTCCATTGTATGCTCCATGTGATGAACCACGACGGAGCGACAAGCCTCACATTAGCAATGTTTAAAAAGTAGACTGAGCTGCTTCCTCTCTGATACCAACAAGTAAATCACTGAAAAAGCCGTGAACCGAAAAGGATAGGACAACTCAAATAGAAAAATCAATTTCTATGAAATTACGAGCCTTAAAA
>LUCM01008618.1:0-38872 GCA_008360955.1 Fasciolopsis buskii
CTATCTATCTATCTATCTATCTATCTATCTATCATCTAATATCCGAAATGTGATCTTGTGAGACTTCAGATTGCGATTCCTCTGAACTATTTGTGGTCCTATATAGTTTTTACATTGACAATAATACGAATAGCTTAAAACGACCATGTTGTGCACTCTAACCCATTCGATTAGTGAATGGATCCGAGGCCTCCTGAAGAGAAGGCAATTTTCTTGTAAGAACCAAGAAGACAACGGATGTGACAATCGACTGAGAGCCGCAATCAGAATGCTGGCAGAATAGGATCTGTGCCACGATCGCCCAATTTATCGGATTTGAATCCAATTGGAAATATGCGGTACCTTTGATAGGAAGCTTGCAAAAACTACCGTTTGCAAATGTCCTGGTAAAAACTGAAATCAAATAACGATAACGTTTGTCGATCGACCGGAAGAAATATGCCAAGAAGAGTAGGGGCATTTGCTGCTGCCAGTAGTTATCGGTGGTGTGGATCAAGTGAGGATTTCCGACCATTCTGGTCCACACCTGTGGACTCAGGCCATGCTTTGGTCCAAGCACGCTTTTGTTTACCCCTAGTCTTTGGTCATCCTGCCAAGGAAACCACATGTCCTGCATAGCTGATTCTAGACTATAATCACCGACTATAATTCCACTCGGTAATCTCAATGCCATTGTGATCTCGAGAAAACTTCCAGTATCCGTGTGAACACTGGGAGCAGATCAAAGGAACTCCGCACCCAGCGGTAGCTGTCACGCAGAGCCCCATGCTACACAAACCTCACAAACGATGGATATCCTCGACTTCAGTTGCGCTGTTAGATGCTCGCAGATCCGTTAACTCGGATGCAACATACAGTGAGGCGCGCAGGTCCGTAAGATGTCAAGTGATTAGGAGTTTGAGAAATGATCAGGAGCAGTGGTGGGTAAGAAAGCGCAGGTTGCTGTGATCGGGAACAGTGACAACCTTTCCCGACCGATTAGAAATACTGGCCCATGGAAGCCGAGTGTAAGTGAAGTGATTAGGGAGTCCGACGGCCCACTGATTCACTCTCAGGAGCGTTGGCTTGTGCGTTGCACAGAACACTGTAGGGGGCAGTTTAATTGGATAACAACCACACTGGGGCTTCCATTTAGGCCTGCAAATAAAACAATAAATGTGAATTCCAGTCCTCTATAAGAAACAGGGATAATCCGGGAGATAGGCTTTCTTAAAAGGTATAAAGCAGCTGGATCAGACGGACTGTTTCCGTCTTTTTTCAAGGATGGTAGCAAGGTTTTCATATCGGAGTTAAAAAAATTGAAATCAAGGTGGGCAACGGGAGAGATTTCTAAGAACTGGTGTGAATCGGTGATTATACCGCTTAACAAGAAAGGTGATAGACCCTCATGTGAAAACCACAGAGTAACTGGTTTGATAAGCACTGTATGGAAATTGCTATTGAATATTATCCTCTGCCAATTATTTAGTATTCGCGAAGGATGTATGCGTGAGAATCAAGCCGGTTTCCTTCCCGGTCGTGGTTGTGTCGACCAGATTTTCACAGTTTAACAGATCGTAGAACATAGACACATTCGGTAGACTAAATATTTCTGACACTGCCTCTTTTTGAAGTGTGTGCCAGAGAAATTTATTTCATTTTACCAATCTCTTTATCCCCAGATACGAATACAGATAGTGTGCCATCGGAATCATGGCGAAGGATGAAAACAATGAACGAAAAAAGAGAAAGGAAAAGAAACTATGGGTAGAATTCATAACACATGCTAGTTTTTTTACTCCCCATCTCGACATCATCGGCCATCCATCGGAATCTCTGAGCCCTCTCTATATGCGAGCAGCCGAAGCAAAATCGCACTTATGGTGATGTTTCATCCGAATTTGTTGTGAGATATGGCGTTGCCCACTTTCACCTTTACTTCTTAACTTCGTGATTGAGATGGTTATGGAGATAGTTCCATCCTCGTGTGAGAATAGTGGCAATGATATTTACTCAGACAGGAATCTGTCCGACTTAGCATATTCGGACGATGTTGTCATTGAGTGATAATTCAAATAACTTGTAGGTTCTCCCCGACTGTATGAACGATAGTGTTGGTATGTTTGGTACACGTTTTGCTCCTTCTAAGTGTGAAATGCTGTTGCAGGACCGGATTGACTGAGAACCGAACCTTGTTGTTGTAGGTGAGAAAATGGATGTAGTGGAGAAGATATGTGAGGACTTTTGGTATTTGAACACCATTATCTTCGTAGTATTGGTAGGACACTAGAGAATTCTGTCGGTAACTCAGGGGTGAGGCGTAAGGTACTGGGTAGTAGGATCTAGTAGTCAGAACAGATAATGAATGAGAATAGGTTGAGGTGTTTGGGACGTTTTGCTAATGACCATAGAACACTGGCTTCGTCGTACGCTCCTCTTCGAAATAAGTAACGATTGAAGGATGGTTTGGGTTGGCCAGTCGATGAAGTGGGTAAAAAGTATGAATGTTTTAACCAGTGGACTGGCTCGTGTAGATTTATTCAGACTATCGGGTTAGGGTTCACGAAATACCCTGAAGCAATAGTTGGAGGCCATGTGATATGGCTCAGTGCCGCAGTCAGCGGAGTTCTTGCATTGGAAACCTTTTTTCTTTCTGTAGAGTTCTTCCACTTTTCTTTTTTGACCAGGTGATGATGTGAGGCAGCAATCACAACCAGAGCACGTTGATGCAAAACTAATGGTTGCACAAAATGAAAATAGTGGATTTCGGCCAACTGCGGAAAGGCGAAGTAATAATTTATACGGCATTGACTTCTTCATAATTTATTTAGTATTTGTTTATTTTCGCCACTATTTTTATAGCCGTCGTACACTCATATATGGGTGCAGTCGAATCTAACAGAAACCAAACCATTCAGAAGAGAATTTTCTCAGTGCTACGCAACCAGTAGAAAATGAAACGTGAAAACAAATGAGATCCTGATTATACTGACGACTCACCGATGATAATCGCTGCATTTGCATGTTTAATGACGGCTCAGAGGTGGCCATATCGGGTAAACAACATGAGATCGGTTGTCCACTCGCAATGGCCGGAATTGCACCAACACCCGAGGTGTTCAACCGACACGGATGATGATCGCAAGTAATCGAGCCAATTGGCGGCGTACAGGTCCCAGTATATGCAGTGGCATCACCCAATTCCAGACGGCTATGATGGTGATGATGGTGATGATGATGATGGTGGTGATGGAAATGATGCACATGATGAATGTGATGAACGTGATGAACTGAATTTTTCCCATCAGACAGCGGCGTGGATGCGACCTGAGACTCCGTATCACACAGATTGTCTTCGAAACCTCCAACAGGAGCTAAGTTTGAAGTAGTCATGGTAGCATTCATGATTTGAACTGCCTCGCTTGTGTGTGCAATGAATGCGCAAGGCGACAGACGATCCTTAACACCAGAATCAGGACTGCCGAGGAGTGAATTTGGACATACATCGTAGATCGTGGCACCCGAACAGTGCTGACCTGTGAGGATTGCTGAGGAAGCGAAACGGTAAAGATGAAGTTCTCAGTTTTATCTAGGTTTATTTAACGTGATCAACAGTCGTCCGAGAGAAAAAGTGGAAGTTATGAAAACGTCCTTAGTCAACCATTTTATGAGATAATACATATATATATATATATAGCAAATAGTATCTGGATGCGTGAACAAAATTTGCTCGGGAGCACAGGACCGGTTTCGCGGTTATTGTTGGCTCAGCCCAACTGAAAAAGAATTATCAACGAATCACAGTTGTCGTTCTTCTGTGGACTCTTCGATGAAGAGCTTCCATGCACACTCCTGATGCTACAGATTCGATTCTGGTTATATATATATATATATATATATATATATATATCATTGATGAGTGAAAATATCTGCAGCTCAGGTTGCATATTTTAGAGTTGAGAAGGCGTACACTGAGTTGATACGTTTATCGTGACGTTTCGATCCAAACTATATATATATACATGGGGAAATATGAAGTACCTTATTTAAAACATGGACAATTAGTCCAAGATAATTTTTTACGGAAGTCGGACACTGAACACTGATTTAATTGTAGTGTGAGAAACCAGTAACGCAAAACCAACGAGCCATTTGATTTCAACAGAATCAAAGATCTTGCAGATTGACAGCAGATAACGCACCTTAGTAATCTTTAGGTAACGCGTTCCATGATTTGAACTCGCCTTCATTGATCACTTTTTGTTCGACAATTTTGTCGGGTTCCAATACCATAAACTAGGTGAAACATGTAGGACAATAAGTAGCACTTACTAAATGAACGATTACGGAGGGAAGGTGGAAGCGGGCGGGAATGACGGTTTATCCTGGTATCTGTATTCCATTGATTTTTGTAAGCACGTGGTAACATTCCAGTCAGGCACATTTGCTCAAATATATTGCATTGGAGGAAAAACCGTGAAAAATTATAAATATAGAAACCTGGAGAGCACCACACCAGGCTTGAAACCTAATTCAATCGCTGCTTATTCTCTTAATGTCAGTATGCCAATGAAATATGGGACAGTAGTTCGTGTGTCCTTGTGCGAGAAGATAAGCCGAACACAACTTGATCTTGGATAAATGTGACGGAACGATCTATAACTCAAGAGTAAATCGCGAGCAAGATCTAAAATATTTGCCAAAAAGTACCGAAATCAAATGAAAGTTTCTTCCCATGACATGCGATTCCGAATAAATCGATGTGAGTTAGGAGTGACGACACAGGAATGAAGCAGTCAACAGCTTCAGCAGAAAACAAAGACTGACGAGCGTTAGTCCAACTGAGTATGACCACAGAGAACAACGGGCATCCGAAGAACGTGCTTCGGAACGAGAAACGGTCAGTGTGCTAACTAGTGCAGTGCTGTTACCAACATTGTCTGATTACCGGCACATGCCACTAAGGGTCTTGGGCTGGGAAACGTACCATTATTTGATGGCAGAACGTGCCATAACGCGTCAAGGCATGGATGCAACGATAAATTAGTCCAGGTGACAGTTATCGCCTATCTCAGTTCATTAGTGAATTAAACAAACTAAACAAAAAGAATATAGTGATACGGAGTGACACGTGAGTGTGCTTGCGTCACTGTGAGCGTGCGCGCATCTGTGAACAAATGCAGCTCGTGAGGAATCGACACAAATTAAGGTAAATATTATAACGAGAATGGAATAAAATTGCTTGATAGCAATATAAATCCTCTGTGAAATATTGGTATTTTGTTTCAAAAAGACAAGGAAGGTTAGCAGAGAACAAGTCCGTTCAGCATCATCGATCAACGCTAAACAACACGTCTGCCTTTCGCTCAGGGTTACAGTAAGAATAAGTATACAAGGTGGGCAAAGAGTGGGCTCAGCGGTGGAAAAAAAAGAACGCCATGACAGCCATGACGCGGGATACAGTGACACTCGAGAAACGTTCAGGACTAGTACCCAACTCAGAGTCTGAGACACCTACCCACCCCGGCCATGTTGGGGCATACTTGTATATTGTGTATACATATGAGTATATAACAAGAAGCGTTGGTATAGCGAAAGGGCTATAACCCACCAAGGCCATACCAGAGAGAGAGAGGACAACGAGATACGACCCTGAAATTTAGTGGCACAGAACCACACGAGGTAACAATAGATCAAGGGTTGTCGAATCGAACGATAACGAGCTGTCGCTTATCACCAAAAGGACAGGCGGGCCTGGGATTCAGACCTCCGTCCATTCTGGGGAGATAAACGCTTAGTCCATTTCACCACCAACGGTCGACGTATGCTTCCTTAGTCCTGTTATATACAAAATTTCATAAGAGCTCCTCAACATTTTGCTAAAAATAGTTGAACAAAACACTTGAAGTTGACTATCCTCTTGAAGCCTTGTCCGAGAAGCTTACATGTGTTTAGCCCAACTCTCGGAATCAAAATCCCAAATGAACATAGCGTACAAAAGAATGGTCGGTCATGGGTCACAAACGTTTAGGTACTCTTACAATTATTAATTAGACGAAAATCAATTCGGTCATGAAAGACACGCCAACAATTATTCTATTGTCTTTGTAAATATCATATGTATAACGAGAATGATCAGCCGCTGATAAAATAGTGGACAATAATTAACAATTTTTCGTCCTAATTTGAGCAACCATATGACCACGGGACATGCGCATTATTCTCATCGTTCACTATTAAACAAAAAGACCCACTGACCGCTGCCTCTCTCACACTTACGCGTAGCTATGAGAAGAATGAATACAGAAAGTGGACGGGGTAAAATCAACGATGGGAAAAGAAAACGCTGCAGCACCCAAAACAGAAGAGCGTAACCACACAAAAGTACATTTTTCAATTATTCTAACTTAACACAAAATGGCAACACGATCGTTACTTCACGGCTTGCCCCATCCTGTACTGTCTCCAGACAACTGGCTGGTGGATCTTTTGGATTCCAACCAGGACGGTGAGATACCTACCTTACCCAAGCACTCTGCATATTCGCCCATTTCACGGTTCCATTTTACTTCCGACATTCATGTGGCTACTTCCACTCCGTGAGACGAACAAGAAATAGGGCACGGTGCGGTAGACGGGTGTTCGCCCAAATAACGAAGTGTGCCAAGCTCGATACGTTGCATTAGAATGTTCTCTGAACCCGCAACTAATGCTAGATCCCCAATCTGCACATTAATAACCCAGTCACTCCATCCAATCACAGGCGATACAATGTGGACATCGGTGATCGGAAACTCCCAAGGGACGAACATGTTCGGCACGCAAGCTCCATGTCTTGCGACCATACAATAACTGTGCGCACTGTGGCATAGTGCACTCGACCCCACAACATCAGTGAAACATCGGACAGATACCACAAATTCTTCGGTTCAGCGTACGTGCGTGTACTCAGCTCTAGTACCGTGCTTCCATCTTCAGTCAAGCTGCTCAAATAACCGAAATCATCGACAACAGTTAGTTGCTCTCTATCCAGCATCAAGTTCGGAACCACTGACGTCCAATCCTGTAACGGCACCTCACACTTCGAACGTGCAAAGCACACGTCTCATCGAGCTAAACCTTTCGCCAGTCTATCTAGTGCACATTGCGTATCCTCCGTAGATTTGAACAGGAACACGACGCCGTCTGCATAATCTAGATCACAGCATCCCATCATTTGTCATTTTGACATTTACGTTCTGAAGCCCTTCTAAAACATGCTCCATTACCGTGGCCATAACGAAATTAAACAAGAGTGGGAAAATGGAGACTATGCCGAACACTTTTAGTCGTTTCAAATGAACTTGGTAGTTCACCGTAGCCATTGGAATGTAATGGCCGCAGCAGGTTCCCGAACGTCTCGGACAAGCCCATCCGATGAAGAGTATTGGACAACGCAGTCCGGTAAACTGAATTCAATTAATTCGAGAACAACTAAGATGGTGTGTTGCGTTTTAAGTATCTGGCTAAAGGTTAAAATGTGTCCGATGCAACGTGGAGCTGGACATCATCATCATAGTTATCATCAATATTCAGCATTAAACAGCAAGGCAAGCCTCAGTGACCGATGCATTTCCTAACGGTTGCATGTCTCCATAAAAAGAGTGAATATCCAAAGAGAACAGGGAATGAACCTACACAGGTGGGAAGAGAAGATGCTGCTGCAGCCAACACACGGGAACACAATCTAATTGCACGAACACACTCTTCCAGTCACTATGAATCGATAAAAAATGACAAATAAACTGCACTTAACACTACTATCCTTCGGAACACCAACTGATCCCTGCAGTCTCACGGCGCACAAGCGACTGCTAACCGGAATCCAGCCTAAAAGGACCGTTTCAGCCTTCTCACTTAAGACTATTCCTACACCGCGTTGACCAATAACTTGAGCTGCTTCGTCTCCTGAAGTGTACAGGAAATATCTTGACGAGATATTTGGCGCAGTTAGTTGAATCACTCTACTCGAATCCTGAATTCGTGTTTCACTCACGCAGCAGAAATCAATCGAAAGTGAGTCCATTGTCAGAGCCGAACACGTATGTTGGCCAATCCGCGTGAGAGTGCGCACACTGAAGGAACCGAGATTTAGTGGATGAGGAGGCTTGAGAAAATGTGAGCTAGCAGACTGAAAGCCACTTACTACACTATTTGACTAGGATACTAATTCGCCAGGCTTCTACCCACTGACCTTTCGGGCATGATTGAATCTTCGGCTTGTGGTAAGCCATCCTGTATAGGTCGTTGGGTCATAGAGACATACAGGCGTCACACTACGTCAAGGTGCAATCTTGTTTTTGTCTCGGTGTGTTGGCAGTCTATTGGTGAATATGCCCGCTTTGTAATGGTTGTTCTGAGATTCGTAGTTTATGAACGTGTATGGAAATATTCTGGGGAAACCTGAATTGAAATGGGTAATCGAGGACGAGGTAGCATTTGGCTGCATATTTACAAATGATACAAGTTTATACTTGACTGGACGACCAGTTAATTCGAAGTATATCAGCAGTAAAGGAAAGGCAATTCGTTCATATATCTGGCAACCAGCCAATCAGGAGTAAGTAATGTCCGAAATAAAAAATTCAGCGGAATAGTGATAAAGTAAGTAACCGGAAAATAAACTTCGACAAAAACAGATAAGTACAACAACTCTAACGTCCTTATATAATTTGGGGTCGTACCTCATTTCCCTCACACACGTATCAAACACCATATCGGTATCTGTATGACCAAGACAGTGAAGGAAATATGGACGCCAATACTCACGGTGATTTCTTGTATGCAATGAAAAAGTATGGAGAAAGCTTGAGAGGAAAAAAGGCGCGAAAAAAAGCCATGAATTTCAATTACGAGAAATACAGTCTAATCACTATATTAAATACGCAAGAAGTTTAGCCTCATCAAAAGATTTGTTTTGAAACCATGAAAAATACACGTGAATACAACTTACTAGTATGCTCATTAGAAGGAGCGACTTCATCAGCACGGTCTATATCTGATACTTTCCTGGCCAAAACTTCAAAACCATTCTTGCAAGATGATACGACGGAAGAGGTAGGAAGTGGACCAGGAACGCTTTTACCACTCACAACATGATCGTCGGGCATTTCTGGTTCTGAATAACTACCGGGAAGGGAAGGAGACGAAAGATCACAACGTTTCTTGCTAAACGGCTTGCGAATGCGATGATTTGTGAATGAACGGTGCGGTCTATGTGTTTGCCCATTGGTGGTTAATGTACGATCAAGAGAACCAGCCTCAGAAGATCGATGTTCAAATGGTGAGTGACGATTTATAATGTCGTCCGGGACGGTGCGCTGAGTGAACACTGTTCTCTGTGCGATAAAAGGAAGGGAAATCGATCTAGTGATTAGAATAAAGAATAACATTACCAAACAGTGAAAATGAAGTAAATTTCATCGCATGAAGGTTTGACAATGGACGAGTAAAAAGTCATAAGACCAGCGAACTAAACCTCTGCCAATCGAAAGTCAGAATGGAATCGGAGATCCTCCGGTTACTGCTGTGATAGACTGGGATATATATATATATATATATATATATATATATATACAAACAGACGGACAGTGCACAAGACCGAACGGAACTAGCGATCCCATTCAATCACTCATTCACGTTTGACAACGAGTCCTAGTTTGGATCGAAACGTCACGATAAACGTATTAACTCAGTGTACGCCTTCTCAACTCTAAATATATATATATATATATATATATATATATAGACAAACAGACGGACAGTGCACAAGACCGAACGGAACTAGCGATCCCATTCAATCACTCATTCACGTTTGACAACGAGTCCTAGTTTGGATCGAAACGTCACGATAAACGTATTAACTCAGTGTACGCCTTCTCAACTCTAAATATATATATATATACCATAATTGAAACGACGAGACGTAGATGCGTCTCAAAGATGGCTAACGCCTGAGGAAGAGTTACGTACCCTGCGTTTTTCTCTATGATATGCAAACACTAAATCAGATTAACGCTTTAAAGGCAACAAAAGGTAATTACAAAATACGTCTGGGCGTCCTCAATGAAGAGCGGCCACGTCTTACAAATGCAAAAAACGTTATGCATAGTAGTTTTTTAACTCCGTTCTTTGAGTGGACACCGGATGTGATGGCAACGCCATGTGTTACAAATTAGCGAAAGTTGCTTTAATTCACACTGTTCGTGGTGTGATTAAATGATGAAGATAACTGAATTACGCCAAAGGGCAGGCAACATCGGTCAATGTAAGTACAGCCAGAGGGGACCAACAAATGGATTCAATACGGACGTTGGAAGCTAGCCGTAAAGATGCTAAAAACCAGTGAAATATAAACCAGATTGACAGCACAATCCATGCTATACTAAAAGGCTAAATCAGAAACCAGCGAAGCTGGAAAGCAGGTTGTAAAAATTTAACCACAGCTCGCACTTAGGTCTTCTTGGTCATTTTTCATTTGTCAACTTCAACTTTATTTTGATCGTGCACTTGGAATTATTTAGTTTGTTTCCTTGAACTATTTCAGTTGCGTTGATTCGATTTTCTTTGTTGACATTACAAACTGTATTCCTCCGTCTGTCTATTGGTAGTCTTAGTGCAAGTTTTCCGGATTATATTAGTCTCTAACAGGTTATTCCCGGAAAATTTTGCGGAGACTAGCGTTGATGCGTTGGTATCACATCTCCATCGTCTGCCACGTAAACAATTCCTGGTACATTCGCACATTGATTTCGAGTAAACCATAATAAGTGAACACTTTAATCTATATGCATCGTGGATTTTACCCGAAACAGAAACGAACAATTTCTAAGATGCCATACGATTAATTTCATTTAATCAAGTTGTCTCCGGATGGGCAACATTACGTCTGCTGTGACCATTAGTTTTTATAGTTTAGTACAAACGATTTCTATCTGTGTGGATGCTTCTTATTCTATCACCATTTACTGTTTTCAATTCGGGAAGTTCTTGTGGGTTGAACAGATAACGTTTCCACTTTCTTCAGGTCGGATCTTGAACGCTTTCGGCTTCATTCTGGGCTCCGTTCCCTATGGTCGACGAACACTATTATCGGTGGTCGTTATTTGGCAATCATTCTGGCAATTTTTTAACTGTTCAGTTGTTCTGTTAGATCTTTTCACTTCGTCATTGTTCATCAGTCGCCAGCCATATTTCTTTTTTCTCCTAGAGGATTTTATTAAAACCTACAATAAAAAGGAATTTCGCTAGGTTTTTCCATGAGAAACTACAAGTTCGAACCCATCTCCAAAAAAGAATTTTCGTCTGCTGTTATTCACCTCATGCAATTTTTGGCAAATTCCTAAGATAAACTTACTGGTTCACACTAAGAGGGTCTCATAATCAAAAAACGTACAGCGTAATGGAATGCATGCGGGAAACATTCAGCGCGTTGATACTGATTTTGAAACAAAGACTGTAGGTTGCTGTGAAAAGTGTTCCAGGGTTTTGGAGTATGAAGAATAAAGAGTGAAATAAAGAAGTTCGATATATAGGGATGTAGACTTGATAAATGACTGGCCGCCGGAACATAAGAACGAGAGGAAGTCATGGGAAGGGTACGCCAAAGTGAGTTTTGAAGAAGAGAAACAAAAATATTGATTATAAAAAGAAGCTGAGGCAACGGCTCGGAGATGAGCAAGTGACCACAGATCTGAAGTCTGGGAGGAATCACTGTTCAGCCGAAAGGCCTGTTTGTTGAACTCCGTCAAGAAGTAAAAATGGTAAACGAACCTCCATCCCACACATTGCTGTGGTATTCAGTTACCGGGCGGATCTGAGTTGTGTACAAAGGAAGGCGGGTGGGTACAAAAAACCGTCTAGGGCGGAACAGAAAACTAACTTCGACACAGCAGAAGAGGCAAGTGTTAACACAAAACGAGATCGACAAAAAGAAGAATCTATGGTTAGGTCTAGTAGCGGAAGCGATTCGGTGAAACGGAGAGAAGTCGAGTTAAAATCCAATTGGGGAGAATAAGAGGTGTTTAGACGAAAGAAAAGGGACAGAAGGCTCGGAAGCATTGGGAGACCTGATTGGTAGAGCACCAAACAGTAATTCGTCCTAGATGAGAAGCAGGTGATGCACTGACAGCAGTACGATCCTGGTGGACATTGTCAGTACATTGGCGAGCAGCTGAGTAGGGGAAAGAGCAATGCAGAATGACGTCATTTGCGAAACAACGAAGAGATTTGCAAGTTGACGCAAGATGATTATTAAGTAAAAGAAAAGGGGTGGGCGCAAGCAGGAAACCTTAGGGAACGATTGAGACAAAACTTCATCGGCTAGGACGGAGATGGTCCGCCTGTTGGGGAAAGTTGATATCCACGAGCCGGATGGAACTCGAACAAAGAGAATTTCGACAGCAGACCTTTGTGCCGAACTCGATTGATCGGAGTTGTCCATCGAGACCAGATGAGTTTCTCTGTAGTTATTGCGTGCAGTCAATCAGGAATGTGGGATGACGGTTAGTAGATTGCCTGTGGAGCTACACGAGCGAAATCCATATTAACGGTTACTCAGCAAACCTTCACGTTCAAGGAAAGAAAGAAAATGGTCAGAGATAACGGCTTCAAAAGCTAACCCACAAAAGTAAGGGTAACGGAATGACAGTTGTTGGGGTCAGAAGGGTTTCCAGGTTTTCGGACAGGAAAAACAACTGCGCTCTTCCGTGGTTGACAGAAAAAAAATAAAAAAGGCGTAATATGAGGTCTAACTCTGGAGCACACATTTTTCGGACCATAAGTGGACCACCGTCCGGACTCGGAGGTTTGGAAGCATCCAGATTGGGAAGCACTTGGCGCATCTTTTCGGTAGTCATAACAGAAAAAAAGCAGGTTCGGGAATTTGAGGAAGGCGGAGAAATAGGGGTGATTGGTACAATGGAGTCTGAGAAAAACCAGGAGACAAAAACTTCGGCATTGTCAAGCGGGTTGCAGACCAGAGAATCGGGAGATATGCGAATGGGAGGGAAGTCAGAAGAACAGAGATTACGAATACGGTCTTCGCAGGGGACCAAAATAATCGGCTACCGGTGTCGGATGAGACTAGTCGTTCAGCTGTGATGATCCTAAGCTTTCTTTATGGCGAGCGAGCATTTATTCCTAGCTTGCACAAGGCGATTTCGAGAAGTTTGGAAAGGTGGGCGGAGCAGAGATTTTCAAGGTTAGTTGCAAACGTGATTAAACCACTCAGGGGATTGTGATTTATCGGGTCCGGAGAAATGCGGAACATAAGGATGTACGCTTTAAAGAACAGTCTCAGTGAACTTAAAGACAGACAGAGAAACACCAGATACAAAGTAATAAACGCTTTAAGGATAACAAGCCAAAAATTCACAAAAACAATCCCAATCGGCGAACTAATAGCGCTAAAAGATGTATCTAGAACGGGGTATTGGGATTGAGAAAAAAAAGTGGAAAATGAGTTGAGTGAATGATCCGATGGGCCCAAAGGAAACAGGGAAGTGATATCGAAGAATGAAGGGACGAATGTATGAATTGGGTCGACGAACTGTGCTCAGTCGTTAAGACGATCGGAAATGCGTGCAGGGAGGTCGACTGTTTGACAAAAGTTGCTAATTATAACGAGTCTTGGCTTCACATCCCATGACCGAGGTTTCCGATGAGTGAAACAACCAATCTTTGTTGTGAATGCTGAAATCACCAAGGGAACGATAGTTGAGCAGCTGAAGTCTGTTGAATTGAATGTTTTAGTGTTTACAGATAATAGGTCGAAAAATCAGAGGGTCATTGCTATTAGGGGAGTGGTAAATGGTGAAAAAATGATTAAAAGAAGGGAACCGAATTTCCAACCGGATAAATTGGAAGTTACAGTTGAAGAAATCAAGACGTGGAATTCAGGAGGAGGCGGGAGATCGATAGAGTTAGGCAGAGACCCCAGCATTGGAAAAGAAGCCGGAATTAAGTAGTTAGCAAATTGGTGGTCCGTGTCTGACGGGGGAGAAAGAGGTGTTCACGTCAAAAATAAGAC
The DNA here is from genome assembly GCA_008360955.1 of Fasciolopsis buskii. Classification (NCBI taxonomy): domain Eukaryota; kingdom Metazoa; phylum Platyhelminthes; class Trematoda; order Plagiorchiida; family Fasciolidae; genus Fasciolopsis; species Fasciolopsis buskii. The sequence continues at coordinate 14,048 of LUCM01008618.1, forward strand.
AACAGGAAAGAAGACGAGAGAAAGTAATGCACATTTCGATTCAAACCACGAATGGCGGCGAGTGGAATGAGATTTAATGTATGTTCTGTGAGTGCGTGCAGATAAACGAGAACGGCCAGTCATTTGATGTGAGAACCGATAACTCAAACCCTGAAACTTAGAGTGAAGAACCACACGAGGACTCAATAAGTTTGGAAGTGGTAATGAGCCGGGGAGACAGCGGAGCTGCAGCTGAGAAATCGCCTGCGAAAATCCATCATAAAAAATTGAAATTCGATTTTCTTGACAGTAGTGATATCTGCATTCGCCGGATTTCATTGCTATCTTTTTTTGTTCCAAACTTGATGTATGAGCACAACAGAAGGTTCAAGCCCCATGGTCGCTAGGGCTCACTACACGGAAAGGAGGGCGGTAACCTGCAGCCATGGTCTTGAAACTCGGAATAGCAGAAAATCGCTTAGGGCTTTGATGGATCAGATATTGTAACGATCCAGGCGACAATAAACTGCCATTTGAAAATCACATCCCGAAATCTCTGACTTCAAACACAGATGCTAATCAGCAGTAATGACCACTTCAAGTAAGTTGAATAGTATCTTTAATGGATATCATATTTAGAACTTATATATATATATATATATATATATATATATATATATATATAAGATTAGATTAGAGCCGAATAGGGAGTACGTATCTATAAACTGGAGGAAGAGGATGAAGAGGGTTACTCTACTGAATTTGAAAAGAACTGACAAAGGTTCGTCGGAATCGGCCGCTTCTCCCCTCTTCACAATTTGAATATTCGACCCCGATTCCAATTTCGTTGGAGGGTTGAAAGACACCTCAGAGATTCGCAGCTACAGACGTCGGTCTAAATACGTTAGCGTGTAACCAACTAAACTGGTCCTTGAAGTGCTCAGTACAACAGTCGAGTCCTTGTTGTCTACCATGGATGAACTCTCCATTCCTATTGCACACGACATTACCAACCGAAGTACGCCGCCCACCGGTGCCATGTATAAGCTTAAACGGTCTTTGACAGATACCCGAAGCGGCCGCTACTTCCATCTATTCGGCTACCTTAACCCACCAGTTTTAACGATCATTCTTAAGACTTATCGTTAACTGACGCTGCAACTGTCCACGCATCTTTTTCACCTCATTGCAGATGGGAAACTAGCGCTTTGCTCCGTTAGACCCAAGAACCCTTGTGAGATCCAGTTTCTTTGATAAAGGCTAGATATAGGACCACAGGCGAAATCTGCTGTCAAAAGCATCACCTGTTTGATTTGATCCCACTGCTCGTCTACATTGCTACTCCTCGAAGTTCTTAGATCCTCTGATAGTTTGTGTACACAGCTGTTGCGAACAACCGAATCGCACAGATGTTCAACAGCCAATCCAGCTTGTGGCCTGTGTCGGTGGCTGTTGAACTGAAGCAAAACCGCATTCAAAATAACGCATGGTCCAATTCGACGTACGTGGTCCAGTACGATCTACAGTTCTGGACAGAATCGCGCCAATGGTTGCTTACTGCAATACAGTCGGTCTGACTCAGACTACCCATCGAGTAAGGACGCCATGTCGCTTTGCAACGCAAACTGTGTCGGAAATTCGTGTTAGACGTGAATAAATGATTGTCCGCACAAATTTGGAGAAGCCTTTCGCTATTATCTGTTTGCTGAGTAGACAAGGCGCAGTGCCCACTGAAACAGGCTTCCGATATATCAATTTTTCCGACGTGAGCATCAAAATCACTAGCCACCACGACAATGTCAAAGCCTTTGCTCTTCCGAGCAAGAGTGACGAGTTCGTCATAAAACTGTCAACCGGGATCCAGCCTAAAAGGACCGTTTCAGCCTTCTCACTTAAGACTATTCCTACACCGCGTTGACCAATAACTTGAGCTGCTTCGTCTCCTGAAGTGTACAGGAAATATCTTGACGAGATATTTGGCGCAGTTAGTTGAATCACTCTACTCGAATCCTGAATTCGTGTTTCACTCACACAGCAGACATCAATCGAAAGTGAGTCCATTGTCAGAGCCGAACACGTATGTTGGCCAATCCGCGTGAGAGTGCGCACACTGAAGGAACCGAGATTTAGTGGATGAGGAGGCTTGAGAAAATGTGAGCTAGCAGACTGAAAGCCATTTACCACACTATTTGATGATGAACCGTTGCGACTAACGGGCGTGTTATTAGTGGGGACACTATGGGTAGACAGAGGGGGAAAGAGATTAGGCTGGAGACAGAAGAGAGGTTGAATAAAAGAAGGAACTCTGAGCAGTAGCCTACTTATCGCTATCCACCCCGCTCGATGCAATGGGCAATGCGGCTCGGATTATCCTGCGCAACGACCGATGCAGTATGGAATTACTTGTAGATGTGTAACACACGAGGATTGATGGACAGGTGTTGCTAGGGTGTCCAGCCACTAAGGGCATATTCTACTAAATGTATTGTGGTGAGTCAGAGGACAATTCGGTTTTGCTACCGCGATTGCTGTCACAGCGCCCTGATCTCTTGGGAACTAGTTTCTCCAAGACTTGCAACGGCACGATTCAGGAGCACTGCTCTCAGTGCAGTCTACACTCCCACTCTATAGGCTGATCCGTACCCCATAGATGCTTTGCACAACAAACTTCAGGATTTAGTCAACCGTATAACAACGCGCGACATCTTTTTAACCTCAGGAGATTGAAACACCCGTACGGGACCAGAAGATGGGTACATTGACATAATAAGAAGATTCGGCCTCGGTGAGCGACGTGGAAATGGTAACCGCTTGGCCTCGTTTGCAGACCTCAATCGACTGGTTGTCACCAATACTTGTTTTCAACATCAAAAAGGCATCTTCTGACGTGGTACTCCAATGACGGAAGAACAGTGAATCAGATGTACTAAATCTTAGTGTGTTTTCGCTGGTCATCACTAACCAAAGACTACCGGGCATGCCGTGGCGGTATAGGAGGAAACGTCAACGGCACTAACCAGACAGTGGTAAGCACTTGCTTCAAGCTTCACCTTGCGGCACGGCAGAAAATCTAACCGTACCGCAGAGCCGACGTATTCAAGTCAACAATTCCAGACAACGTCAAAACTCTGTCAAACGCTGTCACATCTAAACTAGCCGAGATCGATGAAAATGGTAGCCTAGATGAGTTGCGGACGGAGTTAAAAGTATCCGTCACCAGGGCGTTCCTTGAACAGCCAAGTAAAGCCAAGTGGAACAGAAATGATTAGAAATCTAAGGAAAGGCGTCCGAAAGCGATATTGACATGCAATTGCAGACCGCATGGAAACCGCGGTCACCGTTGGAAATTTCGGGAAGTTTTTTAGGCTCACACGCTCTGCTTCGGGAAAGGCGCAACCCTTGCCTCCCATGCTTCCTGACGGTAGTGGTCATCTTATATCGGGATGTGAACGGAAGCTTCAAAGAAGGGTCGGACACTTAGGCCAGCTGCTCAATCGTCCTCCCATCCAGTCCATCCATGTAACACTACCAGGGGACGTGGAGCAACATGAAATTGATCTTGAATCCCCGACGAATTGGAAATTACCTCAGTCGCCTAGAAAACGAAGTCACCCGGTGAGGATGGCACCTCACCTGGGATCTTCAAACCTTGTTTTTCAACTCTGCTGAGTTCACTAACTAAACTCTTTCGTCATATTTGGGAATTCAAAACTTTTCAAAAAAACTGAGAAAGCACTATTGGAATTCCTATACCAAAGAGGGGCAACAAGACTATATGTGCGAATTAAAGGGGCCACAGCCTCATTGACATGGGAGCTAAGCTACTTGCAATCCTTCTGCCAAACCGCTTTGTTGTTGTCTGGGGCGCATGAACACATTCTGCCCCGTGTGGCTTTCGTCGAAGAAGAGATTGGACTGAATAAATCTTCACATTACGTCGAATTCTAGAACAGGACTATAAACACCAGCAAAACATAACGTGCTTCATCGACTTTCGTGTAGTATTAAACTCCATTGAAAGACAGTCATTCGAGAGCACACTTCGAAGCGACGGGATGTCGGAAAAGTACGTCAAACTTTCAGAGGCATACTACTTGTCGACATAGGCGAAGCAGTGCATTTACCACGGTGTCGTCCACCTAGTGCTTACGTACGTGTCATCATCATCGCTCAGTGTTAAACAACAAGACAAGCCTAACTGGCCGTCGTCTTTTAACCACAGTTACATGTCTCTATAAAAAAGTGAATATCCAAAGGGAACACAGGTCGGAAAAGATAAGATGCTGCTGTAGCCAGCATACGGAACACAGTCTAACTGTACAAACGCACGTGTTTTCAATCATTCTGATTCGATAGAAAATGACAGCACGATCGCCACTGTTCACGGGTCACTGCCATACCCTTCAGTGTCTCCAGCCAGCAAGTCGACGAGTCTTTCGGACCCCAACCACGAAGGCGTCAGACACCTACTTTATCTAAGTTCGCTGTACATTTTCTCATTCCACGTTGCCACGTCATCTGTTGGCCTCCACATGGCTTCTTCCATTCCTCAGGAGGAACACAAAATAGGACACGGTATGGTAGACGAGTGTTCGTCATACGCAACACGTGACCCAACCAGCGTAGCCTACTAAGTTTCATACGCTGAAACATGTTATTTTCAGAAGTGGCACTCAATAGCAGATTCCTAACCTCAATATTACTAACCCGGTTACTCCATCCAATCCTAGCCATACTACGTAAACGTCGGTTGTCGAAAACCTCCAACCGACGAACATCGCGCCGTACGGACGTCAAACGGCTTTCGTCGTATCTTCGAAGACGTCGCCTACAGTGGTTCGGTCATGCTCTCCAACAAAAGAAGGCAGGACTTAAAAAAGGGCCGATTGCCATCACCATATTTGAGCTAAAAATGACGCTTTAGTGACCAGTTGATGGAGTAGGTTAGCATCATTAGGGCGATTATGGATCGGTCGGTTTTCAGAGTACGTGACTGTCGCAACAACCAGATTTTGTGGTGTGTAGCTCTCGCTGCAGATCGCAACGCATGAACTGCTGCAATCAGATACATCCAGGAAGCCGCTTTATCTTCGCACAGGAGCCAGTGGCATAAAAGTAAAAGTAAAGTCCTCTGTCACGGAAGTTCGCATTTGCAGATTCCGACCATCGGTTTGCCTTGAGGATGATAAACTGCAGAGCACAGTCCTATTTTCTGCTTTTAACCGCTCACAATCCTTTTCCATTTAGATGCATGATCAATAAACTGCCTCTTATGTGAATTACAATAGGAAAAGCAAACCGAATAGATAATCACAAAGGAGTTTGCAACGAACATTCAGTTGACTGGTCCTGCTCCCAAAGGTGAGAGGATTGTGAGTAGTTGATAATTGAGGCAAAAGGAATGTCTTACAATTTAACAGTTCGAGGGAAACCTTATGACAAAATTCTCTCTTGTGGCTATACATGTGTTACGCTGAGCTGAATTAGTACTTTGCTTCGCTGTAGATATGCCTGTATAGAAAAATTTTCAGGCCGGATATTTATCAATTTCAGAGAACTTGCGGTGTACAAGTCTCGACTTAACGAATCGTCCTCAAAAATAGAACTACGGGTAGGAGGAAGTAGAGGGATAATAGCGATACATTCACAAAAAAACTCGGCAGATTGATCTTACTAAAGAGTAGCTAAAACAAAATTTGTGGTAAAGGGATGACAACCAGAATAGCATCTCACTTTTATGCTTATCCCATTCAGGTGGATTAACCCTCCGATTCAATTCAGTTTGGACGACCGTTAACCCTACACCAAGGTATTCTGGTTGTGATTGCTACCTCACATTACCATCTACTCAAAAAGAAAAGAAATAATGAAAAATAAACTACAAAATAGTAAGCTGAAGAACTACATAGAAAAAGAAAGGTTTCGAATGGAAGAACACCAGTGACTGCAATACTGGGTTATGTCAACCATCTCCACGGGGATCTCGTGGACCCCAACCCGATAGTCGGACTGCAGCTACACAGGTCAGTCCACTGTTTAAGGCTTTCATATTTTTGTCTATTTTATCGACTGGTCACCCCGAACCATTCCCCAATTATTAGTTGTCTCAAAGAACAAAGTACAACGAGGCAGGCGTTCTGTGGTCATGCGCAAAACATGTCCCAACCAACATAACCTATCCTCCAATAAGAAATGAACTGCCCAACTTGTTTTCGTACAAATATCATGTCTGTCGCTCGTTCCTCATCCGCGCCATTTAGCTTGTAGCCCAGGTCTGCTCAAAACAACCCCCAAGAATCCCTGCCTCCAAATATCTCGGCACGGTCTGGGTTGGGTGTCTCAGGGTCCGAATTGGCTATTCGCTCTGGATGCTTTGGTAACTAAGTACCCTTCATTAACATGGTTTCGTATATTGTCTTCCTCTCGCATTTTACCATGGTGTAACTCTTCCTATTTAGATTTCAGCTATAGCCTGTTCCAAGTTGATTAAAGACTAGCTTCGGGTACTCACTCAAGATTTTTTCACTATAGTCGAAAGATGACAAATGACCGGCGCTTTTCACCGCGTTGGTTGATCTGTAGTAGGTATTCGGGGAAGGTGATTAAACCTTGATCACAAACCAACCGCGAGGTACGTGTGAAGCACATAGGTGTATGGATAGAGATGCACTGGGTACTCAGGATATCTAGACCCAGCACACTGACGTATGATCTGAACCATCAGTCACTGGCTCCCGGTGGGCCACGAGAACCTTGAATCATCCTACTGTCTTGTGGGTTCGTCCATTTGATCAAAGAATCCGATCGGGATCTCATAAGTAAACAGTCTATTCGGTTTGGGCAACCGGGTAGTATCAAGCCCAATAACGAAACAGAGATCCTGAGAGACAACTGATGAAGTGGAGGTGGACAACGGAATGTATACCATACGCGTGGAGAACTTTGCCGAACATTCCCTTCTTTCCCTTTCCCTCGCTGTTTCAGCTTTTGCACAAAGCTCCAATGCACGTGATCTGCACACAAGTTTATGCGATATGACACGAACCTCTTCTAGGTCTCAGTCTAATTCCAAGCTCCCTTGGCAATGGAGCAAGCCCATGAGACTATCCGTAACTTTTTTAGCGTTGAGCGATTGTGAAATGGAAGTGTGACTAGCATGTAACTAAACAGTTCGTCAAAGGACAAACGACCTGTTTTATTTAAAATGATCCAGATTTATAAATTTACGATTGAATGAATCAGCATCAAAGTGAAGAAATATTAACTACGATTGTCGTCAGGTATTTTCTGGCTTTGTACGGTAGTCAGTCTTGATCAAGTTGCGAAAATAGCGTGATCGTAAAGCCATTTCAATGGAGTAGTGCATTTATAAACCTTCCGAAAAATTAGTTGAACAAATGCCAAACAGAAACAGATTGTCTCTTCATATTAAACTCCTGTATACATTCAAAATTGTGAAAAAATGGTCCAACAGTTTAAAGGCCAAGTGGCAGAAAACTATTCTAGTTTTCAGTTGTTGGAATTTTCGTGATTTTGACCACTTCAATTTAGTTCTTTTGGCTTATGATCTTAGGGCTTTTCCCACTATCATCCGACGCAGCGAGGTGGTAACCAAAAGCAGAATGCGTAAGTGCAAGGCTAGTGGTCGTGAAACTGAAATGCAAAATAAAGTACGGAATAGTAGTGTTCGCCATACCCAAAACAAGAACTAAACAAAAAGTTTCCGAAGCTTCATACGCTGAGGCCAAATGCCCTCAGAAACCGCACCTTATACAGGAAACCGAATCTGCGTATTAATTACCCGATCACTCCATCCAATCGCAGCGATACAATGTGGCCATAGGTGACGAAAAACCACCAAGCGAACACCTTTGGCACGCAAACTCCATGTTTCACAACCATACAACAGAAATGAGCGTGATACTGCACAAAACACAAGATCCTTCAATTGTGAAAGACCATCAGACTGACGGCGCAAGTGTTTCAGTTCAGCGTGCGCCGCTCGAGTCCTGGATTTACGCCTGCCCATCTCCAATGCCATGCTACCATCTTCAGTCAAGCTGCCCAAATAACTGAAATCATCGACAACAGTTAGTTGCTCTCTATCCAGCATCAAGTTCGGAACCACTGACGTCCAATCCTGTAACGGCACCTCACACTTCGAACGTGCAAAGCACACGTCTCATCGAGCTAAACCTTTCGCCAGTCTATCTAGTGCACATTGCGTATCCTCCGTAGATTTGAACAGGAACACGACGCCGTCTGCATAATCTAGATCACAGCATCCCATCATTTGTCATTTTGACATTTACGTTCTGAAGCCCTTCTAAAACATGCTCCATTACCGTGGCCATAACGAAATTAAACAAGAGTGGGAAAATGGAGACTATGCCGAACACTTTTAGTCGTTTCAAATGAACTTGGTAGTTCACCGTAGCCATTGGAATGTAATGGCCGCAGCAGGTTCACGAACGTCTTGGACAAACCCATCCGATGAAGAGTAATGAATAACGCTGTCTGGTATATAGAGTCGAAGGTACCTTTCAAGTTGAGGAAAATCAGGATTGTGGAGCAGGGCTGCATGTGGGGCGTTTCGAGCAATTGCCGAGGAGCAAGAATTTGGTTGGTACAACTTCGACTGGTCTACTGTTCGCGGACGTTACTGTCGCGAACTCGTGCCAAACGGCGCATCACTACAAAACGTAAGACTAGTTACTGTCAGACTTAATCTAAGATAGCTGGAATCAGTGCCTGCGCACTTTTTGAAGAAGTGTACAATCACTGACTCACCCCATCCACCCTCGTTCTACATGTCATGGAGCAAGGAGGTAAGTGCAATACTAGTCTTCCCACCAAGTCAATTTTCTCCACTTTAACAGTCGAATGTTCAACTCTACTTGTAATTTCATTGGAGATGGTCAAGAGACGCCTCTCGAGGATTTGCAGTTATTGTCATCAGTGACTACGGGCGGCCAGCCAAACTGTCTCTTGAAGTGTTCAGCCCAAAGGTCGAGCCTTCGCTGTCTGCCGTGAAGGACCTCTCCATTTTATTGCATACGGTTTCACCAACCGAAGTTCGTCACTCATCGGTGTTGCGTACAATAATAAACAGTCTTTCACTGTTACCAGAAGTAGTTTCTCCGGCTATCAATCCACTGGATTTCAAGCAACCCCTCCCTCAATAAAGGCTTACCGTCAATCGAAGCTGTAAATGTCAACGTGCCCTATCCACCTTACAATTAGGGGGCTGGCGTTTTGCTCCATAAGACTGAACGACTGTTGCAAGACCGAGTATCTTTAATGGACATCATATTTAGAACTTCAGATGAAATCTGCTTCCAAGTGCATCGCCTGCTTGATCTAATCCAACTGCTTAGTAACATTGCTGTTTGCCCGGATTTTTAGTTGGTTTGCTAGTTTGTGCATGACTAGTACGAATAGGCAAATAACAGATATTTTACGGTTATCCGGGTTTTCGATCTGCGTCCATTGGATTGCAGGGAAAATCGCACTGAACCTAGAGCCTGGTCCGATTGGAAGTAAGTGGACCAATATGACCTATTTTTGGGAAGCGCCGCGCGAACGATAGTTTACTCCAATATAGTTGATCTGACGAGTTAGAACCCTATGTCACTGTGCGGCGCGAAGTGTGCCGGAAATTCGTAGTAGACAAAAATAAACGATTGCCCGACCAAGATTGAAGAAGCCTCTTCTAGTCATCTGAGCGAGCAGTTCCTGATGCCACTTGTGCATTAGAATTATCCGGAACTACTACAATATCAGAGCCATCGATTCTGCGAACAAGGGTGACGAATTCGTGATGGAAATTGTCCTTATGTCAGCGCCCCAGTACATTGGAACACATGCTGAAAGGACAAACAAGTTGGGCTCAACACAACTTTGTTTTCGCACCCCAATTGACTCCTGAGGTATTACTGTATAAACGACAAATAACTGGGATCTAACCTATGGAAGAATCATAGATCTCGGCCAAGGAAAATGAAAGAGGCAGCATGCATGCTGAACTCTGCATACTTCTTTTCTTTTCCTCTTTCTCGCCCATCACTTTCGTCCCCCGTCATGATTTTCATGGCAAAAAGCCTGTGCACGTGTTAATATTATGTATATACATATTAGTAGAAAGGAACCACCTCAGCCTTTTTACTCAAGACTATTTCTATACTAAGTCGTTTAACAATGCCACCTGCCTCGTTTCCTGATGTCCGCGGGGAATATCTTGATGTGATATTGGGCGCGACTGAGTGAATTACATTATTCGAGCCCGGAATTCACCCTTCACTGACAGCAAACACTAATGGCCAGAGTCCACTATCAGCGTACGGACATTGAAGGCGAGATTCAGAGCTTGACGAAGCTTGAAAGTGATCTAGCATACTTAGAAACGTCTATGACACTGTTTGACTGTGAAACGTTATATATATTGAGCACATTATCAATACCAGCTTCATTACTGTGCGGACGGAGTAAACAGAAACGGCTGGGGACATTGAATAAAAGAAGGAACTGAGGAATAGCATACTTAGCACTACCCACTTGACTCAATGCAATAGAGAGCGTGTTCCGGATTGTCCTGCACGACGACCGAATCCATGTAGAATTACTTGTAGGCATATTGACTTTGCTTATCGTTAGGTGATGCTGTGACAAAATACGCACAGTTGAGGCACGAACAGTCAGATTAATAACTTCAAAATTTGGTACCATAAACCTCTACTGTAAAGAGTGGTATCTAAGCGGCGAATTCATTTGAGCTACTGAGACATTGGATGGAGAGAAACCAAGCGGTTAGGCTTCGGGTATAACAAGGATTACACATCAAAGACATGCACTCACCTGTTCTAACTGACGCGACACAGTTGGCTGCTGGCAGGAACATACGGTATGCTGAATATCAACACGACCTGAATACGTATGGTCTGGCTGGACATTGTTAATCCGAGCAGTTCCTGAAGGGCTTTGATTTTTATGGCGTGGAGTAGGATAGAACCGTCCATTTCGACGAACCGGACGGTCAGAACAAGGACTGAATTGAGATTCGCTTGTCGGGTCACGATCCAGAGACATAGGTGTGATAGAGAAATGTCGTTTAGTGCCCATGGATCCCAAAACACTCGTGGAGTGCGAAGGAAGCGCAGGTGACTGGTGAACACGAGAGTGATTTGGTGTCATTCTCGATGCATCTTTAAGCCATGTTTTTGAATGAGCACGGGGAAACTTGGGGGTTGTACAACTTTTAGACCGTCTATGCCAGAGGGAACTCGCACACGGAACAGCAGAGCACGGGACCCCATGGAAGCTCGCAACAGCACAACTGGCTGCGCCGAAGGTTGGACGAATCTCATTTGTGCAACCAGGATTAGTAACTGTTGTCGGAATAGATCCACTCTTATTACTCTCTCGAATGCTGGGCTGTCTGAATATTCGTGTCAGTGTATGAGAGAGCCAAGTAAATCCTCCACAACCTGATTTGGATTGCGAGTTAGGAGGGCGAATTTGAGGAAACTGAACAGGGGGCGACGCACATGAAGAAATTCTTCGACTTCTAACTTCAGACCCCTTGACCGTCTTGTCTCCTTTGAAAGACTGCAAGGTCTCGTTGGGAGGTATTGGTAAGAGAGCCCTTGTCTCCCAATGCCGGTTAAGTTGGCATGTACAAGAACAAGATGAATACGGACTTCTCACTCCGGTTTTTGCGAGATTATATGGATCTCCTTGACATGATCTCAGCGGTGTTGAAACTACGGAACGGGACGCACAATCAACACCATCGGAGGAATGTTGTTGTTTCTTCCAGGCTTTGGAGGTTTCGTTACATAAATCTTTCAGAAAATCAGGATTTGAATGGTTTTGTTGTATATGACGAGTGGCCGAATGACAAATGGACTTGCTTTGGCACAACACTGTAGATGGCAGTCCTTTTGTGAACACTTTATTGTTCTTAGAAGGTAACGGTTCACTCGTTATTTCACCCGAATGACAAACTTTTTGACGTATTATATTCAACGGATTGCAAGTATGATCGGAATCCGAGTTCCTCGCATTCTGGATACTGGTGCCCTCTAAACGACTTGTCGAAAGCGGAGAGCAGGAGCGATTGGAAAAATTGCCATGGTTATTAAGGAGATCCTTTGGAGAAATGTGTGGTGCACTTTTTGGAGGGAGTGGGGGGATTTCTATGACCGCTTTCGGTGGTATCGGGGGTGGCTGCTCTCTAGCACCCATAACCGGTTTGAACGCTGCTCCCACAAAACTTTTGACGCCACCACAAGAATTGGAATGGTCTGTCGGAAAAATGCTTGGTGGTAGTAGGGTAGGAGAGGCTTCCATAATGCATGATTCAATACCGGTATCGTCGGTGGTGCCTGAAGTAACGGACCCCGTCGGTCGGCAAAATAAGGGTTCGATTTCAGTCGATGAGGCTTCATTCGCTGCATTTGGTAACGGTTTTTGACGGTTAAAACTGAACGCGGCGGTCGCCGGGTGCATGGCATGCTACAGCTATAACTAGTCCAGTCCGAAAAAACATGTGGCACCGCTCTCAAACGACCCGCCAAATGAAAGGTCAGTTCAGCTCAGTTAAGGTAGGGCTAAACTCAGTTCGTTTCTTTTGGCACAAGACAGAAGTTGCCCCAACATGAAATCCAGCGTCCTCGGTTTTTTCCGTTCGTATGAGCAAAAATCATCACTCACTTTAGTTCACTTCAGCTAGTATAGAATAGAAGTAACCAAAGGGGCCAGACGAGCGTCCGGAATTCTTCCGATCACATACATCCACCACTACGAGTGCTGTTTTTTCCGTATCACGGTTCCGACGGCCTGTTCTCAGCTACAACTAAAAGGGACAAACAGTCGTCTTATCTTCAAGACGAGGGAAGATTGCTTCATGTACATTCCGTTATACGCATCGCACATCCAGAAAAACAGACAAACCGATGAATGCCGCGAAGTATTGAAGTATTACGCAGGTTCTGTGCCTACGCTCTACTGTGTCCCACATTATTCTGTCTGACCTTTAATTCCATACCTCATGGAACACCCTGCCCATTTTGCGTTCCACAGGGTCTTAAAATGGTTTAGTGGCTGCGCCGTCCAAAATCCTTGTTCAAATTGATCCCTCTGTTAACTACCCTGTCCTTCAGTAAGTTGGCCCTCATTTCTAGTGTACATCGCCCCTTCCGTTGCTCAATACTGCTGCTGGCAGTTTTCGGTTTCGTAGATTTCACAGGCACACCCTCGGTGTTCAACTCATCAGGCCCTTTAATATCGTAAACTTTTGAATAGCGTCCTCCGTTGCTTTGGGCTTTCCTATTGAGAAAAATTCCATAAATTCAGTCTTATCTGACAGCTCTTCCACGCTTTTCCTTTTAGCGTTCACATTTTTGGCTGTTGGACCTACTCCAGACAGCTCACGTCCTCATTAGGAGTGGGAACGAAGCCTAGTTTCCCACAACGGACGGTGGACCTTAACCTGCTCTGCGACCCTTGTTTGCATCTTTCTTATACTGTTGCTGTCATTTAAAGTCTACAGTTTCTTCCACTCCTAGCGCATTAACAGCCTTAATCCCAGTGAACGAGACTGTCCCATGTTCTGTTACTGTCAATCCATGTGAAACCCAAATGAGCAAATGACCCTCACTCCTATTCAGCGGCACGTTCTACTTGATGGCCCAGCCTGTTGGGTTATCTGAGCTTCCCGCCAACCTTGCTCTGTCACAATCGCCCATCATTCGCACGCTGTCAGTGAAGATGAAACAACGAACTGTTATCACCATTGCCGAGGTTCTTATGTATGGAAGAAACAATGAGACCTCAAAACAATCCGCTGTGTACTGAACCCTTATTACTCACTCTTACACTGAACTTGTCGCCTGGGAAGTCCTTCACGTCCTGCTGTAATCCCTGAGTTATCTCAAATGCCCCGAGCTTGTGCAATAGCAGTCCATGTTTGCCCGAGTCAAAAGCCCCACCACAATCTAGGTAACACCCCACAGCTGCCTTCCCTTCAACCAACCTGTGGCAAAAGCCTATGATATCTGTTGAGGGCTAGATGGATAAGTGAGTGTTTATGCCCAGTTATGTATCTGTTGTTCCTTCCGGCTTGCCGGACACGGGCACTTCGAAGCATCCTCTGCGAGAATGGCACATGAGCCCTATCCCCCCATTGAGGAAGGAGTTCCCGCCCGTCACGTTCTTCCTAAAGCCTGGGTTAGTTGGAGCTCGTCAGACCCTTCGTGGAAGGTAATCCTGTACACGCATAGATTGGCAGACCCGTATTCTCATTCTTTTTGTGGTTGCGCGTAATTACAATCTAACTGTGTTTAGTTTGTCTCCGGATATTTAGTAGACCAGCCCATCTGCAGTGAGCAGTACCAAACGCGTCCCAATCACTGACCTTCACGTAGACTTGTGCCACTTTTCCACTTCTCAAGGGATTTGGTAATTTTCATTGGGTCACCCAGGCGGTTCCCAATGGTTGCAGTTCATGCTCGTCATTTATTGCTGTTGGCTCCATCCGTCTGTTTGCGATGCTACATTCGGTAGGATGGGTCGCCATCATGTTCTTCCCTACGGTGGTTACTAGCATCCTATAATTCTCCCCGCTCCTAAGTTCCATGGCCCTCTCGGCGGCCGTTATCGAAAAACCTGGCCAAGGAGAGCTTCCGGCCCCTTCAAAGAGCATAACGTGAAGTTTGGTAAAAAGTTCTTTTTACTCTTCTGTTCGTTCTTCCTCCCGTACCAAAGTATTCCTGCATAACTTGCCCACCATGACGTGATTTTCGGTCATCATGTCTTTTTGGCTCGATATATTGACTCTTTGTTGTTTCGTCTCTGTGTTTTCATTCAAGATTTTCTTGCGGACGTTTGGCGCAATCACGGGCACTTGACTTGAAACGGCCTGCTTTGTCGCAGTCCACTTTAATTTTTGGTCGACTGTGGACGTTTCGTTCGTTTACAGCGATTTTCGGCTGTCACGTTCAGGCAAGTGTCGTTGGACCTAATCAAGCATGCAGAATCTCTTTTATTTGGGCGGACCATAAGACAGACTCTTTCTGTTTATTCTCTTTCATCAGCTGTTTATTTTTATGCAGATTTTCGTTCTTTTCTGACTACATTCTGGGGGGATAGCGACTAAGGTACACTGTCAGAGGCATGGCTGTTTTGTACACAATTTCCAACTCGTGAAGAGCACCGTAGAATCTACGGAGTAAACTAGTTTTTCCCTTCATTTCGCATTGGATTGGACCACGTGTTGCTTTGATGTTTCAAAGTGTATCCAGAGCGTGAGAAGCCTATTTTCAGGCGAACCTTACTGCCAATCGTTGACCAACTTCATCCGGATCAAGACTCAACAATTTGGCAGTTAAATCATTTTGACATGTCGAGTTGTGAAGACACCGCGTGATGACATGGGGGAAATGGTCAGGAACTATTGGTGAACAATTTGGACAATCAATATGCCTCTAAGAATAGTTTTTTGTCGTTTGCCCCAAGTTTTGTGCTTCTAGTCGGCATAGTATTAAGTCTAAGGCTAACAATATGGTCGAATTAAAGAAATGTCACATTAAAGAAGGGCTAACCCAAGAAGCGAAGCCGTCACAGGAAAGACGAATGAGTACTTTGTCAGCCATTCGTTAAGAGCTTGAGACTGCGAACTTGGCGTATGAGTTAGAAGAAGGATGACTTATGCGATCAATGGAGGCCGCCGAAATTATTAATACAATTACACCGTTTGTTAACGAGCGATCCCAGTAGAATGACAAGAAAACAGAATGCACCATCCTATCCGCGAAGATGGAGATGGACTTAATTGACGGTAGCAATGAACTGTTAATATCTAATATCACTAGAGTCTCTCTGGATGTGAACTTGCTCACGGTTAGGCTCCGCCGTTTGAGGCTGCTTACTGAAAGTTTATAAGACCATTTCAAACGTATATGGCAGAGAGAACGTGCAATGGTGTTGAGCCTCTAGTGCACGTGCTACATTGTTGCAATGGAAAGACCAGGGAAAAACAAAGCTGTGTGTTATGCTTCCATCCTGAGCTGGGTATGGAACGGCTTGTTGGATTTTGAAGGATCTTGTCTGTCGCCCGCATGAATTTGACCGGTCGCTGCTAGGTGGACTGTTTGACGGTATCAAAATAGTCCGTTAGATGCAGATGCACTCCCTGGTTAAGCAATGCGCACGGAAGCCTGTCATATCTCCCTAGAGCAGACCAAGTACACCACCAGCTTCACGACAGATGATAATAATCGCAAACGCAACAGTGCGTGCGGTGCAAGGAAAGGTTTCATGTGGCAACGTGTCCTATATTCCTGGGATTAGGAACGGCAGCTCGAAGGGAAGGGGCCTGGTGACTCGGACTATTTCATTTGCCTTCGGAACATTCATCGAGCACGAGAATGCCGTAACGGGACTGAATGTAGTATAGTGGACTGTGGCTGCCGGCCGCATCAACTACTGCACATAGCTGCCGCAAGACCCCATGAATGGACTCAGACGACCAGCAGGAGGCACTGCACGGCCACTAAGTTGTAGAATGACTTCATCTCACTGGATATAATTCCCTCAAGCGGAAATCTTGGGATCGAGAGTTAATAGACAGCACGTTGTTCGATGACAGTTCTTACACTACCTCCATCAGGCAGGAAGCGTTACCCCGGTCGGGTCCTGAACAGCGAAGTGTGCCGCTGGCAATAGAAATCGTCAATAAGACCGTAGGGATCAATTTGATGAGCAGCAAATTTAAAGCGTTAACAATGACAGGTCGGAGTCAGTGAACATCTAATTCGCCATTGATGTCAGAAAACCGCCGATAATGAGGCCGACTATAAGGTTATCCGTTAGGATTAGGCACTGGCCGCACTTGGCTGCCATTCCAACCAAAGGGGCCGAAAGAGTGGTTCTGGAGTTGATCGGATTTGAGATTCTGGAAGCCCGGTGGGTTCCAGAACAGGGGCTGGGTGGCATAAAGAGCTCTTATGTCGTTTGCATCTTGCTGGGGTAAGCGAGCCAGGAGACCTGCGATGCTAGGGGGATCAGCTGCGCGTCCACCGAGAATGTTGGGCCGACAGAACAACTAGAAGGATGCACGAGATAGATTTTTGTGACGTGCAGCAGTTGGACAAAGGGTACTCCGTGGAGGTTGCGGAAGCCGCTGTTTGGGTTAAACAGATTCTAGACAGCTATTTTGTAATTCTCCTACTATGGATGGGTGGAGCGAAAACGGAATACAGCAATTACACGTGTACACACATGAAGCTACATTACTTGCAGCATAATTCGGCAAGGGATGGGAACGCGCGCAGAAGGCACGCGCAATCCATGATAAAAGGCGACCAAAAGGGATATTTTGCAGGGATGCCGTCGTATCTGCCAAAGCACAATTATCACCCGCAGTGGCATCTGTTACGCCACTCAGTGGATAACCCCAGAAGGCTGGAGAAACTGTGCACGGCCCTAGACTGCGGCACCAAGCACTCTGGACGGTCTCCACAAGATATTTTATACCTGGGTTCACGCACAGCGGAGAATCGCTCAGGGATACTACTGCGGTTGCGAAAGGAACGAATCGCTATTTTATCCAGCGTGGAAGAAAATTCCATGCAGGTGTGGGTGCCTGACAGTAATAGGAGGCTCCGGTTCTTATGGTGGCCAGAGGAGAACCTGTCCTAAGAACCTCGCTAGTGCCAAATGTCCGTACGTCCATTTGGGGCAAGATCACCACCCTTTTGTGCCAACTACGTCTCGCGCAGAAACTGCCTAATTATTCGGTTCCAGCTATGAGGAAGCACTGTCGGAGGCGATAAGGACCAAGTCCTTTGTCGACGGGTGTTTGATACCCTTCGTTACCGATGGCTGGGCGGCCAGGTTTGCAGGGTAAATCACTGCGCTACTATTCCGGGAGGGGCCTCCTACATCGGAACTGGACCCACAATTCGCCAAATTTATGATTTTTGCTGCAGTGCTACTCCCGCTGGCTAGAACAACATCCCAGAGAGCACTAAGGGAATGACGCCGGAGAATTAGTGTTGAGCTTGCATTTCACTTCGAGCCAGCAAATGAACGGAATACCATACCTAGGTGCTCTCTCAAACGTGCCCTCCCTTTTGATCATCTAAGGTCGACTGTTCCACTTTGCCCCCTCGGGAAGTAACTTCTTCAAAACCTGAGCTGGGGCAAACCCGGAAACCAGCCGGAGGTCTCCGTCTGGTAGGGCTGGGCTAATTAAGAAACTGAAAAACCTGTTGAAGGAAAATAGGACGTTGGGTCGACATCGTTGCACGTGTCTTGCGACGCATCAGATAAGGGTACGGTGCTGTGGCCCACGCCTGGCGAAGGCTCGCAACCGGTGGCCTGCTTTTCTGTAGGTCTAAGTAAGCACCCATAAAACCCGTAGCACTATCAAGGCTTGAACCCCTGTCGGCGGTCCTTGTAGTCAAGTTTGGAGAGTTGGTAAAGGGAATTTTACCTGTTTCCTTCTTAAGCGCGTGGCACTGAACAGACTCGACCATCTTCCTTTACTACATGGCTAACACCATCTTGTTGTGGTGCGTTCTTGTCCAAACGCCTGGACGTTTTCCATCAGTAAACCGCACCGTCACAGTGGGGACATGTCCACACCCAAGACACCCCACTAAACGTCTATCCAGGGGGGCGTCAAGTGAATCTAGCTAGTAAACCTAACGTTCCTGCACAATTACGTACCTCATTTTACTTGTCTGCTTCAATCTGGCTTCCAGAGGGAGTAGAATTCAAACGGGCTCAATGCGCAATTGGCTTTGTCGTTTCGTGTCACGGTCTGCGCAACGTTAATGGGGATGCTCATATTGGCCAAAAGTGCAGAGGGCTGTGGCTTGGCTGTTAAGATTCCTGTCCCTTATTCGTACTGTGAAATCCACTAGAAACAACGGGATATTGAATTTGGGTAGCTCGCCGCTTAAAGAAACGAACCAAACGAGAGTCAAGGTTATCAGGGCGGTACTGTAAGTGTTCGGCGACACGGTGCAGGCAAGAAATCAGGGCAAGTGACATTCATTACGGAAATTACGTCCATGATTATTGACGACTTGCTGTAAACACCGGAGTAGGTGGGGGAGCTAACGAGTCCTTCCGCATAAATAAGTTCGAATCATCTGGAGGATAACGCGCTGATGTCCAGCATACACCCGGGAGACTTTGGTGATAGAATTGGGGACACTTGGTGTTGTCTATGGTGTCCGGTGGCATTTGCACAGTGAACCAAAATCCCTAACGTTGCACACGAGCAATTAACTATTCCTTGTTGATTATTGCCGGGAAAGTGTGTTCGCTGGCAAAGATGCACCCGAAAAGTAGCAGAGTTTGGCAAGGATTCTACTCTAAAACAAGGCTACATCTTGAAGGTTGTCTAAAACCTACTTCTAGTAAAATTATGCATGTCACTGTGATAGACTTCCAAAAGTTCAAACACCAGTTTGGACCTGGGCGGATTCTCTCGTTTCGGCAACAATCGTCAGTAGTTTGCGAACGATGCTGCATGCGGCTAGCTGACTTCCTTGATGTCATTTAGCCAGTTTTTGCGAACGACCGCTGCAGAGTAGTCTACGGGGAAATTTGTTACTATGCCCATCTAAAGCGACGGGTTATCAACCATCAGTCGATGTTCTATGAAGATAAATCATGCGCGTCCCGAAGGGAAACTTCCTCAATTTAAAAATGTTGGTAATAACGGAATAAGCAGCGATTTACTTTGCGATACACAATGAAAGCGATTAAGTTTTATATCGTCAAGGAAAAGAGCAATGAAGTCCTCGTGTAGACTGTCAAAACAGAATATATACATATATATATATACAGATTGCATGAGAAAGGCGCAGAAGACCTGGGAAATTAAAAATTTTTTCAATGCATTTCATCTTTGATTACGTTGATCGTGTACGCCAGCCTGCCGCAAACCACTACAGCATTGTTGGGCGGTGTGGATGAAAACATCAGCCCTTGAAGGATGAAGTGGATTCAGCATTCACCGCCGTCATCGGTAGCAGGCACCTATCAGCAGTAGCCCCACAGAATCGGCGGTGCAACCGTTTTGATGGGTTGCGTGGACCATGAATGCTGTAACTGAGAAAGCCAATCATGCTTTCATGCGGGCAGCAAGGTGAAGCATCTAGCGGACCCTGATGCAGCACGTCAGATGAAAAACCGATCAAACTGCGCATGCTATAAATCACATTAGACATGCCATAAAATTAAACAAACATTTGTATAGAAAGTGTTATCAGGGAAGCGGCGAAAGTATTAAGTTTTATACAAGAGGTGAATGAGACAAAACGTAAATTGAGCTGAAAGCTTACGGGAGGGTTCATGAGCATCAGGTGACGACAAAACCTGAGGACATACGGGCCACCTATAGAACAAAAGTATAAGGAACTTTGTGGCCTTTCAACTCTCCACATCGTCAGCTTGACGACACAGCCAATGAAAATCATACGGGGTGTGATACAGACAGGACGTATTGTGTCTTCTAAGTGTTTCCACGGGCGATGGAACTGAACGGTACGGAATAACCCGGAGGCATAGGAACCAAATATCAGGCATACTTTTCATCATACACGAAAGTACTCCGTGCGTATATTCTATAGTGATGGTGATAATCATGTTTGTTTGTGGCGTTATAAACGGGCTCATACCAGTGTGGTGTCTCTGGTATTTTTTTATAAAAAAGCAACAACCATCGCATAATCTTGACGGCACATTCGCCTGCGTGACCCGTTTATTACGATACAAACCACTCTGGATAAGTTTAATACGACAATAATATTCAATGAGTGATTTAAAATGACGAATTGATACACGAGCTGGGGCGTCGCATAACACGGATGGCAGAAAAACTGCGACAAAACATTGCCACCTTTGACACCCTCAGTCAACAATGTAGTAAACTTGGCGATGTACTGCTTCACACGGTCATCAAAATTCAAGGCTTGAGGCAAAAACCAACAGTCATCAAAGAGGAATGGCTTTATAGATTGTGCCAGCAACGACCACAACTGCGGATTACATGAGCGGAAAGCTGCTTCCCCATCAAAATTCAGTCGTTGTTCCAATTCAGCCGGAAGATTGTCCATGGACGGCAGCTGTCTATAAACAGTTTCTTTAATTCCTGGATGCACATATGTACCGTTTCCCAAAGAAGCTGACAGACGTGATTGGCGTTTGAAGCAACGTTCTCGGGTCAAGGCAGATTTTTTTGGCAAGTAAGCGTTTAAAGCCTGCAAAATACCTCCTCGTTGTACGCCAGTTAAGCGAAAATGCACAAAGGCCTTCCAATAAGACTTCCACGATTAATTTGGTGATTTAAATGAAAATGACACATGAGGACGGTGGGAAACAGGGACAACTGAAACGCTGTGCATAATATCTATCATACCCTCACTGTCGGTCGGCTTTTCCCGCAGCTGCATTCTCGAAACTGAACTTGTGGTGGAGCCGTTAACATTCACCTACACGAAACAGCAGATTGAGATGTTGAAGGGAAAGGACTGTTGAGTTATTCCTGCTTCGGAAATGATGACAAATCTACCAAACATGGCTTCCCGGAACCACCAAATGTCCGTGTCTCTAAGAGTGAAACTGGCAGCGCAGCAAACACGCCTTAACATTAAATGGCTCGCCGGAAGGAACAGTAAAAAGGCAAAGTAGCGCGCACGAAAATCTGAGCTTAGTAAAACGAGGTGATCTCGTTTTGTGGCGCATCCAATTAAGAATATTCACAGACAACACACCGCTCGATTAGGGCGGTGGTCTGGTAGG
Organism: Fasciolopsis buskii; assembly: GCA_008360955.1. Classification (NCBI taxonomy): domain Eukaryota; kingdom Metazoa; phylum Platyhelminthes; class Trematoda; order Plagiorchiida; family Fasciolidae; genus Fasciolopsis; species Fasciolopsis buskii. Next base: position 35,843 of record LUCM01008618.1, read on the forward strand.
TGGAACCAGCTTTCTTCCACTTTACTAATTTATCTTGTTTTATATCGATGCAACCTGCGGAGTTCCCACCGACCACAGATGTCACCGCGGTATCTAGGGCCCTCAAACTTCGCGAAAGTTGGTTTCTCGGTTTCAGGAGACTCTGTTGCAGGAGCGTGTGCAGGCACACAAACTTGCCCTAGTAAGTTTGAGGTCATTTGCCCTAGGTGCATAATCTCCTGTTTTGTCTCTCGATCGAAAGGCTTACTTGCCACCTCAATCTGAAGGATCAGAAATGCAATTACACACTTTCTATCGTGTGCCGCCGCCTTCCCTGTCCACTGAACTGTGCCTCCTAATTTTTGCGTTTCATGCTGCTAGTTTTCGTCCAAACTAATGCTCACCGAACTGAGCATTCTGTGAGAAACTGCCCCAAAATTTCTCGCCCCTTGATTTAATGCGTTTTTTGCCATGCTTTATCAACTCTACCATACCCAAATCGTGTTTGTTACCAACATTCAGGGAACTCAACACCTTAAGGGACTTGTCGGTGACACTGGATCCATTTCGGTATTCTGCGTGCATATGGCTGTCTAGGGGATGCGCAAAAGTTACACAAAGCAGTACCGACGAGCAGCCCTTGTTGGACTCGAATACCCTACTATCTATGATTTTATCAGACATATGGCCTGACGTACGCATTATTAGCTGTTGTATAGGTCCTCAACAGTTTGCACGCGGGTACTTATTTCTCTCTCCTATGTCAGTATCGTCGCACGCCATGATCATGCGCACTGCACATCATGGCTCTGTCCAAGAAATAAAATACTATTATTATTAACTGAGACGGACAGGGCCACAGATATATGTGGGGGTCTCAGCCCGCCAGTGCCCCGCTAAGTCTACAGCCGTAGAACCTGGGGAACGCCATGTAAACGCTGACACTGAGGTTTGTCCTTTTGCAGTACCGGTTCTAAGCTGACGGGTGACAAACACGATGTTCAACATGGCATATTTATTTCGCAGACAGGCTTCAGGTTTTGAATTAATTTTTTTCTGCGTAGGGATGGTTGAACTCACAAAGAAGCTTTCGGTATCTCCTCCGTCCGACCATAATTTTTGTTAGTAATTTTTTGCTAACTATTACGATGTTCTGTTTTCCACATGTTAACAAGCCATGGCCTTGTGGCTGTTGCAGCCAAGGGTCCACTGCACATTGCTATGGAAGAAATTAGGAATTAGCAATCACATGAAAGAGCACAACAGTTTTTGTGGGACACGCTGTTGGAGTATAAACAAGGCCATTGCAAAGCCTGCTCATCTTCCTTGACTCGCAGGTAGTTTTGATCGATCGGGTAGGTGGAACTTAATTTGCAGGGAAACAAAAGACTTGCTGTTATGTAACGATCAAAGACGACGGGGGGATGAAGACAAGCACTACGGAATAGCACTTATGAGAAGGCGCACAAGAAGTATCTAAGAAAAAAGCAAATGCAGGACTACTTTGCGTACTTTGGACGAGAAACCTTTAATTCCTATTTAAAAAGGTGGTTTGGCAGGATAGGAAATTTAGGAGGGAATTAAACAAACTAGTGTTCACTCACTTGAGACCGATGCCATTCGGTCATCGTATCTACTGCTACCTGATCCAGGCCTGATCGTGCAGAATGTATCATGGAGGACGGCATCAAGGTAGGTTTTAGATGCCAGTAACGGAAGAAAAGCATGCCCTTCTAGGCTGTGGTTATTGGCCAGCTGATGAACCTGGGGCACACTTCGGTGGACGTTTATGACAGCCTCAAAATAGGACTGGTTCCGTATGCAGCAATTTTCAGTGGTTAGTTTGTTCCCAAGCTTCGATTAAGCATCAAGAAAGAAATGCGTTTACATAGGGTATTTGTTAACATCCGTGTAGATGAGCAAGAGCCTGCGACGAAGAGGTAGGTTGCAAATAGAATAGAATGTCGATGAGTCGATGATTGAATGTTTGTCCAATAGGTTATGTAAAAGGCCAGATTAACTTTCAGTCGGTGTGGCCAGACCGACCTAATTTTAGGTACTGATCATGGTTCTTAGTTTTGAGTCGCTGACCAACCAACCACCTGTTTGTAGAAACTTCTGTGAACACTTCTGATGGAAGTTTTGTTCGACGTTAACATTCTGTAGTGAATCAAATTAACATACTGGAGTAGTGGTTGGATGCGTACGCTATAACTGCAGAGGATTCTGTCGGACAGTTTCGTTGTGCAAAACGTCTGACTTATGTTTTGCTTAGCCTTAGCCGACTGAATGATTGCATGCTCTGAGAGGTTTAGAGTCTGTGTAGTTAAGGCCACGGTTAAGAATTGTCGGCCGATATGTCATACAAGATTTGCGAATCAAAACTGAACCTTCCATGCCCACATATGAGCATCTCGGTGTTTTCCGTAGAGATTATCGTTCAGGGATTAAACCAATCGTCCAAAGCAGACAAATCAGCAAAGACGTCTTTGATCGCAGTGCTAACTTCATTGAACCTAAGAGGGTAAACTAATTTTGTCATCAGCAAACAGAAAAGAGATGCCGTGAGGCACTGAATTAAACGCGTCAACAGCAGATATTATGGGGTACAAATGCGCTATACCCCTAAGTGAATTCAAGCTTGGAACCCAATCCATCCCCGTTAATTGCCAAGTCCGGGACCTTGGCCTAAATTATTCCTGCCCCCTAAACTTCTCGGGGCATGCTCTCGCACAAGTCGTGGGGGCAAATAAATTTGTGGGGCTGTTACACCGAACTCTGAAGTTGAACGAAAGCAAACTACATCTTTCTGGGACTCTCGTGAGGCCCATCTCGGATTATCGCTCTCTAGTCTCCTCTAGCATGAGGAAGTGCGACAGAGTGACGATTGAAAACGTGCAGCGTGCATTTACCAAGCAGTTGATTGGCTGCTCTACAAGCCTAATTTACATGGAATGCTGTGAATCGCTGAAACTAAATCTTTTGTGGCTTCGGCACATAAGAGCAAACCTGGTACCCTTTAACAATATCATCACAAGGGATAGATGCGTC
>LUCM01008619.1:0-78236 GCA_008360955.1 Fasciolopsis buskii
ACAGCAAGGCAAGCCTCACTGACCGCTGTGTAACTCTGGGGAAAGACAGCGGTCAGTGAGGCTTGCCTTGCTGTTTAACGATAAATGATGGTTATGATGGATTTAGTCTATTTGCAGACCGATTGACTTTTCAGCGATCCAAGCGCCTGCAGTTATGATGAGGCAGAAACTTCTCCATCAACGATTGAAAGTATGTATGGTAGGTTTTGCCCTACAAAGGTTAGAATCGATTTCCTTTTACAGAAATTTTCATAAAAGAATTCGACTTTCCAGGACGCGCTTTTTACAGGACGGGTCGAAACGAACGCATCATCTGATACATTATACAACGATCACCTTGGTCCCAGCATCATTTGATATTCTTCTTCCTAGCACATTTAGAGGATAGTGCCAAATGCGTGCTGTTCTTTGCTTCAGCGAACGACGAATGTATACCTACGGCTTCACTTTTCAATTTTAATGCAACTGGTATTGTAGCCGCCAAAATGTTGCAGGTGTCAGTTCATTCCACGAATTCAAATTTGCAAGTGCATTTTTCGCTGCCAGTTTACCAGTGCGTGGCGCACAAAATTATGGTTCACTTGGAGTAATGTTTGCCTGAATTGTTGTTACAGCAACTATTTAATTACAGTATTCATTCCGCCTAAGGATCTGTTTCAATTCGGCTCAGCGAGTCACGCCATTGAACTCCCATCGAAAGCACTTCAAGTTGTACGGAATTAGTAATAATTGACAAATTTCCTTTGACCGCAACGTGAATTGATTATCCGAAACATCTATTACCGTGCAGAATAATGCATCATGTAATGCCATATTCGAAGGTTATTAGTGCTTGGGTAGAGAAGTAATTGCCTGCCATTTATTCGGTGTTTTACTACTTAACTCATTTTGATTTTCGAGATAGAATTTAAACTATTCGTTCCTGATGATTTTGATATCAATGTGTCCAGATATTCATTTTCTGCTCTCAAAATTGCGCTGGACAAGCCTACATTCGGTACCACTTTGGATTTGAAATTCACTTATGTAATGGAAAGACTCATAGACAAAGCTTACCTTACCATCGTGGTGCATTCGATGTTTAGCAGGTTGAATGAAGCGGTTAGGAATCATGATGTTCAATTGGACTATTGATCTCATGCGTAATGTGTATCCTCGATTTGCTGCTAGCTCCAAGAAGAACACTTTATCACCTTGTTCCTGATTTCAATAATACTACATGATTGCTTTTTTAATTAAGAGCTTACTGATAGTGGCTAGTTGCTCGATAAGTCCTAACTTCCTCTTGTCATGTTGCACTTGAAGGCGCAGTAAACATATTTATACATATATATATGCTATATTTCTGCGGCCAAGACGCCTCACACTCTCCATTCCTAAAGCTTTGTGCTTCGTATTGAATTTTCGAACCATCACTGTGAATAGTGTAACGATGCTCATAAATCTCTGAGTTTTGTTTGCATGAGTCTCATACAGAGTAGCCTATTCCTAACTCTTGCCTATCTCTCAGTGATCTTTTTCTTCTGTTTCCCTAGTGCGAATTAAAAGTCACTCCAGATGCTTTAAAGGCTATTGCCAGGAAAGCCCTTTCTCAGCGTACCGGAGCTCGGGGTTTGCGTGCCATTCTGGTGAGCTATATCCAAATGGCTTTGTTCATTTCTCTACTGAAGTCTTTGCATTAACGTTCCAATATTTCCTCCAGAAGTCTTCCCTTTGCTCATATTTTTACTGTTTACTTTATGGACACCTTAATGTTCCTCAGCTTGGTTTTCAGATAACAGTCGGTCCCAGCACATAAGCATTATGTGATGTGACCATGCCATTTACTACATTATTTTGGAATTATTTCAAAACTACTCGGAAATGTCCCTCGGCTGATTTATTGAGATCTCGTCTGTCTAGACCTGAACATTATCCATCTTACATGGACACATTTGCGCCTACGTGCTTTAAGGTGCACTGTTTATCTGTGAACTACTCCACGATCTTTTAGCCTAGCAAAACAGGCAAGTTCTTATCCAGAGCCAAACATTTTAACGTAAATCCAAATAACTTCGACATAATTGCGAGAAGTGGTTTGGCGTTGTAACAGTCTGATTTAGTGAAACGTGGTGCTCCAAGCTCCACACTCTAATGGGTTTGATCCACTTCCCATTCTTTTCATGATCGAGGTTCATTTTACCTTGATATTTCTTTGGTGCTATGTAGTTCCATTTCGCGCCTTTTCGATTAAATAACCGTGCATATATCAACAACGATTTCATCAACCATTCTCATGTGATATTTGGCATCATATATTATGAAGAGATGAATCGGTCACTGTTTGCCACTTCTACCGCATTTTATGTCACTATATGCTCCCTTTATATCATATATACTCAACCGTAAACAGTTTATGATCACCATTCTGTTGTCCCTCCCGTTTTGCATATTATAACCACTAACCTTCTGTGTTCCATTCGATACTCTGGGCGGAACTGCATGCCATCTAGCGCGTTCTTATCTTTTGGATTAGGGAATGGTGACCTGTGTTATTTGTTATCACGAATGAGGTCGACTTAGGCTCGCTGAATAAGCGGCCACAAAGAAAGATCGACGGTTCCAAATGTGTTAAGTTTTTTGTTTGGCAAGAGTTCTTCCTACTAAATACCATGAATCGGCTAGTGGTATTGTTATAACAAGTCATTAGTTACTCATCACCTACGTAGATTTCGTTTGTATTTCCATGCAGTGTCGTTTTTGCCCGTTGGATTTATTTTGCATTTTGGATCGTTTTCCGAGCTTTACTCTAGCCTGTTGGCTGAAAATCGTGTTATTCGAGGCCGTTATCTTAAAGTTCTTGGTCTTAGATTACAATAAATGCTCTCTCTCAACACTTTGAGTAAACCCGTTTTATCAGTTTTATCGGTCACACATCGAGCTCTTATAATAATTGTTCTGTATGTCGTTTTTTACCATCTGCCAATGCAAATTCAAACTTACAGGAGGATCTGCTGCTCCAATCTCGGTATGAAGTACCCGGCTCTGACATTTCGTCCGTTGTCATCACTGAGGACGCCGTACTTGGCCGTGAACAGCCGGAATATCAATATCGACCACGATCATCATCGGCTTCCAGACTGTGATTTGGTAATTCCGAGCCACGTTGAACTGAACCCCTATTTCATACGGTTTCCACGTAATTGTTTTATTCTAGTGTCCAGCATGATGCATTCGGCAAACTATGGATTTTCACTACCTGATGTGCAAAACGTTATGTGTACCTCTTGCCTTTCACTGGAAACTATCCGAATACTGTTTTCATCTTGCGCCCGTTTACCTAGCGTCAGGCTGTAATCAGGACAGATCATTGGTGAGGCTCTGAGTTTGCCAACTAGTCGAGACAGTGCACTCTCATATTCCTGTCACTACATCTCTTCTTTTCTCAGCTTTTCATTCCCATCTCTTCGCTTTTAATGGTTGCGGTTTTTCATGTTTCATGCGAACAAAACCGGCAACTCTTATCTCAGCGTTTTTGTGATCAAAATTTGAGTCTGGATTGATAGTTTACCTGTCACGGGATTTGCCCACCATCAGTTTGTGTTTTGTCATTATCGATCCCACGAATTCCATTGTCGTTCCGACCTGGTACCGGCGGCCTGACTATTGTCTAATCACATCATTCACTGTCATGTGCATCCATCTACTACATTTAAACTTTTTCGTGACCTATTTTGTTTGTAGATATGTGTACATGGATTTCGAAGCTCAAAAACATTGATCCAAAAAGAGTTTGATCGGGTGATGTTTAGGTGCCCGCTACTCTTCACAATTTTCTCGGTCTTTTTTCGTTATTTTCCTTTGAAATTAAATTTACTACTATCCATTTCCGTCTTTTTCAGTCTCGCATTTCTTAATTCCCCGATGGATAAACTACAAGTTCAATTGCGGCGGACATTTTACAGTTTTCTTCTGTTAGAAGCTCAATCTATGTTGCGTTTATTGGTTTCTTTCGACTTCCTAGAAAACTACAGGGTATTTCTGTACCGAATATCCGCTTGGTTCTCAAGGTGTTCGGTGTGTGAATTGTTGCAGTCCTACTGGCACGGGACATTAGTGAGGTTTTCATCTATACGATAGTATCAAGTTCCTTCAGAAGAAATTCGACTGGTGTCCAGTTTTAGGTTGAAGGTACTTTTAAGTCTACTTTGATGAATCGCAGAGTTGTCCACTATTTCCTTGTTTGTCCGTCTGCCATATGTGAATCACGTGTATTCGTCAACGTGTACCAAAACCGGGTTTCGTGGGGCGACGATTTTTTATTGGAATGTCTTTGCTTTGCTTTGCTAAGCGAACGTACGTAGGGATGCGAAATTTTCCTGTTTGCCTGGAGGCCTAAGTATTCAGAGGCGGTGCGTTTTGCACCTTTGAAGTGCAGGATACTCCTCTAACTCTTAATGGCGAGTTATTGGTAGTCAACTAATTCAATACTTCGAGAGGCTGATTTTTACTGGAGTTGATTTTACGAGGAGTTTCCCCAAATTCGGCCAATGATATCCCCGAAAAATTGCCCGAGCCTAGTGGGGGCATCGGATGACGCAGTGGGTTGCATGCTAGTTGTTACTGACAGATAATTGCCGGCTGCTTGAGTACGTTTTGCATGTCTGCACATCGTTTACCTTTTTTGTGATGTGCACTATCTGGGAAAGGCTGGCAGAAGCAACGCGGTGGTTAGGATACGATTGGACGTAGAGTTACGATGAAGCTAGCCTTAGTTTTGGCTTTTGTTGGTGCCCCCCGCTCAGGGCCCAAAGGGCGAAAAAAGTTTGCCCGATGAAGACACTTATAGACAAAACTATGAAGGAAATTCGATTTGTGACATTGTTTCAGACATCCGTACTAAATGACCAAAAATGCTGAAAGGCTTGCGGTAAAAATAAACCTTGTAACGATTCGAAAAATTGTTTTTTTGTTCATGCTCTAATATCATTTTCCGTGATGTTTTTCGGGCTGGCGCCTTTTTTCTTCAGTCTGATGTAATGTATATAATGTCGAATCACGTGTGCACTGAAGGTTAATGGATGCAATTCAAGTAAAACAGTGAGATCACACATTTTCACAGTTACTACCAATAAGGACGAAGTAGCCGTTATGAGTTTCCTGTAAATAGTGCCAATCGAAAACTACCTCATCATCATTTTCCACTCAGAAGCTAGAATATTGATCGTCCAAGTTTATTGGTATATCAGTCCTAGTAGTAAACTTGATATATATAGATATAATCTAGTGGTGTGTATGTCACCGACAAGATCCGTCTTTCTATTCAAGGTGACAGCTGCAGACAAAAGTTATCTAAGGTCGTCAATGTTTGACCAGTGATGTGTGTGAACTATTGGTGCATTATTGCGAGCGGAGGCTACGTGGGGATGCCAAAAGTCCAAGGCCGCTTTGCGTCGTGCAAATCACGCTTATATCCAGAACGGGACTGACTCCCAGACTCCTTTGACGTCAGTTGAACAACGCACTGGGTTAGAATTGGATCCAATACAAACCCGGAAGCAAATACGATGTCAGCCAGACACCCTTGGACCCATTTCGTATCCTGCTCAGAGGCGAGTGGGGGCGGCATTCGGTATGAAAATCAAAGACAATGAGCTCGTTGGATGGAGGGCAATCGGCTAAAGAACTAATATGGACCTGTGTAAACTGCCTGGTTATGACAAACAGACGAAGAACTCGTTTTGCGTGACCAGACTTCACTTGGTCGTTCTCCTCTGACTAAGCAGAGTGGGACTGAACTAGAAGCAAAACGATCGACTGAAGGCGCTAGCGGTAGCGGTGAACGGGGTTATAAGGCGTTTTAGTACGTTAGTTCTATAAGCATTGCTGAGGCTGGGTTTAGAGTATTGGGCTGTAGAACTAGGTTACTAGAACACGTAATGGATTTGAATAGGTTGTGACATGTGCTGCACGTCTCTGTAGATAGACTCCATCGGCATACTGTTCTCTGAGACAGGGGATGGTTGTTATGTGGGTTAGAAAGGTCACCACATGACATTGAGAAAGGGTATATGAAACACTAATCATTGAATTGTCCCGCGAAGTTGGAGTTAGATTTCCGGGTGCGGATTTTCATGATCCCCTAACACTGTGATCGGAGACTTCAAGCGATTCGGCTGAATGTTTTGGTCAATTGAGTTAGTGTATTCGAAGTGAGCCTGCTTCTATATTCTCTGACTTGTTCTTAAGATTTTTCTTCCCCACTTACTGGACACTGAGTAGTAGCAACTAAAACCGGAGGGAATTTATGCCAGGTTATTTATTGTACAATCCAAACTAAAAACACGATTTCATTTAATCAGTTCGGCACTTGGCATACAATCCCGAACCCACCAATACTTCGACCGTATTTTGGGATCGGCATGACTATGGTTGTTTTCCCGTGTTTATTAGGCTTTCAGATCTGGGCGAAGGAACACGGCAGAACACCCTATGAGAGGTGATTAAGGCTACTGCTTTTTATTAACCTATATATATATATATATTTAGAGTTGAGAAGGCGTACACAGAGTTAATACGTTTATTAAGACGTTTCGATCCAAACTAGGACTCGTTGTCAAACGTGAATGAGTGATTGAATGGGATCGCTAGTTCCGTTCGGTTTTGTACACTGTCCGTCTGTTTGTCTCTCTATTCTGCATCCGGGTCTTGTTAAGATGACGCAATGTTTGTCAATCTCCACATGCTGATTGAACGAATTATTCGAGTGGAGGGCTTCAAGAATCAGTCGCTCCCCCTTTCTGTTTGCCCGGCTGACTACCTTTGCGTTGTTGATGTTGACCTCATGGCCTGTTTGTGTACAGTGGTTCCATATCTGCGAGTGTGGGTCAGCGCGTCGTAGGGCTAAGCTATGTTCGTGCAAGCGTGTGCGTAATTGTTTGCTTGTCTCACCGACATACTGTTTGTCACATCCGAGGCACGGAATGGCATAAACTACCCCTGACTGGTCGTGCTGGTCGACGCGATCTTTTCCGTTGAATAGAACAGATCTAAGGGTGCCGGTCGGTTTGTGGGCGATTGTGATATCTAGTGGACGTAGGATGCGTTCGACCGCTTCGGATACTCCCCGTATGTATGGAAGTACCACGATCGATCTGGTCCTCTTTGTGTTTGCCCTCTGCCTTCTGCGAATACAAGCGTTGATGAAAGACTTTGGATATCCATTGACCGCAAATAACGTGAACAACCTAGATTGCTCTTGTTCCCGTAGGTGCTGTGTACTGCAGTCTGTGTCGGCTCGATGAAATAGGGTACGCACACAGCTCTTTAGGTGGCAGGTTTGATGGTTGCTTTTGAAATTGAGTATGCGGTCCGTCGTCGTCGGTTTTCTGTAGACGTTTGTCTCTATGCTCCCGTTTGGTTGTCTCATAATTAGTACGTCGAGAAACGGTAGAGCCGAGTCTTTTTCCTCCTCCCTGGTGAATTTGATGCTGGGCACTATCGCGTTTAGGTGTTGATGAAATTGGCCCATTTCTGTTTTTTCTAACACAACAAATGTATCATCAACATATCTGATCCATAAGCGTGGGCGGTTTGTTTCGAATGCCTTTGTCTCGAATCGTTTCATGGTTGCATCTGCTAACAAGCCTGATAGGGGTGATCCCTTGGGCGTTCCTCTTATTTGTTTATATACCGTCCCATTGAACTGTAGGTATGTGTCCATGCACAATTCTATCAAATGCATTATATCGTCCTTGGACATTGCTGTTCTATCCGATAAGTTGGAGTCCTTCTCCATAAGTTGGCGCATGCTGTCCAGTGCCATTTGCCTTGGAATATTTGTGAACAGTGATGTGACGTTGAATGAGACCATAGCTTCGTTTGCTTCTTACTTGAGGTCTCTGATTTCTTCCAGGAATGTGGCAGAACTCTTCGTGTCGTTTTGGTCCTGTGGTAGACATGGGCGTAGGAGACGGAAAAGGTACTTCGCTAGCTGATAGTTTGGTGCTGTTGTCGTTGCGACAATGGGTCTAAGCGGCACTCCCGGTTTATGGACTTTAGGAAGTCCATATATCCTGGGGACGGGTCCCTCTGCAGGCTTTATTTGGTTGTACTGTTCATCGCTGATTTTCTTGCTTTTTCTCAAAGAGTTCAGTTTTTTGTTGATTTTGGCTCGAAGTTCTTTGACTGGATTTCCTTTCACTGGTTGGTAGATCTCGTTATCATCCAGTATATATATATATATATATATATCCGGAACGAACAACGGTCCTAGTTGAAATGCATCTTTGCATTTTATTCCACTTTTCTAATGTAGATCAGACAACTTCAAAATTATTCACCACGAATAGTGTTCTCATGGATAGTGAAGTGGCACCGATTCTTAGATGCAACCCTTAAGCACTCCGTTGGTATCATCCATGCAATGCACGTAACCGCAAATCTATTCACATCGGAAGTCCTTGTCTCTTGCGGGTTTTGACAGTAGATAACCATTTACCGTCTAGAAATTTCGACTGATCAACGCGCGGGAATGTGATACTCTGTGCGAATGGCAGATAAATCAGTTATTTAGTGAATAACCACGAATTAATAGGTAGAATCCCAAGTCAGCAGAGGACGCTCGCTGAGAACGAAGTGTATTTGACATTCAGCTGCCAATTTGACCCCAAGGTTAAAATCGCGTATAAGGGGGGGGGTCGAATATATTCCGAAGCAATTCAGTTACAATCACCATGTCCAAGATACATTAAATGGATGTTCGAACGCTAGTGGTCTTCGTTTTCGTCACGCACTAGTAGGACTTCGGATTTCACTGGAATTCTCTCTGATACTAACGTTATCTAAAGGAAAGTCGTCAGTTTCTGAAAATGCAGTTGAATTTGAAGCGGATCGACCTGATTCTTCGAATTCTTTTTAATCAGCGTGACGGTTATGCACAATTATTTCATCAATGTCTCGAATTTCATTACCAACCACTAGATCTGATTATGGACATAAGTCATCACCATGACAAATGCCACTTCAAAAGACTGTAACGACAGCAAGTTTGACTTTCACGTTTAGATTGAATCTGCTGTGCAGCGGACTGACAAGCATTGCGATACTGAAGCTCGAAATATCTGTCAAATCCTTGGAATTTCGATTATTATATTTTACTTTCTACTTCATTTTATTACTGTAATAATCTACATCATTTTTCAGGTGGGGAGCCGAGGCCAACAAAGGGCTGCCAAGCGGTAAGGTTGACCGGCGATGGGAGGGTTTGAACCCGCAACCTTCACGTTCAAACGCCACGGCCTTAACCGTTTGGCCATCGCCGGCTTGATAATGTCTTTCAATGTCTTCACAAAATCCTCTTGGGTTTGGGGCAGGAGTAAATAAGTGTTTATACTCAGTACTCTTCGGTCAGATAGGTAAAACTTTCCCAGTGAAATGACGCACATTGCAAGTCTTTTAAAATGTAGGCACACCTCACCTGCCGGATTGACTTCCCGGTACATGCGTGCTGAATTCCGCAGTGGAGGAAATGGTGAAGAACACTTCCGGGTACTTCGAATAAGAGGCAATGAGAACCAAAGCACAATGGGAATGGGCCGTAGTAATTTGCGTGAGACCTCTGCCAAGCTTTGTTGTGCATTGGCTATGGTGTCGTCTTCGGTGACATACTGTGACGTTTGTGCAGACAACCGCGGTAATCATTTGCGATGCGACATACACAGTGCCACAAAAATGCCGCTCCCGGGTGGACTTGATTTATTTGACTTCCATCATAGTCATTTGGTAGGAATTACGGAATGCTGGTGAAAAGAAGCCGCTACTGGCAGCAGTGACTGTCCTACTTCCCCTTAAGAAACTCTGTAATTCGGTTTGTGAATGATGCCTCGTTCCAAATCTGAGGGTCTGGCATTTTGTCACAGGAATTTTTTAATTTTTCAGTAGTTTTACATGTCTTCATCTAGATTCAAATCCGCCGACCTAGGCGATCGTAGAAAAGATCTGTCAGAGTTCTGTTAGCGGTTCCCGCTCAATGGAGACACTATTTATCGCCCTGGAGCATTAGTGATCCTATTTAATGATTCTTGCAATTAACTCATCGTCCCTTTTTGGATATTTTCTCTGACCCTCAACTCACCCCTGATCACGGTAGTTATTCCATTTGGTGCTCATGTAGATGAATCCTCATTTCAACTACCTTTAATAAACTTGTATTATTTTGGTAATGGACCACATGGATATTCCCACTTTCCGATTGCATGTCAGATGATTTTTAGCCGGTTTCTCCTGAATGACGAAAATGTTTCTTTATGATTTTGTATTATTCTTCGTCAAAGGTACACAGGAAATCGTGTGACAAATGGGATGTCAGAAGTTATATCAACGTAGTCCTTCAAGGTCATCGGAGAGCCGTGGTGAGTGTCATTTGTCAGGTCTTTCGGCAATTCTGATTCGCTCATGCAGTGCATAAGCTAACTCCCTGAACATGCATCAAAGGAGCAAAAAACAGGTTTGGCTTGCATGGTAACAGTGACCGGTTTCGGGTACTTTGTGGGGGGATACAGCCTATTTGGCTACATCCACGCTAGACGAACAACATTAGTCTGGCAAGTGATTTCATTTTCCTAATGTTTAAATGGCTGGACTGTAAATGGTTTCAACTACATCTCACGTTATTACAAAAATATGTCGAAATTATTCAAACTTATTTCTAATTCTGATATACATTGAAACTGTTTACGTGCAATTGTTAATTCGTTGTCGTGGAAATTTGTGCGAAATGACCAGGGCGGCTTTCTCAGATTGAACTGAATAATCCGGAGGTCAGCAGTCTACATTATTAAAATATTCTGACTTGGTTGAAAATCTTTCCCTGTTTTACAAGGTCTAATGAACTTACATTTTGCGGATTTCTGTCGGATGGTGAGAGCAGAGAGACGTGCATGCATTTTGTGGGAATAGGTGGTAGCAGTGGCTGCATGAGGTTTGGCCGAGGACAAAGTGAGTAATCAGCAGCCGCTGTGAGGTGACGTGAGACTGGTGCGACGAACAGTCCTTAATAATCAGTCCTGTTGCTAAGTCGTATGGGTGAATTGGGGGTGGGTTTTTGTAGTCGTCTTCTGCAATTCCCGAGGGATTCTGGTTAGGGGAAGATACTTCCAAAAAAAACGGTCAGTATAAGGCGAGCAACATGACCTGGGAGAGTAATGAGACATGAGGGCGAGTGAAGCCCGGACGAGGTGTGGGCTGGTACTATTACTGAGTGTCAAGGGCAGATTAGTAAGCCAAAGATGGATGGAAGCCCATGAGAGGTGGCGGCAACGCAGTCATACAGACTGAGTGGGAGTTCAATGGCGAAAAGCGGTGTGCTAAGTCACTTCCATTCTAGTGTTTCTTGCATGAATATCGTAGATTCGAGTTGATACCATGGGGATTGTTTTGTTTGTATTCGGTGGCGCTTGGAGGAGTAGTAACTAAGACGGTTTGCCGTTGGCCCAAAAGAACCAGCGACCTGCGGGTTTCCGGAGTACCTTCATTTACGGGGAATGCGACAGCTGTATTTTGACAAAGGATTTGGGTTGATAGTTGTTGACTGTAGGCTGGTAGGTGGTGCCGTCAGTAGGAATTGTGGCTGGTGAGAAGAGTGGAGACAGAGGCAGTGGACATTGGAATCTTCCTCTGAAACGCTTGAGTCCTTTTCGGTTAAGATTTGCCTTTTGCAGGGTGCATTGTGACACTATCCTCGGAGGGTGAGACCAGATTAACAACGTGTTACCTTCTTCAGATTTGGAGGTGGGATGATGTAACGAGCGATGGGGTCATTTACGTGGTTGTAGGGCGGGGAGGTGAAATTTGTCAGATCAAGGTCGACCGGTTTCATTCGCGCTAAAGCGAATGCCGACAGGGACGGTTGTAAAATCCTTCTGGGACTTCTTACTGGAAGAATAGGAGGGGTTGGTGGTTGTGGAGATACTGGTGACACCGGCTTAACTGTAGATCGGGAAAACGCTTCGCATTGAATAGGTTTTTGTTAGCGAACATTTTACTTCATGTAAATGTGGTGTTTCTAACACCCACCTGCCAGCTGCTGATGAATTACTGGCCTTAAGTTCATCTAAGATCTGGAGGGATAGGGGACAGCCGTAAAACCGAGATTTTATGCTACTGGAAGCAAGCGCACAGATGGTTGAACATGCGATGCAGGTTAAGGATGCGTGGTTTAATCGTCTCAAGAGCAACGTGATCGTGAATACTGAATACGGCGGCGTTTTTTGCGTTCAGTCAAACGTCTTCGGACTTAAATGATAATAGCCCAGTCATCACAAGCTCTCCGACTAGAACTGAATACGTTCCCAAGCCTATCCCAGAATGCCCCAAAACCAATCGGTAAACGGCCCAAAACTGGACTTTTGAAACCAGCTCGGGTAAACATTGAGGAGGTTTCCACAGGGAAATAATTAGCGCACCCAAAATATCCCTAAAGTTTAATCGCAGTCGTTCTGCTAAATACATCTCATTCATTCTAAGTTCAGAGACGCTTATCAAAAGCAATCTTTGCTTACGTGCCACACAACCACAGGCCACTGCGACCATTGGGGGCAGTAAAAACGGTTTCCTAACCCATCGGTCGAGAATCACTATATCCACTGAATGAACAAAATAACGGCCGTATAGAAATGAACCATTTTACGTCATAAACTGCAAAAATAAAAATGTACACCTGGATGTCTTCTCTGGGGTTTGGTAACCCTCGGATGCTTTGGATTTGTTTCTTTATATTCTTGCAAAGAACTAGGAAAAAGGAAGTTATTGATGCACACTTTATTTTATTGAAATCAACATTTAATACTAATTCCTTGAAAATCCCCACAGAGCTTAATGAGAAAACAGTTTAGCGAACAGTCGTTTTCAGTGATTCGTACTCAAGTCATTACATGATTATATATTTGGAAAAATTCACTTTAGGGAGGATTAGATTAATCAGGTAAAAATATGGATAGGGAAGGGATTTGTAGTGTTACATGCATAACCTGAATATACAAGAGTGTGTTGTGTTAAGTGTTTCGTTGTCTAGGCTTTGCATTGGGACGGAGGGTGGGCCAGGGGAGTTGAAGAGCAACCACAAATTGTTTTTGAGAGTACAGTGGAAGATTGTGAAGACGGATCGCGACAGCTTCCTCAGTGCTCAGGAGGCGATACTTTGTTGACCTCTGACCTTATACAAGGTCCGGAAAGCTTGCGTCACATTCAAGGTGTGGTTAGTCTGTGCTAGACGTGAAACGACTACGCTATTAAGTGGCTTACTTGTTCCAGTGCCCAACCATGCCGGGTGATGCTCACGGATGCGTTCAGACAGTCGCCTGATCGTGCGGCCGATGTACACTGTCCCACAGGAACATGTGAATTTTTCCAAATATATAGTGATGTTATGGCACGAGTACGAATCACTGAAAACGAGCTTGTTCACTCAAATGTTTTCGGAATACTAATTGATTTACATGAAATAATTCATCATGTGACATCATCGCTCAACTCACCATAAAGAAACCATGGAAGCACGGTACAGCTGTTTCATCCTTGTTAGGAATGATGTGCAGTGCATATGGACCGCGCCCGAACTGGGACGCGAACCCGAACAAGGACGAACGATTCTGAGTCGAACGCCTTAGGCATTACGCTACCGGGCAGGCTGTGAACGGCTTTTTGAATTTCACCACATGATGTTGCACCTATCCGTCACTGATTGGCACGGTTACTGTCCGCTAGCACACAGCAGTCGACCCCTATTAATAGATTACTTCTCTGCATGTAGTCTAAGTGCGACGAAGGCTTTGGATATGACCTACCGAGCGTTTGACTCAAAGTCGTTCATCCCGGATTCGCGTCCCAGTTCGGGCGCGGTGGATATGCACTGCTGATGATTCCTAACAAGGATGAAACAGCTGTACCGTGCTTCCATGGTTTCTTTATGGTGAGTTGAGCGATGATATCACATGGTGAATTATTTCATGAAAACATTCAATCTCCTACTACCAACATGTACTAATTGATTTGCAACATTTACTTCATACGTCGGTTTTCACAAAGCACTATCTGATTTGTAAAACATTTTGCACAGATTTCAACCTAGTGGGATAGTATGACATGAAGTGTTACTGCGTATGTACACATGAAATTGAACACAGGTAAACGAAGACGTAACTATATGAGTACACTTGAGCAGATTCATTTCATTAGGTGATTCACCTTATAACTTTAAATGTCTCACCTCATCCGGCAGATATTCTACACCCACGGCGGTGAACATTCCATTTTAGACCGCCTTTTCGAAACCACTAATTCTTAGCAGACAACGACCTATATTTTCTCGGATATTCTGGACATCGTCGTTTTGTAACTATAAGTATAATTCTCGGTTTACGAAAAGACGACGAGGCATACTTGAACACTAGGGCCGAATCTGGGCAGAAATATACACGTATTAAACAGACAAGTGATGAATGAAAATTCCGACCCCTTTGCGTAGACTTTAGCAAAGATCATTGACTATTCAAGAAAAGTCAAGGAAAACTGCATCACGTTAGAACAAAATGCAACAGCACAGTTTATTTATGTGCATCAGTGCCCAGTGACGTGAAACAGAAGTTATAAAATTTGATGCTTGGGGCAGGAGAGGAGTTTGGACTGGGGAAAATACACAGTTGAACTCACATGATAGAGTGCTAACTGCAGATAGCAGAAGAGATTCCAAAATTAAATTGAATTAAGGTGTATGATCTAACAGCATGATGGGATAATTCCAACGGTCAAGAACATCCAGATATAACACAACTGTGAAACGGAGAAACAAAAATAGGATGAAGTAAGGCGAAGACCATTAGTTATGAAATCAATACTACGATGAGCAAATGGTGAAGACCGCCAAGTCAGGTTCGGGACATGGAAAAAGATGGAATAACAAACGGTGAAATGAACTCCGTCGATGTAGAGAAGAAAAACATTTGGATTCTGCAAAGCACATGGAAAAAAAATATATGTGATGGACGTATGATTGATAAGAATTGTTTCATAGTCGTAAATGCTTAGATCCACGACGGTAGGCTATTACAAGGTCTTGTTGCGTTTTTCGGTTGTGCAAGTAGACGGATGGACAGCTGAAGCGTGAGTTACCAGTAACTAACTACGCATATTGTTTTCCGCTCACTAGTTGTGCATCAGAGAGCTGGACTGTAGAAAACGTAGGTGTTTGTGGAAAGTTTGAATTTGGGATGGGGGCTATCTCGTCTCCTGGCTGTGAGGCTTGGGAAAACGAGATGCAATGTAGTTCGGAGGCCACTGGTTTTTTTGAGGGTACCCAAGTGCTCACTTTGGTTATGAGAGCGGCATGTGGACCGTCTTAGGTTGTGGATGATAGCGTACAATATCCGTTGGTGGTGGCATACGGGCGGCGGCTTGGCCGTCTTCGAACGGCGTGATTACATTGGAACTCGAGAGACATTATGAGGCGATAGCAGCATTGTTCGGTTGCCCTAATCGCATTTGCTAGGAAAAGTCGATGGGCAAGGGTTGCAATTTCGGGCCACGAATGGACCACAGGCCTGAAAAACGGGAGAGGAAGGGAAACAAACAGTGCCACAACCGACGGTTAATTTGAGCAGATAAGAGACGAAAAGCAGTTAGACCTGTGAGGATGCGTCGGTAGTTTTACAATGCCACGTGATGATTTCTACTCTGTCTTGGAGGGAGTCATGTGATGGAAAATGAATTGCGTGTGATAAAGCTGAACATAAAGGCTACCCAGGGCGCCCAAAGTTACCTGTGATCGCTGGGTGGAATGCTGAGGATGTACTCTAAGTTATGGTGATAGAGTTAGCTGTAGTCAGGGATTGTAACAAGATTTGACGCATCAACAGGGGATTTAGAAGCCAAGGATGAAGCTGGATTGCCTGTGATGACGTGAGTCCAATGCGCTGCTAAGACGAAATGAGTCCATAACACAAATGGCCAATTTTATGATTGCCAGCAGACCAGGAATTATCATCTAAATTTGTGTGCACACGTAATGAGTGTTGGGATTTCTTCTTGGAGTGGTATCTGACAGATGCATAAAGAGCAATACGGGGAAGAACGTGTAGAGTGAAGGCCAATAACTGCACATCCCACTTTGTTATGATAAAATTAAAGAGATTTGGTGAGTTATCTTGGGGGCTACTGTCTCATTTAGACCATGTGGACAACTACAAGCATATGGACATGGGACTGTATGGAAACGGGACGATGCAAGTAACCAGCTTTACAGCAAGTCATATTCCATTTCCGGTGCCCTGGACAACATGATAAACAAGACGAAATTCGCCCATTGCGTCAGATGAAGGTCCGTTTACTCCTTCGGGGACCGTAAATAAAATCCCAAAGCATGGGAAAAATTAAATATAATACAAAAAATGAGTCACTCGCATTTGTTGCTATTTGCACCAAAAGGTTAGCTTAGCCGGACATCTTGTCATTTGGTGTTAGTGTCCATTTTCAATTTATTTATGGGGTATGGGAATGTGGGCGTCGCTGTTAGGTGGGCAACCACCCCAGAACACCACCTACCGTGGTCTCACATGAGGCTGCGCTGGGTCCTTTAACCTCACCAGTAAACAAGTGGCACCACAACTTCACTGAGACATAGGTTTCATGTGACAGCTCAGATGGACTTGGAGGCAGCAGCAGTATATTCGTTATTTATGTGATATTCCACAGCAGCAAAGGAAACTTCCGGCACATAGCATGACATTCATGTGAGGATGAAAACATCCGCCCACTTTTCCCCTTGAAACCCTACAATGGCAATTTAGTCACGGAAAAATTTGGAGTAGGAGCTAAGGAATTGCCACTGGACAAGACCGAAGATTGCTGCAACCATCGTTTATGCCTAAATATGCTATCACTCACAGCAGGTAGGCTGTTCTCAAGACTGGTCCACAACCACAGTGAGGTAAGATTACCAAATGAACTAGAGATAACCGTTCTAAGTGTCGAAACGGAAGTTCTGGCAAGATAAGTTAATGGTTATTAGTTGTGTTCCAGCTAGAAAACTACGTGGGTCCAAAAAATCGCAGTACAGATTAAGAGGAGCCTAGAGCAGCGTCGATTGCCAACAAGTGGCAGTACCATAGTACGTAATAAGAGGGTGACAATAAAGGAGTGTGTGGAGACTACGCAGTACAGAATGACGACTGTGAAGAGAGTCAGATGTAGAAACAATGAATCGAATTCGGTTGAGCTGGGGAGCATAAAACTGAGTATGCGGAGCAGGATTTCGTCAGTTGGTATCGCGCAAATGAAGCTGGTATGCAGTAGGTACCATGGAGCTGTTCGGGGAAGGCACCAGCAATACAAATGCCTGCTCGTCTTTACTTCGGTGGGACGTAGTCTAATGCGATGCTTAGTAAGGAGGAAGGTCGTCAACCGCGGATCAACAGTAGCAAGCTTTAAGCCTGGTCGAGTGAGTGACCGGGACGCCAAGGGTGTTAGTGACGGCGTTATGGGAAGCTCCAAACAAAATATTTATTTATACATACACGATCGTAGATGGCTTTATATTTATACACAAGCAAATGGATCAGATTTCTTGGATAGCTATGGTAAACTCACTTGTAGAGAAGTGTGAATGCACGATTCAGCTGAAGATGCCAGTGGTTTAGGGCCTGTAATTGCTTGCCATTCCAGTTATGTCGACGTTAAACAGAGAATGGTGAGCTAAACCGTTTGGGATCACCTTAAGGTTGGGATGAAAAGGGTTACGGCGTTTGACATTGGTTCACGGTGGAAGAGGAGTACGACGATAGAGTTAGAAGGGTTCAGCTACATAGCGAAGCCAAATGAAATGGAGCCGGCATAGGTGGCATAGTTTTGTTTTCCTAATCTCAGATGGAGTAAAATGTCTGGGTAGCTTTCGATAGCCAGGTCTAGGCTGATATTAGCCCCAGTTAATTTGATGAATGGGATACATCGGTTATTTGGACAAGGCTTTCTGGCAGGAGCGGACAGGGTTTGGTAACCTATTTCATAAGGTAAATAACTGTCAGGAATTTTGGCTTGAACGACTTTTTGGATGTTGGTACTACAAGCGACGACGGTCAGTTTCTGAGAGGGTAAGAAGACTAGCTAGCTAACTGGATGGTACCTCCAGCGGTGTGCTTTCGACCTTAGGATTTTAAATAGAAATGTGCGGTTCACCTTGACACGACGCAGCCAAAGGTGGTCAAGCTGAAGCGGCCCTCATTCTTCTCCGTAATTAAGGCTCGATGTGGGACAGGGAAGTTTCTTTGTGTATGTCCGTTTTGCTTTTTTATTTCAACCTCATCAGCTCTGAGGACGTTCGAGAAAATTATCGGGCAGTGCTCCAAATGTGGTCTACCGCGCGATTTGTATAGTATTAGTTTACAGCTTAGAGTGCTGAATGTTTTAGCAATGAGACCGTTATTCATGTTTACGTTAACAATCTGGAAAATACTTTAACAGTCAAAGCCTAGATTTTTTACATTCTAAGTTTTTAGTATTAAGAGGCCGCTTACAAAGATCCCACCCGAGAGATGTGACACTTATAAGCCAGAATAGCGCTTTTGGTTGCAGGCAATAGCACTGGTTATTGCCTATACCACTTGCTTAGTCGTGTTAAATCTTCCATGATGTTGAACATGATACTTGGTAACGAAGATGGCTTGAAAGAATAAATTAGCTTGATGTTGTCAGCAAATAGGATAGGTGTGCTATGCCGTATTTGTCCAAAGACGTCATTTAAGCAGAGCAGGAATAGTAGAGGGCCAGGAACACTATCTTGCATTATAAGGCTATTAATTGATTGGGCTGGGCCAGAGCTGCTTTGATACTAACGACTTAAGAGCGATTAGAGGGATCAAAAGTTAACCAAGAGCATAGCCGATCTACTAACCCGAACACTTTCACTTTTAGTAGCAGTCGTTCGGAGGACGAGCCATCAAACGCTTTGGTTGTGCCAAGAAAAATTATTATAATGGCCTTTCTCTTATCGGCTTTTAGAGTGATTAAATCCAGTGGCTTGGGGTACGGGATCTGTAATTAAGAAACTCATGCCGGGATTCACCAATTAAATTATTGGTCTTCAGAAAGACAGTTTGGTAGTCCATGACCATCTTGTCCATGGGTCTGGCTAAAATTTGGACGTGGTTTATTAGACGACAACTTTGCGTATCATGCAATGGTCTTTTTTGTGGGGCAAAATAACGGTGGACACTTTCCATGGACATGGAGGTAGTAAACAGGTTTAGCAACTGGGGGTGCTG
Organism: Fasciolopsis buskii; assembly: GCA_008360955.1. NCBI lineage: Eukaryota > Metazoa > Platyhelminthes > Trematoda > Plagiorchiida > Fasciolidae > Fasciolopsis > Fasciolopsis buskii. The sequence goes on from LUCM01008619.1 coordinate 19,290, forward strand.
TCGGGTTTTCTGAAGTGGAATATGTCAGCAAGAACACCGTCTGAGCCAGTTTGGCAACACGGTATGAGAAGGGCGAAAGCATTCCCTTTTTTCTGTGTCGAACGAGATGGACGAAAGTATTTGGTCCGTTAACGTATACAGGGTGGGCAATTGTATGCTGCGGTCGGCAATGATGGTTGAGGAGAATTATGAGTTAAAAACTTCAGGGATTCCCCTGGGATCTTGGAGCTGCTGGCTGTTGTATGCGATGTACATTGAGGAACGTAATTCATTGGCAAGAGTTGTGGGCCGCAGAATTCCGGCCAAATGGGGGTCAGGAGTCAGTTGCTGAAGAGCGATTTCCTCCTGTTCATAAACTTGGTTCTCGGATGCAGAAAACAGGTCATGTTGAACGCGATTTATCCTCACTAGCATGGAGAAGACTTAGGTATGCGTGTAGATATTCTGTAGTTCATGAATCTTTTTTCATATTTACAGATGCCGCTTACTCGCATTACCCGGGGTTGAGCGCTAGAAATATTGAGGTTGTTATTATTAGAATTCAGGCTTGCTTATGTGTCGGCAGCTTCTTGGCAGCCAGATGAGAGGAAGAAATCAGACCAGTCAAGCCTCCGGAGAGCCGGAGTCAGACCAACTCAGTTTGCTGATTGGTAACGGGCGTTCACGGACCGGGCAGTGGTTACAGATGATAGGGATCTGGGACGAATATGAAGAAGATAGAAGGCCATCTCGCGGTCACTAACCGAAAAGTTATCCAGTACAGAGTTATCAACATTAGAGAGAAGTTGAGCGAAAACTTGGTGGAGAATATTGATGCTTCTAGTAGGGTTGAAGGCGTACTGCGTCCACCCTCCCATGTGGGTTTTAAGGGCAAAGTCCAAGAGCTGCGAAGGGGCAGTCTTGGTGGAACAACCTATTTTATAAGAACTGAAGCTACCTGCAATACGTTTCGCTTCTCCCTGGATGGGTGCCATGTACCAGAAAGTTTTGATGTGTTGAGGAGCTCAAAATTGTTTGACGATGGGGGTTGGTACATCCATCCAAGATGCACCGGAGGATTATGGATATGGACAATGGGTTCTGATTATTCCTGGATGAGTTTTTCATCTTTACAGGGCGATGAGTGTTAATATTTCTCCCCACCTTTTTGACTGAAATGTGGCGTTTTTTGTACGCAAACGTCTATACAATACAGTACAACACGATACACAAGGTGTCTGGGAAAATGTCTACCAGCGAGTGACGGAGGGCGAAATCGGAAAAATCACGCTTATCGCAAGCCGGGCAACCACCTCTACACTGCTTAATTCTGTGCACTAGAAATAAGTTGTAACCAATCACAAATATTTAATGTATGAATTTAAATTCCTTCAAACACGTCTCAATAATTAGAATGATGTCATAGAAGTAATTTTGTACAAAACTCCTCGGGCGCCAATTTTATGAGCAACTTATTTTGCTCATAAATGAGCGAGCGTCAACCAGTAGCAGCTTGAAAGGGAAGGTGCTATAGTTACGAAGAATTGATAAGCAGTTTCGCATGTGCTTCTCTCCAAACAAGTTTCCCGGGATGTAGGGTTTTATCAAAAGATTTAGCAACTGACGAGGGCAGTTACAAAATGTCTCCAGACACGTTTTGCAATAATCTGACCTGAGCGTGGAACAGTAAGCAAGTGTATAATTACCACTTGGTCATAAATGTCTTTCAAAGTACACACTGGCGGTCCCAACTCTTTGGAGCTGTTTGGGATCATCGTGGACGTCTGGCCCTGGATACTTGCCATTTTTTGTGTTGTCTTTGACATTGATTCTTAAGAGAAAGACATTGCGACTGAGATTGTTTATTCCAGTAACCGCCTACGCTATGAAGTGTTTCTCTAATTGATCTCTTTTCTGTGGCAGAAACATCTCCAGTTTATTTGCTGATCACAGGCATGCACATTAAGACACATGGTAGCCTGGAAAATGATGGTTTAACGCGAAATATTGCGTATTACCGAGGAAGTTATGCGTTTCGGACTGCCACATTTGTTGGATTGATTCGTTTTTTCCAATATACACAGAGTGGGAAGACAGTATTTTTTGTTACCCACAAGGGCTAACGACATTCTTGATCTCACCATCATAAGTGACCTCACCCAGTTGTGAACGTTCATAGATAACAAACTACTCGGAGGTAGTCACTCCAAGATTGCTTGTAAATTTTTGGTTTCGGCTCGCGTTAACTCCTCAGCTTCCAACGGTTTATTTTAGTCGGTGGATTCCGAACAAGCCGCCAACTAATTTTACGCAACTCTAGGCCACTGCCGTGACCTAATCCCTCAACCCAGTGTGGCACAATCTCAAAAAAGTTGAGCACACTGAATAGACTTAAAAAATGTATTTTTCGGTGCAAACAAGATTCAGACGAGCAAGAGAGTTTGCCCTGCTGTTGCAAATGAACATTAGGCCTAACGAGATCAAAGCATTTCTCGGTTATCTTCAAAAGAAAAAAGGAACCTCAAGCGTTACACTCTATCTACAAGGCTAAAGCAATGGCAAAATTACTGAAAACTAACAACTCCCTGACTAGTTTACACATCACATCTGCCATATTAAGGAACATATGTGCAGACGATCCTCCATTAACATCAGAGGTGTTCGATGATCATTTCGCCTCTTCTGTGACAACCGATGACAACACCATTAAACCGGACGCTCCACTCGTCTCCTCTGCATCACCTCGACGACTGTCAAAGGAGTTGTCAAAAATAAGATCGTCTTCCCACACTGGACCGGAAGACCTCCCCCAGCTCTATTCAAACTTGTGGATGCAGATACTTGGGTACCGTTGCTTTTCTTTGAATTATGGCACATTCCCTTACCGTCTATCGTCGTACCAATTCAAAAAGCAGCTCAGATCAGGAACCATCTAATTACGGGTCCATCAATCACACCCCAGTTATCTCATGTATTATGCAAAAGGATAATGAAAAGCAAGTTATCAATTTACTTATTAGACCATGACGTCGTTAACGCCAGCCAACATGGTTTTCCTCGAAGCTTGCGTGATTAATCTCTTAAATACAGTGACGAAAGTTACCAATGAAAGTCGGTGATTGTGATTTCCTAAGATAAAGGTTTTTCGTCGCCTGTCTAATCGTAAGCTTCTCACGAAAGTCAAAAGCTACGGAACGACCCCGCCCTGCTGGATTGGTTTCCCTCTTACTCCATCCAGGCCTCGTCTGATTACTGGTGGGGTTATTCAAGGAAGCGTACTAGGTCCACTACTGTTTCTGCCTTACATAAACGACATTTTCCAAATCATCAAGCCTGGAATTAGAGTTATGCATGCTTCCCCCGTGTCCTCAGCACAAACCTAAGCAGCGTAAAAAATGATCTACTGTCGGCTGATTCATAGTGCACAACTTGGCCAATGAAACTTTCGGCCCACAAAATAATCATACGCAAAATTGCCACACTCCCACAGAAACCTTCTAAATTAACCAAGGAGTCATTCTTTCTCCTCACAGTCAGAGACCTGGATTTCCAGCACTCCCGCAAGCTTAACTTCTCAGGATACACCATAATTCAAGTTGCAAATACCAAGAGACTGGTTGGGTTAGTGCTCAGAACCTCTATAGCTCTGGAAAGTAATTTGTTAACATATAAACCCATGCAAAATCTATCCTGGATTAGTGTTCCTTCGTGCATTCCAACACGTGATAGGATGGTAGGCTCGAGATTGAGAATGTCCAAAGAATAAATACAAAACACCTTCTAGGCTATTCTTCATAGCTAAAATACATGGGACTATGCACAAAAATACGCCTCGAGCCCTTGTCGCTGCGCTCAGTACAGATTAGCCTCTTCTTTTTCATAGGATTAATGGTAACGATGTGTGCTTCTCCGCACCCCAAATAAGGAATGACTTTTTCTTTGCCTTGCGACGCACTGAGTTCTTGGTGTTAGTTCCCATATCGAGGATAGCATTTTGGAAAAAAATTCTTAATCATCAAATAATCATCCCATTGTAATAAACTGTTCCAACATACTGAGCTGGTTTAGTCCGTATCCGCCACCTTTAGAAATGAAATTATGCGGACGATAACTGTATAAAATTTGGTAAACATGCACAATTCTTACACTCCGATAGGAAGAGCCCAAGAGTCCGGCCTTGAGTACTCATTAAAAGTTAATTTCATAAGAATAATTTTAAAGCCCGAAGCCTCATCTCAACCCAGTCGACAAGGCCTAGATATTTGGATCTTCAATAATCTCTACAGTTGCATATTCTTCTAGCTACAGCAGAAAAACTGACCCATTCCTTTCAATCCTCCGTCAGTGAAACACAGTCAACGCAAATTTTACTTTACATTTGCTCTCATTTAATAACCATGCAGCAGCATATATACATAGACTTAGATATTCACATCTGATTCTCACTTGTTTCCAAACTAGCATTTAATATCCTCTACTAACCCTTTCTTTCGGATGCATGTGACAATAAGCCCATTCTACATGTAAGGGGTGGCCAAAGGGTGGCATCATTTAATGCCTCATTCTGCACATCATATATCATTTCGCGTTCTAATTGTTACACTCACCGTAAGCCCCAGCGGGAATAACTCAGGACTGCTATCCTTCTGTTTCCGTTGCAGATGTGCCCGTTTGCACTCATGTTTTACCAAGAGGTCACCATCCAGATTCTGACTCCATTAAGGACGTTACTGCACACCATGAAAGAAAACTGATCTAAGGTTCAGATGATCCACCCCAGGAACGACAGATACTATCTGTTCCACCGGCCGCGACGAAGCAGAATATTTTCTTTAATCTTTTCACCTTCTTTACTAATGAAATGACAATGTGCATCACTTTTCAGGAAGAAGCCCTGGCCAACAGGGGTTGCCAAGTGGGGAAGATGACCGGCGGTAGGGACATTAGAACCCGTCACCTTCACGCCCAAACACCACGACCTTATCCGCTTGGCCATTGCCGGCTGTTAATCTGCATGATTCACCAACGCAAACTGACATCCCTTCTGGAAGTCCGTTTTGAAATCGAGGCCGCATAAAGTGATCCCCAAAACTTACGTGCTACGAGCCAACAGATCCTCCCAATTACACTGTTTTACGGCTTCAACTCCCCGACCATGCCTAATGCGCCCACCACACTGACAGTCAATCGCCATATGAATTCCTGGTTTAGACGCCATCATCCTTGCCAACTTTGAACCTCCCCATTGATTTCCACTGCGACACCCGCTTCTTAAACCAGTAACTACCATCAGTTTGGCCCCCGAAAGCAAGGGAAAGAGGCAAAAAGACCTGTTACTACCAGCACCTGACGTAGTATTCAATGTATGTCATACCATTCACCATTCTCTTTCTCACTGCTGATGACGATGCCCTTCTTCATGTCCTCAAACAAAAGTTTGCCATAAGTCTATGTCATTATTTCGTTCGCACTTTCGAACGACTTTCGATTAATTTCTGGGCTGCAGGATCCACGGTAAAATGACTGACGAACTTCTCCACCGTTATTCTCACAATGGGCATCTACTGTTCACCAGTATTCTTCCCAGCATCTGTTTTGTTCCATTTTGACAGTTTTTCTCCCCGTAGTCATGATTTTTGTTGACCTTCTTCGTCACGGTTTAACTTTCATGTCCATTTTATAAAGCCGTCAAATTTTATTACTACAGCCGTATCTTGACATTCTCCGCCGTTGTCCAAGTGATTTTTGCGCAAGCGATACGCCTTATTGTTGTGTATTCAGAAAAATTTATGTAATCTGGTCCATCTCCTCATTCTGTGGACCACATTCTTCATTGCAACTTGTAATGCCCCTGCATCATTTAGCCGTGCAACCAAACGTACCCTCGAAATATTCGGGAAATACACCGCTATCTCAGGTTTTAGTGCAACGGCTGTTTAACGGAGTGAACGTACTTACCCACATCCGGGCTGCATAAGCTTCACTCTCCTGACCGCAGTTCTCAGCTCTCAAAGGGGAATTGGCGTATGCGACGCCTTTATTTACGAGCTGCTTAATCTCAAGAGATAATTGTGGTCATCCATAGGTAGGGCACTTCGACAGGTGGCAGGAGAACTGAGAATTTCATGATTCACCTCTTTTCACTGGATGACAAATTTAGTGGCGTCTATCTTTCGGGGGAAATCGAATAGTGTCGGACACCACTTTCTCTAAAGTCTGCCATGACGCTTGATAACTATTCTGTGACATCTGTCTGGCTACACTTATTTTATCGCTCACGGGATGTGTAGGTTTCTGGTTGTGCTGCTCTTCCGAAAGTCCTCGCTTTCGAATCGTTTCGACCACCCTACACCTCTCTGATATGGTGTGCAATCTTGCATACTATCGTATCGGTGCTACGTCGGCGCAACGATGTATGCAGTACAATTCTCTCATCCGAAATTTTGTTCGAGTGCGCCCTATTTTGTCGACTGAGGGGCTTAGTCAATGGCAATATCAGATTTAAATAGACAACACGTTTAGGGTCGCAATTCAAACATTTTGTACAGACAATTGTAACTAAACGCATCTGTCTTAGTTTGGGAAACAAATCTGCTTGATGGTTATGCTTTTGAAGACGATCTCCTGGTAGCACTACTTGTTATGATTCCTTCTCATCATCAACGAGCGGCGACATCGCTTCCGAGGATGGTGACAGAGAAGAGTGATCGATATGAATCTGCCGACTACCTCATCTAACCACCGCTTCATGATCATAGGATTCTGTCAAACAAGTTGAGCTTTACTTGCGGAAAACAACGTAAGTTTCTCGTTTTACAAGTCTTCCACAGTGGCACGAGGTGCCTATTAGTGACATTTTAGTCAGTGTTTGTGGGACTCGTTGAAATTTTTATATGCCATCGTGATTTTCTGGAGAAAGTCCTTATCTAGTAGCAAACTACAGACCAAATTGTGTAGTATTATTTTGAACGTTGGTCATTGGGCAGTGGATATTACTCCCGCGTTAACCGTTTTGATCAGCTTACTGGATGTTGTTTTTAAAACACGATATTTGTCATTACCGATTATCGAACTGTGATGTATGACAGCAACAGTGCTATCGATGGAAAGCTTGACGCAGGGAAACATCTGAAAAGCGGCTGAGGTGTCATGAACTAAAAAGTATGGTAACATTCAAATGGAATTTGGTCACTTTTACGTCAGCCATATATGCAGCACTGGGTCTCGGAATTCATGCACATCCATGGACTTTCAGTTTTCACCAAAAAGCCCCCTCAAAAATACCGATGACGTTGGTCTTACAGTATGACCCGAAATTGGCTATACTTGTTGCGTCGGGTTCTTGAACGGGTGAAAAATCAAAGTGAATTTCCAATTTGATGATGCCATGAGCGGGCGCCACGTTGTTCTCCGGAAGTCTGCAGGCACCCTCCTAAACCGAAGTTAGTACAGATTCATTAGAAAACATTAATGACGGGTTCCTGCGCTATGGCCCTAGAAACTTCCTTGGATTAAAAGTAACGTCCAAACTCAGCTTGTGCAAGCCACGAAACATTCGCGCAGATGAACTTTAATAAATCCAGGGGGTCGAAATCCTGGAAAAACAAGGCCAAATTCATTTAGGTGAATTAAATCAGTCATTACTGATTTTACCCAGCCACTTTATGCTGTACAACCGACGGTAAAAACGACGCGGCACAACTTCCGAACCTAGAGACCTAGCACCATAGGAAAGTTGCTTAAATTAACCAGGTGTGAGAACAGAAACGTTGCAACGCAAGCTAAATATTCATCACCGTGATTTTCCGGTAGAAATTACAGTCATTACTGGCAACCGGAACCCAAAAGTTGGGCCCTTATTTGCTTCCTGGGACCATGATACAGTGATGTATATTCTCGAGAAAGACATCCCTCTTCGTTTATCCTTGAGTCTGACATGCCCAGTAAAATAATTTTTTGAACACATTTTGCATCTGAGAGGAATTTTAGGCTCACCGTATAAATAGGAAACATCGGAGAAGGAAATTATTTGAGTGCCCCCTTTTGGGAAGGAAAGCATATACCCCAGTGTCACCCTGTGCTGCTTGGGCTTGAGGATAGACTGGTTGGCCATGGATGTCTGCAAATTCATGATGGATGCCTGCACTGTAGTCACAGCGATGGGACGAGAGTACCCACCGACGGAAAAGCAAGGTTTCGTTCCACTTCTTTTCCCCGAGTGATTTACGGGGAGTAAGACGATTCTTGAGAGACTGCAAGAAACTAGTGCCAAGCGGTTTGTCAGAGTTTCTTATCGAAATGAATGTGCAAGGGTGGGCTTTTGATGATAAAGCTTTAAGTTTTTGAGTCTTTGTCAGACAAGGATTGCCTTCCGGAGAGTGATTAATGGCCCTAATTCTGAAGGATGAGACTGAGTCATGTGACACATTTTTGGGGACTCTTGAGGAGGTCCGTGTAAGTGATGAAGTAGCCCGAGACCGGCATTAATGGGGAAGATATTGCGGTCTTGTGCATACGGGATGTGTTAAGGTAGACTTAGATTTACAATCAGTCAGAACTGGCGTGATGGGTCTGTAGACCAAGGTCTTTAAGCAAATGTAGCCACCTTTGGCTGGAGGACTAGCGGTTCTGCCTTTTAAAATAGAGCTATTGAGAGGAAATTCTGAGCGAGAGGGTTCTGGGGATAAGCTGGTCTTTCAACGTACCACTATTATTATGGACATAGTCAACAGAATTACCCGTTAAAATAAAGTTAAATATGCAAAAGGAGGTATAGGTACAACTTGAGCTTTCTTTACAATCAATATTCTGTATAGAAATTCGTTCGTGGACACTGCTGCCATAATCACGCATCTGACGGCGATATGAACGTAGGCGGACTTGCTTTATCTATTCGAATGTAGGTCAGAATTTGTGATTTCAGTACCCTGAAGGTGGTCAGTATCGACGGTGTTAGTATAACATTCAAGTTGCTTGTGAAATTCAACAAACCACATGGTATCTTAGCATGTCCAAGGCCTACCAGAGATGTTTCCGTTGAGTAGATTGATTGGTGACAATTTTCACACTAATTTGTAATAATGACCTACCGTTATCATGAATCTGATCTAACGTTACGAGCATTAAAACTGAACTGAAGAAGTGTGTAGAGAGTACATCAGAAGCAACATTTATCGCCCGTTTACTAGGGCCGCATAGGTAACTTTGCTCTCACCGTGAATGATCCACATCATATTTCCGTCCGAATATTCAATAGTTCAAGTTTGTTTCAACAACGCAGACATCGAGCTGTCTAAATGCGTGCTCATCAGTCAATCGGTGTTTCTTTAGGTCTAATCTTTACGATAGCCTAACGGTTATTTGCTCATCGTTACTCAGTTGGATGGTCGCAGATGGCTGCTCTACACTGATTTAGGTCTACGGATAAGTAAAATTTTACACAGAATAGCGATGTTGCTTCGGTATTTCAAACCCGTGCAACAACCGGGAAATTTATTTTTTGTGAAACCAGTATGTTGTTGGTACACTATAATCAGCAAAAAAGTAATACTGATCATGACGACAGCACCTAAAATAAATTATATTTGACATTTCGACAGTGTCATCAGTAATCCATGTTATGTCATGTAGAATTTGTGCGGATTATGATCAACTCGTTTATTTTGACCGTCACTTAGCCAAGGTGGGCTCACCGGTTTGGCTAAAATAATATTCGTCATTTACATACCAAAAATTTTTTCTTCGACTCTGCTAGATATTAACGATTGTTTTGCTGATGATGATAATGATGATGATATTGTGAATAAAATGTTGAATCAATCCAGTGTCAGGCATAGTGTATTCATTCATTGCTTTCGAACGCATGTTTGTATTTTCTTGGAATATATGAGCATGGTTAAACAAACACTGTTTCCCTTGCAGCTCATTTTATAAGGCCCACAATCATTTTGTGCTATTCAATGGTCTGTCTCTGCCGGTACAACCAATTACTTCTATATTTTGTCGAAGAATGGGACTCACCTAACTTCCATCTCTTTCCTAGTTTCTTGCAATTCACCGATCCATTAAGTCACTCCAAGTCCGGATACGTTTTTGTGGACTCAAACCAAATTTTAACGTTCTTATGCACTTAACATACCATCAAGCTCTTTCGATTCTGATTTTAGCCACTACTTTTAAAAAAAATTCTCTCTAATGCATTAGATTGGCTTCCTCGTGACTTTCGAATGGGAGAAATCGTAAATCCCGTCACTTCGATCCTCTTGTATGAATTCGTACCCATTGGTACAATTCGATATCTTATCACACTTCCGATTGAGATCTTTGCATGAATCACGTATATTGCTTAAATGTTGCGCTTGATTTAAACATAATCAACAAAAAGTCATCAAAGTGGCAATTGGATTTATGAAGATATTGCATGCCTGTCACCAACTATCGGTTCGTTCTCCCATCAAATAGATACGTAAAGAATTCCCTCCCAATAATGTTAAAAGCGTCAGCACACCTTGATGAATATGTTGTGATTGTGTGCACGCTGGTGAACGAATACATGTTTTTGTGTGATTTTTAGAACTCCTGTTTATTCACTAAACCTACTGTACTGCGGTATTCATGGTGAACTGTGTCTTATGATTCGTTCTCATCCTGATTCATGAAAGCATTTTTTGAATTGTAGCGGGTGCCAGTTTAAGTTGAAGTATTCAACACAATCAGACTTGCAGCCCTGATAACTTCACAAAACAATTTTGATCCCCAAAAGAAGTATTTACAATTGCGCTTGAAATGTGCACGTCATTGTTTCCCAAATGCCAATTGTGAAAAAAATTTCTATATCGAACATGGATGGTAGTTTATATTGGAGAATAACTGATAAATGAGCAAATACAATGGAGGCAGTTTTCAGCCAGCATAGTGCATTATTCAGGTTTACCAAATTCGTCAGGGAAAAGTTGTATTTCAGTAGCTTATAGCCAAAGCACGACAACGGAAAGTGCCTTGAACATACCAGCAAAGTTTCTTGACTTATAAATCAAAATATCCCACATTTTTCGTTAGGTACTTTACATCACACAGAATCTATGTAGGTCAGTGTTTGATACAAAGTATTTAGAACGGTCCAATTGAGTACATACAACATGTAGCCTGAGTTGTTTAAAGTTTTTGTCACTAGAACCATCAACCCGTAAGCCTCTAATTGATCAAAGAGCGAGTGTGTTGTTATACACTGAGGAGTCGGAATTTTGTAAATTGATCCACCACTCTAAAACGACAAGCCCATAAAATGTTAATCTATTACCCAAGGTTTAACTGATCCATTTCCATAGGTACGTCTTCTGGAACAGGATAAGGTATCCCTGTAAGTATGAAGTCAAACTACATATAATGCCGCCAAAATTTCCAGTAAATCTCCCGAACCAATAACTCGGTTCTTCGTTTTTCCCAATAGATTTGCCAGTTGTATCAACTTGCAAGTTTTGCACACTAATACTCGTTGGAAACTAATTGCAACCTCTGTATAAAAAGTTTCCTAACTGATTAGCTTGCATCCGAATCATGACTAGATTCATGGATGAACCGTATTTAAGTTTGTCGTCCGTGTGAAAGATGAGAGTGCGCAACTTATCAATCATTTATTATGGGTAGCAAAAAATATTCAACGAAACCGACAAGCGTATCGGCCAATCGCTTCACTGTACCCTCAAATTAAAACTCGGTCAACACGGGAGGACTAAAGCCCACAGAAATGGCGGTGTCACTCCTCATCGTGTGTGGAAGAGCCACGAAAAATGCCCTCTCAAATAGGCTTTCCAGGCAGAATGTCTTGTTACTAAACGTTGCTAAAATGAACCAATGGTCCAGAAGGCAAAATGTATTCCTACTGACCTTCAAATATATCGTTATTCAGTCAAGGGTATTTCTGACTATTTCCTAGTGGACCGGTACGTCATAAAGTAGCATTAGTTTTCATTGGAATTTCTGTTAGAATCAACGAGTAATGGGTGCTATGTAATCATATTTTCCAGTGCTGCTTCGCCATAACTCGTTTTTGTAAATAGTAGTTCCAGTTTCACTCGATCGTAGATGGCGCGTGAAATAAAAAGAATCGACTCTTCGCATGCAAACCCACTGCTTAACAGCTAGGATAGCAGAGGCCCTGCTGTCGGAATTCGGCTTACATGTAAAAAGAAAAAGAAATCGTTAAGCTTTCTGAAGATAGAAATAGAATCTCCGTTGCATGTATTTATTCGTTTTTTAACTGTACAGTTATATGGGTCTCGGATAAATGAGCTGATATCAGAATTATTCGGACCCACTGGAACAAAATGAACAAAGGGCTAAGTCACGACAGTCTGGCTTCACTGTTCTTAAAGTGCATTTACGCCATTTCTTGACACATCCTAATAGATGTATTCTTTTCTTGATTGGTAAAGAGCCGTCACCATTGCGTTCATCCCAAAATCTGGCAATTCCGAAATTTTAGCCAATAGTGTTTGATAAATGGATCTGAAATCCTGTGGAACTTGTCACCCTAGGGCGTCTAACTTCTCTTAACGTGCCCGATGATACCTTTCGGTTGGACCACAAGCCAAACAGGCTCACTTCGGCGACTCTTACTCTTCTGGTTTATCATGTCATTGCGTCCGCAAAGTCTGCCTAATGCAGCATCTTGGGTTTTTTTGTGCTTTTGACTCTGATCCTCTGTCCATACTTCTTCGCAAACTAGACATGTTTGGCTGCTCCAACCACCTTTTGAAATGCCTTGCGGACTACTTCACTAAATAAACTCATAACACAAGATTCAGCCAAAAGTATGCGCACAATTTGCGAAAAATTCCAAAATCTTCCGCAGAGCTGTACTTGATCATTATTCGTCTTTAGTATAAACTAAAACTCAGTATTTGGAATCGTGGATGTTCTCAGCATTACCAAAAAAAATGCTGTCATTCAAAATTCTTCTGTTCTTTCTGGTTTCGATCTCGCAATTCCTCTAAAGGCCGTTTACTACTCCCGTTTGCTTGCTTGTCTGGCATTTGTGTAAGTTCCATCAAATACCTAGAAAATACAATCGAAAAAGCTTATGATGGGCCTTTCACGTTTTCGGTGGTTCAAAGAAAGTTGGAAGGTTATCTTTTCGCACGAAATGAAGCGCCACTTCCACATTAAACAAACAATCATTTCTCCTATTTCGCCAAAGTTTTTCCCGTTCACCTTTCTCTTCCTGTTATAATTTTCGTTGGTATACTGAAGAAACACTTCAGAATGCAATACAATGGTTTAACAATTATCATTCATGTATCTTTCATAAAACTGGAAGAACGATCCACCATCTATCTCATATATACGCATCCGCGCCTGAAACATTTACACAGCAAATTCTTTCGGATCTGTTCTATAGATATTAGGATGACCTTCAAAATGCTGCCACGCCTTGATGCATTTAGCCTTCCAATCCATTCTCTCCAGAATATTCATATTCATATCTTAGCCCGAATTTCGTGATCACAATGGGAAGTAAATTTATTTGGGTTACGGCAGCCGAAATGAATTGTAGTTTAGCCACTCAAATGGCTGCTAGGATTTCGACATTGTTTGAGGTGTACGACGGGGATCAATAAATTTAATCTAAAAACACCCAACGGCACCCGTCAGTTGCATTCTCATGCAGTGAGTTTCATCGAACTCCAGTGCTGTGGCACCTATTCATCGTCCATGTGATGGCAGCCCATCTGACAGTTCGCTTTTTATCTCACCTGATGTGCCTGCGAGGAGGAGAAACGTGGATGAAACGCAATGTAAAACAAGAAATTTTTAAACCCTGAAGAATGACATCTTGTTGCCCATGTTATCATTGTATGGTGTGATCCACCCCATCCTAATTACAATGACCGCTTAGAATGCCGCTCTCACGTCTAAACACATTCAGCCTTACATTCCGTCATCTCCAATATGAATGCCTACAAGAACTCGGCTGTTCCTAACTTGGCCCGAGTATTCAACAACCGGGGATCAGTTCCTTACTGGATTTTGCAAAATCTCGCACTAATTTATTGATTCTTTATGTTCCCAAGTTTTAATTTCTATGTTTTGAGCAAGTGACGACTGGGTCTATTTTTCACTGTAAGTCGCACAACTGATTACGCAAAGGACCATACAGGTGCTATATATATATATATATATACGCCACGAATTCAACGGAATAGCAAGTCCAATAAATAGTAATCAATCTACAATAATAAAACTCAGTTTTCCAAAAGAACAAATTCGAGAAAAAATACACAGTTGAGTATTGAAGCATGATAATTAAATAACTGGAAAGAAGTTAACTTCCAAAGACCTGTTTAAAACTGGCGCTGGGGAGGTGACGTGTCGATAGAGAATAAATTGGTTGAGTTAAACATGGCCGTATGCATTTGTCCACCAACTCACACAAGCACATCGAATTTCGTGCTCAGATGCATTTAGGGCATTCATTATATACCTTTCGGTCTATGCAATTATTGAGCGATAGAGAAGGGTATGCTCCGCCAGGCTGCGGCACTGCTAGTCTTTACTTCCACGTCCTTCACTTGTGCTTCACTTCCTTTGGACGATGTGTTATTACGTCCAACATTCACGCCTGCTTGGGACCCTCATATTCCAGTTTTTCGCAACGGACAAATGTGCAAGGACGAATCCAAAGTATAGCCGAAAATAGTGGTGTATGACAGAACTAATGAACGTTAGCAAGCTCGGTATTAGTAAAGGCCAGGACATTTTCTGTTTCCATGCCGAGTGAGACGACAAGCCCTACTGACTGTAAATGGCCTAAGCACGATTCGAAATGCCGTTCCTCTTGTAGGCTGTTCCGCAGACGTGGGAAGTATTAAGTGAGAGTTTATTTTTCCACATGATGACTGGGCAATTTCATGGATTTTGGATGAATGCACTGGAGCAATACTAATTTCGATGGAAGGATTATTCACACTCCTTGTTTTGACCAAGAAAATCACCGGTGCAAGCGCTAATGGTATGTCATCACTACTCCTTAATAACGGTGGGGCTTCACTCACGTACACATTCACGTAGGTTATTAATACATTCTTGTGTGTGCATTCCATTTTTTAATTGCTGGAGACTTGTCACCATTGTGCTCATCCCCAAACACAGCAATTCTAGTATTTCACTCACACTTTTCGCCCCATCGCTCTCACATCCCATTTGTTTAAGCTAACAAAACTTGTCTTTCTAAGACATCTAACTTCTTTTATTGTATCTAACGATCGCCTTCAATTAATCCGCAAGCCAAACAGTTCTACTTTATTGCTGTTGCTTTTCTGGTCCATTATATCACTAATTTCTTGGATATATGCGATAAATCTATTCGATGCTTTTTCTTAGATTTCTGATCTGGCTTCGAATTTGTTCTGTATTCCTCACTTCTTCGCGAACTGCGTCATTTCGGTTCTCCCACGAGACTTCTCGCAGGCTACTTCACCAACACTCAGTGTACAAGCCAGAGGAAAAAGATCTCCAGCGTTTGGCAAACAGTTCCGTAGTCCTCCAGTGAGCTGACCTTTCCCGTTATTTGTTTTCAACATGCACTACCTATCTACCCACTAGTTTGTCCGGTGGATCACTTGAATGCTTTGATGAGTTTGGTCTACGTTAGTTTCATCTGCAGCCCACCAGTTCATCAACTTTTCCGGCAACGTGCTTCTCATTCGTGATTTATCGGTTCACTTTGGTTTAAGTCTGAAGTTTGCAAGATACGTCGAATTTCTGTATACTTCTTCTCGATCATCTTTGCATTCACACATAACCCAGCAATAGCATGGGTTCTTTAAAGTAATGTGGCTAGTTCACATGGAAGTCATGTGATACAGTCTGGCACAGCCTCGAACTAGCCTGCCTAGACAAGTGGAGAACGAGAACCTTCATTTTTTTGGTTTCTAAAGGAATGACTTCAAAGCGCTTCTCCGTCGCTGTACGTTAACAGTGGAGTACCTTTCATACCACTTCAATAAGCATCTATTCGTGATTCAAAAAATACAAAGAAAATTCGGTCAGGTCCGTCCCATTCTTTTTATACTGATCATCCTGAATACCGTTATCACACCAGGACACTGTCTGCTCTCCGCTTCTTGTCCTCCCGTATAAATATCTATTGGAAGTCGACTATTACCCACTTAGTCCAGGTTCTCTCCGATAGGACAGGCCGTAGCCGATTTTCTACACAGTCTCTCGTAATTCTGGTTATTTTTTCCTTTTCGGTTTTGGTCTACTACGTATTTCTGGGTGATGTTGAATGCATCCTGTATGACAAAAACGCAGACACCTGTGCACATAAAATTTCGAATACAATACAATGCAGTGCAATACCAAGGCAACCAGCATTCACGGATTCGGATTTCTTGCTAGATACGCATTACCGGTGTTGCAACAGAACCCCAGAACCCCTGTTTGTTCGTGTATTAAGCAAATCAAGTACATGGCTTACTAGAGCTTCCAAACATAAATTTACTTGTCTTTTTAAAACGATTTTCTTCAAGTATTTGACGCATCAAAAGTGGGACTCCATCTTTTACTTGACTCCGCTCACCTGGTAATAGTCCTCCAGTCTTTCGTTTGCCCTATCCCATTCTGGGGAGTCAGTTCACTCCTGTAAAGAAGGTGATCATTTCACACCAGCTAAGCAACCGAATAAAAGAATACAGAAATCACATGAATTAAACAGGTCGAACACAGACACCTTCATCAGATTACATATTTGGTATGTATGCTACTAGTCTAGGCTACGGCACTTTTAACAACCAGTATTCTTCTGATGATTCATATTACGCATACACATCTCAGGGTTAATCTTTTAACGGTATGGCCGAAAACGCAGCTCAGGTTCTTGGATTTCCTGGGGGTTCTGATCACCGGGCTTGGCGTTCAGATCGCCAGCGTTTCATCAGCAATCAAGATAACATCAACAGTTGATGCAGATCAGCTGGGAATGCCAGCTCTACCCCATGTTGTCGATGTGAGTTCGCATGTGTTTAACGGATCGCAGCAAAAATTATCTTCTAGAAAGTTTGCATTTAGGAAAGTCACCCGCAGTGGCACTTGTGTGTGAATGGATGTTTACTAACTCGCGAAACAACACTAGTACTTTCTTAACAGTTAAGAACCATTTTGTTTAGGGCATTTCTCATGGCTTATAAATGACAGACCCTACTTTTCGGATGGCGTTTGATTTCGTTGGTGGTGGACATTTAGAATACTGACTTCTAATGGAGGGTGAGCAGCGACGTACTTTATCCTAACTTTACTGGTTCTGATTACCATTTGTGCTACAAGTGGAGAACAATGGTGCCACTGAGCCGCAATCCAAGTGTGCAGACCAATGCAACGTTTGACACCACCACACACATATAACGATTAAATACCACTAAAAGATGACCGAAACTCAAGTCGGAGCACAGTATCATTAAATTCAGAATAAAATTATCTGCAAATAACACCTACTGTCATATTGCGAGGATTGTTGTTATTGATATACTAAGACCATACCTGAAATCTGACGTCAGCGTCAGCCGGTTAAGTCAACATCTCCTCGACTTGTTTTACGCAAACGCAAAATCAAGTCGCTCAATAATTTCCCTGTCTTCCATAGCGGCTGTTACAAAATTTATTACTGTTTGCTTTGGGATGAGTCCTTATGAAATATTTTGTGTCATCTAAGCAGGATTGAGGACTTTATTATTCTGGTAGTGAGTACAAATCGGATAACATAGTACAACATACGGCCTGACTTGGGCTGGTTTGACTGGATCAAAGCACCTTCCTCCATTCATTAGCTCCTTCATCTATTCAGACTCTTTAGTATGAACTTCAGATTGACCATTTGCTCGTGTTGTTTATTCTTCACACAATACAAATCCAACCCGTTCACAATTTCTATTCGTTATGAAGTCTGATAACACCAACAAAATCCGTGCCATATGAGTTCAAATGGTTTGCTTGACGGCGACAAGAATATGTTTACAATATTGATTTATTCATACACTTCCGTGCTGCTCATGGAACATTACGCGAAGTCCGATATTGGAAAACGCCAAAAACGAGATTTCATAAAATGACCCCCTAGTTAACTTGTAAAGATCTACGCTAGCAGTGGGAAGTTATGTAATTGCACGATTTTGTTCATATGATATGGCACTCAAAACACCATTAAAACCCGAGGAACCACTGTACTTCTGTTTCATCCATGTTAGAAATCGTTAGCAGAGCATATCCTTCACGCCCGAACTGCGATGCAAACAATGGTTTACCGAACGCCTTGACCATTTTTGTATCCAGTAGGCAGTCTAAACTTCAACTAGTGATGATATTACACCTAAGTCATACTGATTTGTACGGCCACGGGCCACAGGCACCCAACGATTAACTCTCGTTAGGTGTTGATAGCACAATGAATAATTTCTTGGAACCCTGTAATCTTGCACTGCCACAACAGAACAAGTAGCTAAGCTCTGTAGGTCGTGTTCAAGGTATTCATTTTGCTTGGGCTACCTGGAGATAGGTCATCGAACATTTGGAAAAGAATGACATTCGCCGGTCATTCAGATCACTAAAGCTTTCGTGATATATTATCACGTAGTAAATGTCAGCTAATCGTTGGCGGCTTGGTTAGTAGCGCAATGGCCAAAACACTCGACTGATAGTAATTCTTGCCTCAGTTTGGACGTGGCGGCTACGCACTGCCAACAGTTTTGAGCAAGGATGAAGCAACAGTAATGTTTTTATGGCTTCTTAATGGCGATTCGAGTGTTGATATTAATAATAATTTCAGAAAATCATCAGTTGATAAGGACAGATTAGCACTTCACATCATGCCAATATAGTACACAGGAACATTTTCCTGGAATTTCGTAACTGCAGTGCACAATGCTGATAGTGGGACACAGAAATGCGTCTCATTGAGTATCACCTATTTTGATTAATCCTATTTGCCTGTCCCACTGTCTTGTTTACCTTGGACCCTGCAAGCGTTAGGGGCTTATAAAACTGTTTCTGAGAGCATATGATAGGTTTATGCAGTCTGACAGTGATCGCTACTGTCATGCAGGTGATTATTTGTGTGACTCTTTTAGACGGGTTATCAGATACCAAGCCGCATTAGCACGACTCTTAAGGATAGCCTGGGACAGCATCATGCGGCTGACTGTCATACTGGATAGCCATACCGGACAGTACACTTCACTTCAATGGAACGGGCAGCAACAATGTCTCAGCTGCATGCCGTAAGTGCCTAGGCATTCCTTTTGGGACTTCAGAATATCTCTCTCAAGGCATGCGCACATATACCTTTTGTAGAAGCATTCTGTGTGTCCAATTGTTTGAGTGAGTTGCAAGTGATTTCCTAAGCTATTGCAAGTTTTTCTCCGGAATATCTGGCACGTTCTGTTTTTCAAGCAGCATATCAGGTTTTGATTTTGTCAGATTGGGTCATAGCACTTAAAATGAGTACACTGCCCTGCCCACGTTTGTTTGCAGTAAACACTGCCTTCTGGGAATACCTCCGTTCCTCGTTGGAATGTGTTGAAAAAGAAAGGGGTTATTCTATTCTACTTCCAGTATAGGATGTACATTGGAATGTGCTTCGTTAAATTTTTATAGTAGCTCTGGAGTGCTGCATATGAATGGAATATAGTAAAATACGCAGTCCACACAGATCATGTATAAAGACATTATTGACAACTTGGTCTAAACTGTCGATTTTCATCGAGCAAATGAAAACGTCTGCAAGCAGATTGCCTAGAGGGAATTCCATTACTATTCCTCCTTGGTGTCAACATATGTATCAGTAAGTGTGAAACAGTACATTCGTACTGTGCAAATTTAAACGTTTTTGCCGGATTCAGTTGGTACTTGGATACAAATTCCTTCCATTGCCATGTATTCCCAGCATACACTTGTCGTTTTAACGAAAGACTAGGCACCGTCATGTGATGTCATTTTTGCAATCTAGCATTAGCGTATATGAATAGATAGACGAACTGCAATCTGTCCCGTATGGTGGCAAACCATCCGTGGTTTGTTTGTTAAGTCAGCCGACAAGCTATATTATGATATGATGTGCCGGATTTCATAGTATTGGTTTTATATGGGCTTTTGATAGGCCGTTACGTCTTGAGATTGTTGATCCAGTCAGTCGTCTCCACTCAGATGTATTAGGATCAATCTCATTATTCCATCACCTTTTTACGAAACAGTGCATTTTGTATTTTGACTAGAAAGATTTTGTCTCTTCTCTGGTCACGGTAAACTCCGTTGGATTCCTCATCTCTTCAGTTATTTTCTTTTGTTTGACATTTTCTGTTCAACTTAACGATCACGGATCCCTTCTCTGCACACCTTATAAGAAGGGCGCTATTTCATCTAATTTCCTCAAGAGATCGTTGTATAGAATAAATAAACAATTATTCGTCTGTTCTTGCCACGGAGCAAAAAACGTCCAACTTAAAGTGTCTGACACCTTGGAAAATGATGGTCAAACGATCGGAATCAGCGAAACATAATGCATCATCAACGCAAAGTCCCTATAATTGCGTTTGAATAATCTTATTTTCACTTTTCATTGCTGCAGGGGCCTAATTGAGTGTCCATTGATGCCCATCTATCTGACTGAATGAATATCATGGGGACTGACCAAGTTTTCAGTAACACTCCACGGGTGTTAGCAAGTGACAAGTTGAGGAGAAACCGAATGAAAACAAGCGTCCGCCGGTCTATGAATAGCCGTTTCCAAATAATGAGTTCACAGATCGCAGCTTCTGAGAGACACGGTGTGGATATTGAAATGTTTTCAAGAAGTTCACTTAAAGTGTTAACACCTCAATAGCTGGTTTCAAGACATCCACCAATCAGCGTGAAAGTTTATGGTATAACCAGTTTTGCATGCACAGTATTGCTTCAAGCAGACCTCCTCATTCATGGGTCTTATAGAAAGCATGCTTACGAGTATTTCCATTTCCCCTGCACTGCACCCTCGAAAGGTAACCGTGTGGTAGCAGAGCGCGCAACCCCCGGATAAAAAAGCTTTCCGCAATATGGACGAACCATACGTTTTGATCATTGTAAAATCAGCCGGCATTTGTTTCATTCGGTCTACCGGTGCTTCTCTGATCATGATCATCAAATCGATATCATCATCACGTTAACAAAATCCACACAAATGAATCCAGTGGAGTCCGGCAATTCCAGTTAGTTTTCAAATGTTCAAGAATATCGTTGTCTTACAGGCACTGACAGTTAAGCGTGACAATCATCAACCAGATGTGTTCGAAACCAATCAATGTGATATGATGAAGTAGGTGATACATTCTTTGATCGATTACATTATCTTCGACTGCGCATGGGTTAGCAAACAATTTCACTTGGTTATTGGAATTCTAAAGTTCATATTAGGAAAAAGTACATTCATCCACGCTTGTCTAATTGGTAAAGTATGCTATATAAGACGGCACTTTTGTGGAAGCGCTTGGTTGACCTCACCAAAGTGATCCCTGACCTTCAACTAAATGTGAAATGTGCAAATGGAAGATTGTCATTTTACTTTCTCATAATTGGTCCATCTGATCAACATGTACCTAAAAACGGGGACAGTTTTTGTTTTATTTACACTTGTCTTCCCACCCTGTCCTTGTTAAGGTGGCCTTGGTTCAGACCATTTCAAGACTGAAAGTACTCTTCACTGTCAAGTGTTCAGATTGCAAGAAACTAAAAATTTACGGGCATGAAGTTGGCCTAGGTTATTCAATCTAGCAGTATTTGACTGTCAAAATCCTGTTGAACGAAATAGTTTTTTGTCATAAAACGCAGGCCGACTAAATTACCCGTCTACTAGCATGTTTTTATTGGGCTGTGATAAAAATTATTTTGTGAAGGAAAGTAGATGAATCTTGTCCCTGCACGGTCTCAACAACTGTATTTTTCACTTGACTGTTAACGCGGCTATCCTTGTGACAAACTTGAGGAAGTCAATAACACAAAGACGAATACCAGCGTATAATCCAGGAATTGGCCTTGCATCATTGGGTATGTAATTTTCAATCAAGAATTGTCAAATAATTCAGTTTTTCTGAAAGAAGGCACCAAATTTAACCTATCTTATCCAACTCTCGGAAAGTCCCGAGCGTTGTTAGAGCCAACCTGTTTGATGGTATTGATGTTTTCCTTTATAATTTTGACCTTTGTTGTTCACTCTTTCCCAGGCAATTGAACTATAAGTCCGTCAACGGAATGTCAATTTCACTAAAATTGTTTGAGAAAATGTTTATTAAACCAAAAGTTCACCCGGCACTATTTTGGGAGATGTTTTCCATGCTGTATCTCTAGCACCTCATTCGTTTGCTTATGCACACTTGGTAAGCCTAACGTCCGATGAAATCGACGGTTTTTCCAAGCAATTAAAGGAAAACATTTAGCTAACTGTTTCCATAAAGTGGAAACTTACCTCCATTGATATCCTGAAGCACCTAGTCCGTTGAAGTCAATACAGTGGATCCAGCAACTTGACCTGTAACTTTCTGCGATCAATTTTGGTGCATGGCGAAACCTGTTGTAAGGTAGCTTCCTTTTTGCTTACGCAAACCGAACATTCACTCATTTTCACTTAAGATAGTAATAATACTGAAAAAGAACATTTCCTTGATAGATTTCGTCATTTTCTGAGGATACCCAGTGGGTATCTGGCCGGCGAGAAACGAACGCAAAATTTGAGTCCTAAAGGTGCGGTGTTAAAGACGTAGCCAGTGCTGATATTTATCACCATTTGTTCTGATTCAGAATCGAGGTCAGCATGCAGGTTTTGTTGGACCTACAGTCTAAACTCGTTCATTACCCAGAATAAAATTTCAAATTCCTCAATATAGTAAGTTGGGTACTTTGACCTCATTATGTTCCCCTTCTGAAAGCATAAAACGGACATTATCCTGTGATCAAATACTGTTTTTAAATCGGCATCACTTTCCCTAGATAATCAGCACCCTTTGGGAGTAAAGTGTTTGACTGATATTTATTAATGCCTGGCTCGATACCTTTTGGATGTCAAATCGCACGCACTGACTCGACGTCATGCGGAAGGCATCCGGCTTCGTTTCCGTTCACTGTGATCAAAACCTAGATCTAAATCAAAAGTGAATCCGGCAGTTCTGACGAAACTGGGCGAACGGTGGCGGCGCACTGTTGACATGTACGGTTACCGCTTGGGAGACAAGGGTTCAAGTCTCAAACGTAATGCTCTACAGAGAAGCTCTAATGAATAAAAATACAAATAAGCTGCTTAGGTCCACATTTATTCAATATCAGATATCGAGCATCTGTGTGCAACTCACTGGATTTCAACCGAGCTAATTACCTTTAAAATCTTTTGGAAAATACTGATTTTGTTAACAAAATAGAAGAACAGGCGTCGCATGTTGCAATTTTTCCTTATTCATCATTCACATCATATAATTTCTCAATCCGATTGGGACGACAATAACTGCTAGCGTGCAACAACAATGGAAGACACTGGCAAGTGCCAGTTGTCATATTCGAATTTCTGAAAAAGGTGTAACTCGCTTTTCAAAAGACCGTGATTCTAATCATTGGTACAAAATTATTCATTGACAGTTTTCCCCTAGTTCCATGACCACAAAATCCGACTGCTATTCATAGTCGCCATATGTGCATATTATTGTTCTATCGGCATACATTACCTTGTTTCATTCAAAGATTGTTATAGAGGTTTGAACGTTTTGGATCATTTAATAAACCCAGGTTCAACTTGGTGAGTTGTCAATTTAGATGGGATAGTGTTATTGGTTTTGAACAATAGTCCCCAACAAACATTCGTAGTCAGCAGAGGCTGTTTGATGCCAGATCAAGCCATGTAGGAGGGGAACGTGAGCCACTTTTAATAGGTTCAAAAGCGCCGAAAATAATCATAAATTTTTTTCGATGAGTGGCGGAATATGGGTAAATTCTATTTGATTTATGAAAGAACCTTGTTTTGGGGGAGAAAACTGTTGGCTAGAAAATGTTTCCGAAGACCATTAGGGAAGTCGAGTATTGTGAAACCAGAATTTTCACCTCCGGACCAATTTGTACGATTATCAATCATTGATATTTGCATAATTAGTACATACCGTAAAGTTAACTATTGACTAAACAGATTGTGGGTAAAGTGTGGTGTCAGTCAATTTTGGCTTTATGGTCCGCAGAGCTAGGATGTAAAATTTCTGTGTGCAAAATGTTTGAACAACGGGAATCAAGTGGTGGGACAAAATAAAAAAAGGATGGAATATTGATCAAGTCCAAGACAGTGATTGCCGGCTCCGCTGCTCAGACCGAGGAACCCGGCAAGATAGCACAACTGGATTATTGCCATGTTGGCAAAACAATGGGCAGTACACTGAAGTTTGTGTTTTCACACAACTTTGCGAGGCGGCTTGTGCGGGCAAAACTCACCAAGAGATAACAACAACAGCTTGACGATATCATTAGATACATCCTTGTTCACAACTGCGAACAACTGATGGTCGAACATAATAAGCCTGCGACTCGCGCTCGTTGATATGATGGTGTAGTCAGTATCAGTAGTAAAAGAAAGTACGAGAAGCAATTATTCATCAAAAGCAGTACGATACCTTTGGAAGCAAAGTAAACTGGGGAAAATCAAAACAAACGACTCGAACTTCGTCAAAAAAGGAACCTATGAGGTCTTGCTTGCTGACACACCGCACGATCTGAATAGAAGTTTGAAACTAACATACCTGAATTATTAAGTCTAACGACTAAAATCGGCTTTCTCGGTTTTGGTTCAATTTTGCACCGCTTATCCTTGCAGCAACAGCCACAATGGCTTTAAGTGGTCTGGAACAGTCAACAGTTATTAGTCAAAAGTAAACAAATTAGGTAAGCAAGTTAAACTCAGGGGTTACCATTTGATCACGTTTGTCTATCTGGGTCCACTGGATTTTCGATGGTGTTCATTTCACTCCACGCCTTTTCCAATGTTCAAAAGTGCCGCGACAACCTTGTTATGAAATTATTGTTAAGGACGGTTACTTCGATATTTTCGTCAGAATCATAGTCATGGCCGATGTTATTCTTCTCTTCTAACCGAGGCTGAGGCCACACCAGTTCTACTGCAATCTTTTTTCACCGAAAATGGTTTGAGAATTATTTCAGGAGTATTTTTTCTTTCCAAACATCTCTCCTATCAGGAATCCCCTCATAGAGTTTGTGTAATCTATGAGCGTTTCTAACTGGTTCTTTGAGTATTAAACAAAGTCCACCAGCCGGGGTATAGAATAGCAACCCCAGTAATTTACAACTGTGATCAAAGGAGAGGCGGCTATTGTTTCATTGATATGTGCTTTGTGCACTTATCGATAGCGGCTGATGAGGACGGCTGATGGGATCAATAGTCGATGGCAGTCAATAAGTGAAATTACCAGGGAATGCTCTTCCAACCACTCAGGACAGCGTAACCTACCAGCGCGCTAATCAGACTCCTTTGATCTTTCTAGTTTTTTATCAACTGGTTTCCCTTATTTAGTGTAACAATGTTCATTAATTCCGGGAAGGAAGCGGCGGTCAAAAAAGATCAGTCGGAATGAAGACAAAAATAAGCGTTGAACCACCATGCCGTTGACCGCTTGACCTTCACCGGCCTAAGCATGTGCAGTTTACTGAATCTGAATCGATAGAACCCAGAGGCAACCGTGTCATTCAAAGATGCGGCATATTTTTTGACAACAGAATATAGTCTGCCTGATAGCCGTGACTGTACCATTCAGGGACTTGATCTAATGGAAAGTTATCGGGTTTTACTTCGACTTCGAAGCACTGAAGTTGCGTTGGGAAATCCCAGAACATTACTAAACTTCCAGGACTCCAAGGATAGAAAACGCCTACACCTTTTGAATAAGTTAGCCACTTCCAAAGGCGTTTGTTGGCAGCTAACCACTACTAATCATCGACTGAATAAGCGTCGTGGAAAGTAGAGAACAGAAGTGAGAACAGTACAACTGACTTACATTTCATAATTTCGGGTTCCCGTCAGAACTACAATTTCATCGACGTAGTCGAGTTTGTCTTTATCTGTATTCTTTTTTATCGTGCATTCTCAAATAGCTCTTAAGCGACCGGAATATCTGATGACTTATCCTTGTCGATGAGCAGATTGGTCTGCCATTCAAGGGCACTACCTCAACTTCTCTGATCGCCACTAATATTTCGCGTCTGAATCTGACGGGCATGTTGCAAGATAGTTTTGGGCTAATGAGACATCTTTCTATTTGATATACTTGTAAGTCATTTGGAGGCATCAAAGAGGAGACGATTTATGCTCTTTTTATACTTTCTTCCTGAATCCATGCATCGTCTTCCCACTATCTACCGAGTTCAGTGGTTGAAAACTATGAGAATCCCTCTTAAAGCTGGTTTGTTCTTCGCAAAATCTATTCAGTTATAACTGAAAGATATTCAAGCACCAAAAGTGACATACTTTTCCAAGGATCTGAATCCTTTATTGTTTGCGTGGGGGCAGTATATGTAGTGAGGACGTAGTTGAACAAAACATGACTGGTTTTACACAAAGAAGAGTTACTGATGCAAAAGAAACTGTCAGCCACCAATCGTCCTCGGTGGGCAAAGGAATTTGACACAACTGGCACGTATTTTTCTAACAGATTCAGTCGGCTTTTTCATGTGTCCACTTTTCCAGGAGAAATCACTTTGTTTTCCATTGATCAGGAATAATAAAAATAAAACCGATGACAGTTCTATTCCTGAATTCTTTCTAACGAAGACCTTTTCCCACCTCTAAATGCCAAATTTCTCACTCGAAACAATCGTAATGATTCATACAGAGTTTACGTGTCTTGATTACATTTCCTGCAAATAAATTTGATGAAATTTAATTATGGACGGAAAGTGAAATATGCTTGAGGAATGTATTCTGGCTATGAACTGAAAAATTCAAACAAAGCTCATAATAAAATAACTGATTCTGTCGTTCCGGTTTCCATGACAAGTGGTCATTCCATTAGTCACTCAAGAAGCTGGAACTGGTTTAATGGAGAAATCATTCGTGTAACATGTGTTTCCTTATCATAATACGGAAATCATTCTGGTCTAATATTGTGACCAGTTTGCTGGCTTTTGATGTAGTTGCTTACAAAAGTCAAAAACCCAAGATATTTCCTTAAGGTTTAACGTGATTCTATTCCCAATATTCTGCTTTTTTCATAAACAGGAGAGCATATGAACCTAACCGTTTTCTGAGGTGTTTGTTACACGCTGCCGAATTCTAAATCGGCCATGCTAGTATTAGCACTCTGCTTTGCACGGAAGATAGGCTGGATTTGGTTGTGATGTGTTTGCAGATATAATAGTGGACACAACTGCTTGCATTTCATCAAACGTCATTCTCCGAATCCATGCGCATTAGGGACAGACGCATTGGATAATAAATAGTAACAAGAATTGCTGGGTAATGTGAAATTCTGAAAGAAACAGCTTTACGAGTAAACGTTCATGCTTTATTCGTGGAAGACGTTGTTTCAAATGAAGCTTATCAGATGAATATTGTAAACAACTTATTATAAAGTATTATGTGCTGGGAATTTGAAGAAGGATAGATACCTGACCCTTGGGGGTAATGACAAAGTGACTTTCCGAGTGCAACGGCGAGATGCCATTTCAGATGATGTTTTGGGTAAGATTTTGTGGTGCTGTCGATAAGCGCCGCAGGCAGTTTCCTAACGAGAACGGGGACAGCCCTAATCATTATCAGAAGACCTTGAAAAAATTGTAAAGCTGTCCAAGAAAAAGTTGATTGAGAATAGACGAAAATGCAGTACGAAAAATTCGGTTAGCTAATGGAAATTAGTTTACTGTTTGGCCAACTTTCTCTAATTCTTCTGGAATCACCAACAGTTAACAAACAAGGAAGTAGAACAAACTCGCATGTGGTGCTTTAAATTTTGAGTTGGTGGGACACCTGCAAAGCCTCTAAGGTACAGAAAATAAATTCAGGGGAAATACTGCAAACTGAAGTTGTTATTTATGAGAGTAGAGAAAGTCTTATTCCTAGGTTTGCATTATACTATTCTGCTGTGATGCTTAGACCTATATCTGTATCCGTAAAATTTGTACGCTGCACAAGTACAAGATCCGGTACTATTTGAGTGGATCACACACCTGTGAATTTCGGCACGTTATGCTGCGGTATATGTGGTCGTACGTTACCACGCACAAACGGAAAGGCAATTGCTAAATCAAGGATTTTTCCGACTACTAGACTTGATTAAAATGGTCAGTTTGAAAGGCCCTATTCACAGAGCAGTTTAATTCATTCAGGGATATGAGATCAAATCACGCGGCGGAAATTAAGGTCGTTCGGAAATTGTGATTAATATTCATTACTGGTCATACGGGTTTTATCATCCAATAAAAGCGTTTCCTGTCAAGTCAGCTTGTTGTGCGCGAGATTGGAGTGGGTCCAGTAACTGCCTGAACTTTGCGTGCATTGCCGTCCACCGAAACAAACTGGCACAAGAGGACTGATTGATATTCTTCGTTCGAACTGCAAATGTCTTAATGAGCCCCGAAACCAGGTGGTAACAACCGCAAGTTCGAGTATTCAAAGCAATTTCAATAGGCTACTGAGGCAAATAGTACATATAATGGTTGCGAAATGCCAGGAATCACTTTCTAGCCCGCAACCATTATTTTCCTGATAACTTTATGTTATATAGTTCAACAACTGATCTGCGCGCTTCGAGGCAAAACCTTTTAACGGAAATTTCAGTAAGTGAACACAATCTCTCTTTATTCGCTGATTTTGTCCTCGCTAGTACTGCTTGCAACAATGGGTCTGTCACCTTCGTCATCACTCCCATAGAGAAAGAAAGTACTTTTGACAAACATTCCTCTTAGTATGTGCGTGCAAATTTGTTTGTTGTAATTGCGAAACTATTCACCCAAACTCTGAGAAACAATGCCAAAACACGCAAGTCTATTAGCACATTGAAATTCTAGGATTCGTACGAGAATGCTCGAGTAGGCTTTTTCCTAAAGATATAATACTGGCAAAAATGTTTTCTTCATGCATTTTGAATATCTGCTTTTGGCAAAAGGTTTACTTTCGGTTTATTTACAGTCTGTCCACTTTAAGGATCTAATACTTACCTTGACCTACTACAGTTAAACAATTTGTCCAAAGGGAACATCCGATGAATCCAGGTGATGATAAGGTGAAGAGTTTAGTCAAAGCACTCGCAAACAATTTGCCGAAATTTAACTTTAAGTGTTTGAAGATACGAAAACAATTTCGGTTGTCAAAATTCTTTCCAACAAATTCGTGTAGCAAAAAATAAAAAGTGAATCCAATTGAGGGCAACAAAATGTATCTGATTTTTCATTGGAAATTTACAAGAACCATCGATGGAATAAACTTACGATTTGCACCCAAACTCATTCATTACCTGAGATATGCAAATTATACACTTGATCCCGATATCTATGGCATATCAGCAATTGATATCCAACTTGGTTACTGTTTGATTAAATCGGAGGAGGTCGCAAATGAATTTTGCATTTATGTTTTTTCCATCTTTTGCTCCTTTTATTAGTGAAACAATAGTTTGCATCAATTTCCAGAAAGAGGGCCGCGGCCAACAGAGGGCTGCCAATTGGGGAAGTTGACCGGCGGTAGGAGGATTCGAACCCGCGAACTTGACGCCCAAAAGCCACGACCTTATCCATTTGGTCACCGCCGGCCTCCTTTAAATCATTGCATACACACTTTGTGTACGAATTCTGCTTTTGGAAGCAAATATTATCCTATTCTTTGTACAAAGTTGCCCAAAAACACCAATCAGACTTCATTTTAGAAATAACACAATGAGCGTCTAAGTCAAAATGTTACCCTTAAACCCAAGTGCTTTGCCGTTGACCAGGAGAATCATCTACTGTCCATATTTGCACTACAACTAAACGATAGTTAGTTTCTTTGGGTTCGACGGACGAGAATGTGACAATGTCACGGATGAATTAACAAATATATTTTGAATTGTGTGATTTTCTGCACGCGATACCGGCTTATCGATAGCTTAGTGGATGGACTGCCACTACAAATCATATTTATGGCTTACGCGTGTGTATCTTTTCCACCATGCCGAACGTGTGCCATTTTGATCCTCGATTTGCATTTATGAATTCACGGTATCTCGAAAAGCAAGAAGACTGGTAAGCAAAATATGATTACTTACGTCCAGTTTGGTCCCTAATTTGCTTGAATCTCTAGTTTCTTTTGCCCACAGAAGGAATTTGTCTTTGCAAAAATATCCGGCATTCCACTTCTTTTCGGCTCGCTAAATTTTTCAGCAGTTTTTAATAAAACGGTGAGCAAGCCAACACAATTTATAATCTAACAGACAATCGTAAACCAGTAAGTCGCTTTCAAAGCTAGACCAAAATCAACTACAACAGGGGTCATGCTATTGCCTTTTGGCAACACAGTCCTTCTAATTTCAGTGGATTCAGAACCGCTAATCCATTGAACACATTTAGTGGGGAAAAAATTTTCGCGTCTTCGTTGACGCACTGGGTAAGGGTAAGACGCTCGTTTTCGCCAACTTGCATTAGCAACATGCCTGTCCTAATAGTCCTTTTGGGCAGAGTTAACAATTGTCATGCATCCTAGCTTGACCACAAATCTCTTCGTTTTGCAATCCTTCCGATTGAGAAAATCATTCCTTAATTGATTTTGTTACTTTGGAATGAATATGCTTTTTCCAGTTCAAAACATTTTGGATTTCAGGTAAGGCTAGCTGGGACATGTAATACCATCACATGATTTAATGGATAAGGTCCGATCAAGAGCCAGATGACAAATGATTTCAAAATGCTCCATTGGTTAGATTGTAAATGAAATTGATTAGAGGATCCTAGCAATAAGACCATCACAAACTTAAGAGATCCTGCATAAAATTCAGATCTCGACAGTGAAAACGTGGTCACACAAAACTTTATGTAATATGAAGAAATTTATCAGGCAGTTGTTTCGACTCATTTAGCTAGTTGGGATTCAGCTTATCCTGCCGTGCATTTCATAATTTGAAACGTCTCGTCATTTTGATAAGATGTAAACAGTGAGATGAAAAATGAATGGTTTTCGTTAAAACAAAATATTCTTTGGTTTTCTTCATGCAATAGATGTGACCTTTGAAATTTATAATGGCTTTGTACTAACCTGAAAACGAACAGAGTACTCCTTTATATCAATGTTTTGGTGATATTTTCAAGTAGCGGGAGTGGATGTTCACAGGTAACAATAATAACGTGCAGCTCCATTTGAAGAAGTGTCAGTAATAAGATCGCCCACATATTGACCAAGAAAAAGCGAGATCTACAATTGTCTAGTTTTTCAGACGGGTATTTTAATGGCCATAGCATGAGGAGTTTGTAAACACTGAGAGTTGCGTAAAGTGCATAGTAGTGAGCGCCCTGTTTACATTCATTTTTAACTTCTGTAACATGAAGCAAACGTTCATTGATGCCGGTTTGGAAAGATTTCCCGAATGCTGGCTTTATCTCAAGAAAGTTTTTTATCAAATTAGTGATTTAGAACGAAGTGTTCAGCCGGTAACGCATTTTGAATAGCCGAGCACCAAAAGACAAAATCGTGCAATCAGCATTGTCTGACAAACATCGACGGCGAGAATTCGATCAGGTGATCTGCTATTCTATCGAAACTGCTGACTATTTTTCTCAAGTCGCTTACAACTGCAACACCGGCATCATGTCAGTGACCCGAATTACTGAGTCGAGTTTGTTCAAATGTGGCCTTAGTGACACTCGACAGTACTCATTTTTTCAACAAAAGCCACGTTTCTGCTGGTGCATTACTGCAAGTATTCGAGGAATTTTATTAAACTAAGATGGTGACACTCCGTTTTAATTACAGCCTTAAAAACGGTAGATTTTGAAAGGCCAGCGTTTCAGCGCGTCGTCAGTGGCAATACAAAGCCATATTCCGTTTTTACTTAGTCTTTAATCTTTTTTATCTTTTATCTTTTACTTCTTTTATTAATGAAACAACAGTGTGCATCAGTTTTCAGAAAGGGGGCCGCGGCCAGTAGAGAGCTGCTAAGTGGGAAAGCTGACCGGCGGTGGGAAGATTCGAACCCGCGAACTTGAGGTCCAAACGTCACGACCTTATCCGTTCAGCCACCGCCAGTCTGATGACTTTCGTATATGCATACAATCAGTATGCTTTTCCATTGCAAAGTGAACCATGTTCATGCAGTGAGAAAACATGTGGCAACACTTTAGTAAAACTTACGCAATATCATCCTGTTAGACTGCATCACGGATCGGATAGCCAACGCAGAACGATTTCACGCCATTCATTTTTCCAACACCATACATTGCGAGCTCGTTTTACTAATTTCGTTGTCATAATTCGAGGTTTCCCAAGTGTCTGCATCAGAAAATAAATTTGTCAACTAACACCACTTTATCACATTCAATTCCGAATAATTCCCCATTCATAATTATTTAATTTAGCTTGTGTAATGTGCAAAACACACTAATTTCCCCTAAATTGCTGTCAGGTTAAATTTATGAAGGACAGGATTATTCAAAGTTGCCAAATCAAGGTATTTTTTACTAATCAACGGGTCAGCTAAACAAATATTTCCCGAGCATTACATCAGTAGCAAATTTGTTTGAATTAGAGGGAGCAAAAGTTTACAATAAGGTAAGTGTAGGATTACTTCTAGGTGCACAGCCTAAGCAGACCCGATTTACGGTAATAATGTGCCTTTGTTATCTACTTCCAAAGTCTTCACAAAATCGCAGTTTGGTCAGCTATGTTTACGGGGATATTGCTCAAACTAAGGCAACTTTAGAAATCCGACAGAGAGAAAATTCGTTTCTGTCGACTGTGCAGATTTAAGAACTCAACTAATAAGCATTTGAAGATGAAATTATTACGCTTGAGAATCATCCAGTTATCGCGTTCAGACTAACAGTTTGCATGTCCGTCCTGAAGAGTAATTATAAAAGTGATTAACAAGGCAGGATTATTTGATTTCAGTGGTTCATTTCACATTTTTAAGTTTCATATTGCTTGATATAGACGAATATGACGCATGAAATGATTCTGATTTCCCTTGGAAGACGAACTGGTTAACAAGTTTCACTGCGATTAACCCGCAAATCCATGGATTCGCACTTGTCGTGCCACAATTACTCGACTGCTTATAGCTTCACCTACAAAACTTGCGCAGTTTGACAAACGCACCAATCCGAAAGTAACAGACTGGTTGGCCCGATGTTATTTGATATGGTTGATCAATTCCGTGATCGACCAGTAATGCCGCTTTGAAAATTCCCAATAAAGTCAGCTCGAAGCCACTTCTCTGGAGATCATTGTTATGTCCTAACAATGTTTTTGTTCCGCAATCCAATTTACCCGTAGGAAGAGAGTTTCAAATGGGAAATATAAACTGGCAATCCTTAATGCAAGACGGTAAAATGGGCACGATTTATTGGTACTCGGTATCTATTTGCATTATTCTTCTCTTAGTTAGAAAAAGTTGTTTTACCAGCTTGTGCCATGAGACATCCTCCATATACCGAAGTGACTCTACTAAATCTGTATGTACAGTGGCATGCAGAAATTCCTTTGCTACAACTTTCAGCTCTGAGTGAGCAACAAATGGCAGTATCACAGAATCGTGACACTTTTCAGTACACAGTATGCCTCCTTGGGAAGTTTCCTGGAAATACTAGAATGTCTCAGAAAGGAAAGTAAAAATCTCTGTAAGTCCGATTTTGACACCCAGTCAAACAATAGAGGATGAAATGAAACGCAAATTCACTTTTTGCCAATTAACATCTGAATAATGGATTCAGTGAAATCGGGGTATACGAAATCTCCTTGGAAAGAGAGGAGACTAATATCATTCGTTGGCTTTGTTCCAGGGAGTGAATTTTTCGATCGCTGTAAACCAGCCGCAATATCAACAGACGAGTGCTATTACAGTCTATCGTTGTCTCCCTTAAGGCATGCTATTTTGATCTGAACTGATATCTTCACCTCGACTAATTCCCCTTGTCGGCGTTTTATAAAAAATGTTGACGACCTTTTAATTTGCCATCATCGAAAACCGGATCTGCTGTTTTCTCCTAATTTCCAACTTTATGCACATGAGCTTGTCATCTGAATTAGTTTAAACTTGTAATACTGATATTTGTTTCTTTGGTAATATC
Source organism: Fasciolopsis buskii (assembly GCA_008360955.1). Taxonomy (NCBI): domain Eukaryota; kingdom Metazoa; phylum Platyhelminthes; class Trematoda; order Plagiorchiida; family Fasciolidae; genus Fasciolopsis; species Fasciolopsis buskii. The sequence continues at coordinate 53,574 of LUCM01008619.1, forward strand.
ATCAGTAATTATTCCGCAATGGAGAATTAATCAAGAAAATAAAAACTCTCAGATAATGAAACATTAGCGAAATGGGGTCGCATTCTCTCCTGTCCATTACAGTTGCGGACATATGGAGACGAGAAGTGAACAAGACGGACAGATAGTTAAATAGTTGGGGAGGATAAAGAATGGATGTTGGTCGGCAATTGAAGTTGTGGTTATGGAGACAATGAGGATCATTTCCGCTTTCGCGTCAATCAATCACACTAGTGACAATAGTGTTCCATCTGTGAAATAAGATCAGTTATTTGCCTTGACAGGAGGAGGGATTTGACAAATCGTTTATCGACTCAAGAACCGGTTGAGTAATCTTACGACCGCGGCATCTCATTTTGGTTGATGCCCCATACGAACTGCTTTCAAAATCTATTTTTCAAAATTATGGGATGGTGCATTTGAAATACCATAACTAATACACCTTTATGCTGCCTTCGTGAGGCAGTCTGACAAAAACATTCAGTTAGACTGACTTCTGGAAGAATGGAAGTCGAAGACCCATTTAACATCTCGGATGTGGATCTCACCACAGGAAGTAACGGACTGTGTGCTTGAACTGTTTATTTCATTCCCTTTGCTTATTTTGTACTGTTGTGATCTAGGCACATCCTGTACGGATCTGTTGCTGGTTGTGCCGGCAACATATGTGTGAATTTCAGCCTTACTTCCGAATTCGAATTCATTCAGAAACTATCTTGGTGAAGGGTGGTCTGGAATGATTTACTCAGACGGATCTGCTGAAGGCGATTAGTTTACCTTCAGATTTGACCTAGGACCACGAAATGTACGTCCGGGACTCCGCTTTAACAGAATCAACAAACGAAATATAGCCGCACGAAAAATGAAACCTATAATTTCTCGAGCCTCTTCCCCGAAATGCGCAATGGTTCACTAGCCGATCCATTTTCTCCATGGATACGAAAGGTAAATAGGTAAAGGTAAATAGTCATTTCTGCCTCTCGTTTCGTCAACCAGTGGATTATTGTTAGTGTTTGGCAAGCTACTTAGATATAATGACTAGTCAGCTATGATGGCGAATAAATGAACATAAACTAACCGAAATAAATTGGGGAAGAGGTGGACAGTCGTTGCGATTATTGATACTCAGTAGACCGACACACACAACCCAACAGACTAAAAGACCTTCATAGTGGTCAAGAAGGAACCAAGGAAACTATGAACAATTTTCAGCCTACAGTTGGCTTTATTTCATTGGCGGGGCGCGATTGTAACTCGTGACCCATCGACTGGATGCTAGAATTAACCATTATTGTCTCCTTATTCATAACATCCATTGCCTATCCACATCTACTTGACACAAATCACTTCCTGCTGCATTTGTCTCCCTCTCTAAGAATTTCAGTTATCTGTCGAAACAAATAGTATGATTCCTTGCGCTTTCCAACATTTCCTTTACTCATTTTAACACATCTGTAATCCTATCACCCCGAGGAATTTGTTTCGCTAATAATTCATTCTCCAAGTCTTGATCTGGATTTTAGCAAAAAAGCCCACTTCTTGAAATACATGAGGTAGTGCGTGGGAAAAATTTAACCCGTTTCACTGTTCTGACTTTTTCGGTTTTAATCACAAATAAGACCCTCGTTTCGTTCAGAGTAGTCATTTTCTAAGTAATCTTATATATAAGTAAGTAATTTATAAATTGGAAATTATTGTGCCTTTTTATTTGGACAGATATTTTGTGATGACAAGTACCGAATTATTGTTCATTGATTGAAACATCGCATTTGATATATAGATGAAGAATAAAAATTTACAGTAAGCTCGTGTCCGATGACCTGTACCTATGTCACTTCACCACAGAACACCGGGGGAAAGGATCGCAAAATTCGATCCGTTAGAAAAAAAGAGAATTAGAAATAGACTGATAGTGCTTCGCGCACCATTCAATATGTTAATCTGTTAGTTTTTGATCGATGTTTGCTCTGGATGGAACGGCGAGCCATGGAGTTTGGAGCGCAGTGGTAAGTTGTTTTTCATCACAAGACTGAGGATTGCGAAGATGGATTGCTCATCCCAAGAAATGACAATTTACCAATCTAGAGTGTTGCCCCATGACCTTACACAGTAACATAATTATGTTACGACTAGTATGTGGAAGGTGTTTAGTCTGTGCTATAATGAATGACTTTGTTGTTCCAAAGCTTACTTTAACTTTCAGGCTGGTTCTTTCGGATGAGTTCAAGTCCGCGATGGTGCTTCTATTGTGTATTGTCCTACGGAAACGCCTGAATGGACATAAGCAGACCAAGGCTGGATAATTAGGAACTTTATATTTCTAGCTCAAAGATACCACTGGGTCGGATCCTAACAGGATTCAAATGTTTGAATGTCAAAGATTAGAAATTTCCCCTTCAGTGTGCGCTGCTCTACCAAAACTCCGACTGAGAGGGCCATTTTCACTTATTGACATTCTCATAGTTTGAAATTCTGTCTCAACACCATTTTCCACTGCTATTTATAGGAAAAGTTACAAGACTGCGAAAATGTGTGTACTATCCGTCCCAAGTAGCTTTTCTACGTAGTGGTTGCCAAAATGAACTGTCTTGTAGAAGAGTTTATTGCACTTGTTAGAAATCTGTTCTGATGTTTGATTCAATCTGTTTTGTGAATTTTACATAGGCTAAGTGAAACTTGCATCTACCCACAATATTGGCTATGCCAACTTGTCAAGTGAGTCATTTTCCAACTTGTTATAAAGCTATCATCGAATACCAAGGGAAATGCATATCTCATTGGTACGTGGTCTTTTTCTTGGTCACTATGACTGCAGATAAATTATATTGATCAGGATGACTGATTACGCAGATCTGCATGAGTAGGGTCAGTTTCGGAGTTTGACCAAGAATGAAACCAAGTTTCTTGTTCTTTTATTCTGTCCGATTCAGTAACCTGCCGAGTGCTTTACTAGTCTCTTTGATAAATTCACCTTTCGTCGTTGAACACGACACCAATCAGTCCGGACAATTTGTGCTCCGTTGAAGCTGACAGTAAACAGGTGGATCATGTGCAGAATTTCGGTTGTCTCACCACCTAGAAACACATACAAAGCAGATCAAATCCTGCAGATGGAAAGGTTTAAAACAAGAAATTAGACTGCCAACGGATACCTCGCCTGGTTCGATGGCAGCAAAGTAAGGGTGAGAACTACTTAAACTACAGTCGTTGTGATGAGCGGAAAGTGAGTTGCCATCATGGTTCCATTTAAATGTGATTATCTTTTTATCCGAATTAGCAGTAAACTGGACCAAGCACTGAGGTAAGCAGACGGCTGGACTGAACAGTCTATACAGCATCAACCAAAGTGACTTCAAAAATAATTCTTAACGGTTAACTGATATGAATGCCTTTCAAATCATTTGTCGCTTTACGCGCACCTTTGAAACACTGACGTTGTTGGGCATAATATCAGCCACAAGAAAACCGGCCTCCTCGATAACCAAACGCACAGTGATCTGTGACTAATAATTGATCTTGGTCTGGAGTTTCGTACTGAGGACATTTAAGTTTGTGTTTAGCATGCAAAATGACATGGCCCTAGTGGTAATGACAGTTAAAAATAACAAATCACTTACTACGCAACGACATCAATTGGCATAGGAATTCAGCTTATGAAAAATCATGGTATTTTTCTAGGGCTTAGACTGACCAGGCTACTAGGACACCCATGTTGTTTGCACGAAGATGATCTACCAGTAAGAATGACTATTGCTTCTAACGTTTCTGCGGTCACAGTTAATGGTTGTCAAGTGTGGAACAACATTAGGAATAGTGACAATCTACAGCCAAGAAATGTGTCATAGCCTCATAGATGACATACGGTTTCGTGACGCCGAGCCTGTGCTCATCGCGTTTTGAACCCACCCCGCAATACATTCGATAATGCGGTGGCATAATTGTGTCTCCGTTCCGATATTGGAAACAACTAAGTACCTGCATGCAAACTGATTCAAGCCGTTTTTTTTGGTACTAATTGTAAACTCTCATTAAAATGGGAAATAAATTATGCATAAACCTTGGAAAAACTCCTAATAGTGACTACTGAATAGTACCTGTTTTCTTCCGCTGAGTTCTTCTGTGAGTTGTTCTCTACTCAATAGTTTTGGTTTTGCAGGAAATGAGATCAACCGCAAGTAAACAAAGATCCCATTTTAACTGATGATAATGACTATCCGTTCGAATGTTTGTTGAAATCTCTTTTAATTTTTGCTGGAGATTGGGTGCTTTCCATTGATCGGGAGTGAACTGCAAATTCTTAATCCACGGAAATGCATTACAAAATTTAATACAATCAATGCAGTACATAACCTGCAACATTTTATTGGATGAATAATACTGCGTTATAAAATAGATGTCAGGTAATTTACCGCAGGTGTCACTTTTGCCATTTGCGCTCCTTATGAAGTTCGATGCGGTAAAACAAAAGTCCGAAAGTGAAATTGAACTAATTATCAGAAACAAAAACAGCGTTCATCCATGCGATTTGTATTCACGGACACTTTGGGCACCAACCAGACCGGCTTCTTGCACATGTGGCCGTGTATATGCCCTAGTTTATCCGGATAAATTAGCCGTGGTTTTGTGAATTACTTACTCCCATGTGTTGAACGAATAGGCTACCACTGATCGTTTTGGATGACTTTTCTTCTGGGCCCTGCTTGTTGCAAGAACCGTGACATTCCAAATTTTCGATATTTTCGCTCAATTATATTCTAACAGCATAGCGCAGAAAAGTTCCTTTTTTGATACAGTCACCAAGGGGCGACTTTGGTGAACTGGAAAACAAATTCTGTCATTGTGCATTCTGCGTCCGGTAAATAAAGTACTACGGATCGCGAGCCTCATTAACTGCAACTCCGTCGACCTTTGGTAAATGCTGTCCATTCACGTTAGTTAAAATATTGGTTCCTTATGTTACATGTAGACACGCCACTTGTTTTTTTTGCAACTGTCATTCGACTACTTGGCAAAATTATGGCCACATATTACTGACTGTTTAATTTCGACCAGATAATAAGCAAACTACAATTTTATATGAGTTTTTATCTAAGTTTCAATAACCTAGGGAAACTGGTGATCAAACCAGAGTAACAAGCGATTCTGCGATCTTATCTCATTTTATAAGTAGAGCACTGAGCCGAATATGAAGAACATCAAGGTGAATTATTCAGATGTTAAAGTAGGCGCTAGTTCCGTTTTGTCTGTTTGCATTGCTGCATGAAACTTACGTACGCCTGATGCTAAGTAACAAAATAATACGAAATATTTCAGCCAAGAGCAAACTTCCCGAACAAGTGCTGCAATTCATTTTGTGTTATGGTTTGGTGCGCCACATTCACAACCACGGTAGGATTGGGAAACCTGAATTATTGTAATTTAACCTTGGGCCACTTGGGAGTTTGGTTTCGTTGTGACCTTTTGGAAACGAATTCGATCTTGGAACAATGGTGCATGAAAAAGTTAGATAGATGTGAAATTCACGAGGTGACGGTAAAACAATCACATAAACGGGTAAATAGATTACTTCTGTTACTGTTTCTACTCCCGTGGCTTTTGGTACTGTCTCAAATACCTCCACTGTTAATAATATTATTCATAGTGTCATTGTTATTTTCGCCGGTATTCCTATTACTTATGTCAATAATAACAAAACAGTTGAGAACAATATTAAATAACTTGTTGATAATACTGCCATTACGATTAGGATAAATGAGTTGAGCATCATTCATGGCTCTATCGCTCAATTTACCGTGAACACCGATAATAATACTAGGATATGAACAAATGTTGCTGACTTGCTAAGGTGATCAAAATCAACCACAGTTTACGTCATTCCTATTGCTGATATGCATTCCATTTGTGCCTATGCCAAGCTTCCTCAGACAACAAAGACAAGACGCAACTAAGCACAGTCATTTTCGATGTTCCCTTTGTCGTTTGAATGCAATGTGACCGCCAGTAGTTTCTATTCTTTACACAATCTTTCTTTTACCAACCGCCCACTTTAAGAGCCTCCTGTTGGAATTTCTTGTACCGATACCCTACTCATTAGCAAGAGAGAAAAATATGGGATTATGTTTCATCATCATCTGTGTTCCCATGGGACCACGTGTGCCCTGCGAAACGCATATTTCCTGATTTAACTGTAGCAACGTGTACAAACCACTTTGCTATCAAACCATTAGTTCCATTTGAAACATAACTGAAACAGTACGTGAGAGATTAACTGTCAAAGAACAACACAAATGTTTGCCCAGAACTCTTGCGAATGTTGAAAATTAATTTTACCGCGGCGAATACTTAAAGGAATGTAGTTTATGGGCGTCAAATTACTCACTGCAGTTTTGTCGGCTAGGTCATACCGAGTAATGAAATTTCCTTCCCCGAAAATGATGTACCGTCAAAATCCTCGTGTAGAGAATCCGATTTCTATTAACTGTAATGCCCAATTACTCTCACTGACGGCATGGGGCTCTCATTTAGTTCATGCTGTTCAGTAATGCGGAGCTTATATTTGGGAGCACTAAACCGAGGCGCAGTTTGATCCCAAATCATTCCTTTGTTAGTACATTGAATCATCAAATGAAACGACTTCTAGCTAGTTCACAGTATTACGACTATCGCAGAGTGCGACGAGCATTTTGAATTAGATATGGGCTATAAATTATTTTTTAGACCCATGTCGAATTGGCGAAAGTTAGTCAAGGGGTGAATATGTCTTGGTTTTTAAATGAATAAGAATTGACTAGGTAGAAGGACTTGATGGACAAGTCATAGGAAATGACTGTTGTCATTAATCCTCATAATGAACTGCATGACCTTACCTAAAGTTGGAGGCCGTATCAAGGATTCATTTGTGCAATTGTGTATTGCCATTTCAGGGAAGAAATCGTAAACAAATATAAATGCGTCTAGGCCAGATCAGTTTTTGTTTATAACATCTTGACATTTTTCTGCCACAAAGCTGAATTTCATGGACATTTTACAGAGAAGATTGACTTTACTTTTAATAGAAAATCATTGCTGTGAATATTAGGGGTATCTTGGTATATCGACTAAGGGGACGTATTGTCAGACTAGGAGAAAGCAGAACCGCCTCGCAAAAGCTTTGGTCGAGAGGAAGTTGAGTCATCTTCTGTTTAATAAGACTGATTTGTTTGTGGTCTATTAGTAACTCATTTACTTTCGGTAAGAAAAATGTGCCATTAAACTAGCGTAGTTTTGAACATATTTTAGGTTGTAACGGCAAACTTTTGCACTGTCCAGTCATCAGCTTTTTTGTGTTTGGCCGAACCACGCACTCCCGACGGATTGTTGAACTGATCGGCGTTGCTCAATCAAACGGTTTGTACGATCTGTGAAAAACAGTAGCAGTGAAATCCGATGCTAATTCATTCGCGTGAAATCTATCAGGACTATCTCCTTCCGGTTAAACGACAGGATTAGTTTCTAATTTGGTTCACAGACTTGGTAAAACGGATGCCATAACATTCACATAATAGTTGTTGCCAAGTAGGTTTGTTGTTCATAATGTTTCAGTTGAAAATAAAAACAGATCAATGCAACAAAATCCACTCAGGATGTCTTTTTAACTTACCACCACTAACTTTTTTCCTGAAAGACTTGACAGCATAAGTTACTTCGTTTCTGGGCTATGGTTAATGACCTCCAAATTCGCAATTCCCCCACATAATGGTTTTTCATTACCAGATCTTTGCGTCAAGAGGGTGCAAAGCACCGGACATTACGATGTTCTGGAGCTCATCCGATAATTAGCAATGCACACTAGGATAGTGACTGTCTACTGAAAATGCTAGCCTGACTGCTGCAAACTAAATATTAGCCCAGAGGTGGATGAAGTAGGAGTGATATCGGACCGATTACGGTGTACTATGCAATCCGTCGCCAATAACGGAAAGTGAAAATGAAAACGCAGTTCCTTCTACAAAGCATGGAATTTATGCCAGACGAAGATACTTGGATAAAAGTCGACAGTGTCCCCTAGAGAAATGAATCGTTTTGGATGAGCGGTCAACAAATTTAACCCAAAACGTTTCGGCCAAACGTTAGACGGACAGTGCAATACTGATGAAGCAGTCATGAAAAAATACTCGACTAATTATTTAGGGCTAATTCGTAATCTGTATTGGATTGTATTATGCTGCTCAACCTTCGAACGAAACAAGTTCATTTTCATTACCAAAAATCTATCCTGTCTTTGCAACACTGCACTAGTAAAGGCATGATAAATTAAAGCAGATGAAGTCAAAAATGACGACATGTCGAGGACAAACTGAGACCACACGTTTGAACCGCATTATTTGGATGAGGAAATATTCAAAGCCAATTTTCTGGGGACTCATTTTAGGGGCTGCTAATGGAAATTAGTTGAGATTACAGTGGAATTTGTATATATACATATATATATATATAGTGGTGGAGGATTAGTGGTCGGAAAATAGATTTCTCAAAGATTTTTATGTAGAGTGCACGGAGTCAACCATTTTATTGCAACGGATAGAGGTACGATTACTTATCAATGGATATCTTGACATAGCAACTTTAAACATTACTTACGGATGTGTACCTACTATAGAAGGACAGCAGAGCGAGACTGGCAAAAAAACCCTAAACACAAAGGTTGTTGATTTACAAAGATATACATTGTAACTTAAAACTGAGAAAGAAAATAAAGGTCCATTCCATTCATACATCATTTTTAAATTCGGTTTTAGTAGAAAAAATCCTGTTGAGTACAATTGTCTCTAGCGGGGGCAGTTGAGCGGGGTCTCGATATATTGAGTCTCTTTTAGAATGATGAGTAAGATCACTGTTCTGAAAATTTCATAAAAATTTAGAGTTCCACTAAAAAATTGCCAAAACCACATCGTCCGCGTAAAATGTAAGGAACAGAAGGAGTGCAAGAAAAATCTTCCTGAGTAGTCCAAAAATTACTATGCAAAATTGCAGGATTATCTCTGTTTATCTGGATTTCGAAATGTCTGGGAAAATATTTGTAGGCCAAGCTGAGAAAAAGATGGTTAAAGCCAAAGTTCAATTGAAATATCAATGAACAGAGATGCACAGAAATAGCCAAAAACGACATCTTATTGAGATAACAACGTTGTTTATTTTTCCAGTGCATTATAATTGGCAATCTCTCAACAGTTATCGCATAATTTTGTTAAGGACATCGAAATCGATGTTACCTTATCCAGGTGCAACTGTGACAATCTCAGTAAACCTCATGAAATCAGATGTGGACACTATGAAGAAACTGTCCGGCAATAATGACTAATGTTGCTTTCTCGGTGATAACAGTGATTACTGATGCCTTTGGGTGGATGCAAATGAACGTGGTTGTCGGTGATTATCCATCAGAAGAGCTTTGGCTTCACCGGGCTTGGATGCCACATTTGGGCAGGCACGGAAGTAGAACGACTTTACCAGTGGCAAATGAAACGTAGTAGTCGTTTTTGGGCAACTGAATAGCCGCAACCGTTTTATAGGTTTAACATTAGCACAATAGTTTTTCACCAATGGATTGGGTCCTTCGAAGTCTGGGAATAAAGCACCGTCTTTAGGCTCCATCTCTCTCAACACCAAGCTCTAGCTAGTTCGTTTTTCTTGATATTTTGATTTGTCTAGTCACATGGGTCAAAAAATCTCATCTGTCGCCGGGAACTTTGGCTCAGCCAAACAGGTAGCGACTGCTGCTTATTTGTTCTTCAATAGTTCCTGGTTCAAACAAACCAGGCAATTCTCATGTTTCCAACCAACCGAATCGTGGTTCACTCCAAGACGACTGTACGGTTGCAGCTGCCTTACTACGTACGACGAGCAGGAGAATGCGCCGTCTTTAAATATAGGACCTGGAAAACCAAGGATGGTTTTTAACTGTATATCACGCTGCTATTTTTCCACCTGAAAGGATGTTTATCAAATTTCAGTGACATGACCCATCCTCGTTCAGTTTTGGATTATGCTTCTTTCAATCAGTTTGTGGAAAAATTGGAATTATTCCTTTCACCCTAGCTCACTTCTGTGATGGTCGAGAGCTGTAATGTTTTGAAGACTGAATGAGATTATCATTCTGGGCATTTTAACAGGAATCGTATTCGGAGTAACTGCATCGTCTTTCTACTCGTCATCTTAGTGGACAGAGAAATTAGAACTCGAAATCCAAAGGGGTTTCATTACATGAACAGAAAAGTGGCATAATTTCAACGGTACAAAAATGCAGTTGTCAGAAAAGTGGCTCGACAGTCTGCACAATAGGAAAGAAGGAATAAATCTGTGATCTGTGCAATGATGAAGTGCTAAGAGGTTCAAATTAGGGTACATTTGATCGCGATGTACCACTTCAGCAGTAATCTTTCACCAGTTTATGGCTACCATCCAATATTTTGAAGAAATTTGTTTTTTGTCACGTTCGAGAGCACGGTGCAATATTATAATAACTCAGATGTATATTGTTTGAACAATGTTGTACACTATACAAATAAACATACATTGATAGATAGATAAGCAGATAAATGGATAGATGGGTAGATAGATAGATAGATAGATAGATAGATAGATAGATAGATAGATAGATAGATAGATAGATAGATAGATGCATCGACAGATAGGTAGATAGATTGTTAGATTCACATTGGTCCGATTCCTATCCGAAAATGTAGGAGATAAACGAAAAAGGGGCAGTAGAATGAAATTCGTAGAACATGCTAGGATACGATATAAGTAAGCACTTATATTCTATTTAGCCCTTCTGAATGGTTTTAAAAGTCCCAGACGAATTCACTTCATGTTTTCCAAATAAATTTTATCATTGAATTGATCATCAACAGTCCATCGGCATTAGATTTTGCATAAAGCGGGTTGCACCAAAAAGATTTTGAAAAAGATTTGTGTTACCCAATGGATTTTTTCGGGAAAAACATTCTCAACCGAAAGAAAGCTCATTCAAATAATTTTGACACTAGAATAAATTGTGGATGCGAGTTAGCAAAAAATTTTTAGCTCAAATGTTCAAAGAAGGAAGGTGTTATGCAAATTGAGAAGGAATCAGGTTACCGAATTCTTCGGAATATTCCGCTGAATCAGCAACCGGTAAATTAATAATGGAAATAGTGAAAAAGAAGGGTGACAAATCTGCAAGCTCGCGTACAGTTCAGTAATTCGGTTTTCGACTTAAAAACGTTTGTCTCAATTCAATGCAACATGACCCCTGACACACAACAACCCAACCACGGTGGCTTAGCTTTCAAAAAAGTAGGCATTCGAGCGCGGAATCAAATGAGGAGAAATAACAAAGACGCAGACAGCGGTTGTTTTTTCCAAGGTAGCCTTGACAATTGACATTGTAATTATTAATGGAAATGAGCTTATTTCCTCGTAAATTCTGGCCTGTTAGAAGAGACCGCAAGGGACAGATATAAGGGATTGGTAATAGTGGTGTTCATTATCTCGTCTTGGGGATCATATACCAATAGGTTATAATTGTTTAAAGTCAGACCGGGAGAATGTTTATTGGGGAGGGGCACTAACTTTGCGAATTTCACATTACTGGGAATGGTGTTGGTCTAAGAAGTGTTGACTACAAGCCATTCTGGAAATGATAATAACTGAAAAAAGCTTTTCCCTAATTGCGTGATCTCCACTGAGCGTGACCCAGCAGTGAAGTTTTCATAGTGCCAGAGAACTGATCTACATCATTATTTTTAGCCGGTTAATGTATGGTCCATTACTGTTGTGTTTTCCTCAGGATTTGAGTGGGTCGCCTTGATTAAACCCTCACGGAATGCTCCCAAGCAATCGATTATCTGAACTACACTCTACGTCGCTTTTTCGTGCAGTTTGTGTCCACTCGAATGTAGGAGGCAAAGGCTAATTCCCCGAGACTTCCACTGGGTTGTCTGATCTTCAGTAATCACCTTGGCGGAGATGTGTAATCTGTGATTTTAAACCGACCATAGACAGTGTAGGTAGGTTGTATGTTTACCGAGATCTGTTATGAACCAGAGGACAAGGCACGTGGTTCCGTGCCATGTGGTATTCACTGTGATTTATGAAATACATGTATGCATATATATAAATAGTTCATGATTTTCCTCATTGTATGGTGTTATATCAAGGAGGTAAATCTAAATTTTCACTATCCAGTTACAGTAATTTTGTCCACCTTTCAGGATGAATCAATCCTCCCTTGGTTTTTTACTGAAACCGGGGCCCCGACTACCTGTGATGTACGTACATACACACACTAACATGTAACACGTTACCAGTAGGCTGTCACACTCGATTCCTACCAGTATCAGCTAGGGAATAACGCATACGGATCTTGTCGAAACGTTTGCAATCAGTGTCGCATGAAAGCTCTCCAGTCCAGTACACATTATCATGCACAACAGATTGCTTGATCTTGTGTTTCTCTTGCAAGAAGTGATGGGCCCAACCGAATAAGCCTCAGACTCTGGTGTTACTTAATGAGCATATAAATTAGAAATACAGTTGTTGTTGCTCGATGTTAGCCGCCATCTGGGAATCTCAAAAATGATCCATTATGCGATGCTTAGGAAGAACAAAATATGAATCAATCACAACAAAATAACCAGTCCATCGAAAAATTGCTGTCATTGGGCAGTGCTAATTGAAGGCCCGCTTATCGTTCTTTACAGAATTTGGTCCACTATGACCTTGTGTTTGGTAGATCAAAAGAAGCATTGTTAACTGCCCACTTAGCATACTATTTCCAAATTCTGACAGCATCATTTTTGTGTAGATAGCAAATCCACCATGTTTGTATAAATTCATTCAAGTTAGTGCAAGCTGTCCATTAGAGCCTGGTGAAACGCCACACAAAGCTTCTTTCAGGAAAACCGTCAATTTCTCCGTTTTTGCTTTCCGAGAAATCGAGAAATTGCGGATTTCAGTCGGCCAACAGAATCACCTATTTTAACCTGCTGAAAAGGCTTCTCTTATTTCATTCTTGCTAAAAAAATATCTTGTACGGTTCTATGTAAGTGAGACATTTTTGCGAACAAGTTCTTGTTGGATCTGACCTATTTATGAAAACTTTCCTGGAAAATTACCGGTCACTGAATTAGTTTGCGCGGCATTGTCAGTTTATCAGTCGATTAGTTGCGTGTCTCCTCTTGGCTTAGCACTACTTCCCACTCGCTATCTGCTGACACCTGAATAATCTCAGCGTCTTTGCTTCCTGTCAGCAAACGCATGTACGAAACAGCAGAAGTAGGAGAAAGATCTCGAGGGTTATTGTGATATTATTACAATTAGATATGTCTTTGCTTTTTGATGTGGTTAACATTGTTATCCGAAACATCCGGAAGAAGCGTTTTTTTTTCGTTTCTTATCATGTAGATAGTGGTCTTGCTTGGAGTGAAACAGTGGACACGGGTAAACAGTAAAACCAAGTATGGCGAATGGTTTTCTCCCAAGTCCATAGACAAAATTCATTATTAGGCTTCAACATCATAAGATTTTCACCTGCTAAGGAAATATCTTCGATCCGTACCATGGGGGTAATTTATTGGTAGGATTTTTTTATAAAGTAGCCGATTCTACGAAAAAAATCAAACTACTTTGCTTTCAGGTGAATAAGGTCATTCTAATCGGTGAGCGTTACATAGGCTGCTTCTGTACCAGTAACCTTGATACATATTCTTGCTCCCCATTCTCATCACCCATAATTCAAAATATTACTCAAAGTTCGAAAGCACAAACTCCGTCTGCGCGCATGGGTAATTTGCGTCAGTTTGATTTCAACCCCATAAAATGTGTAACATTTATTTCTTTACTTTTATTTCTCCATGCTGGCGTTTTTCATTAATACGAGAAGCAAAATTTGAGCTAGACCCTGTCCTGGTAAGGCAAAAAGCAGAATCCTGCAGCTACAGAGAGAATAATCAATAATGAACTTATATTTAGGTAAACCGAAAATGCGTTTGCAACTTTTCTGCGTTTGGAAGGTCGATAGTCCAACTCTTTATCGACCAGACCTCAAGAAGCATATTCTTCAACTTCTTTGTTTCAACTTACTGAAATTACACAGAAGAACGTATGGTGCTTTTCAAACGTCTTTTTAACAAAATGAAGCGAACTAAGGATAAAATATCGACTTAATATTTTCTATCGTTCTAATTATTCGCTAAAAGCTCAAATCGATAAATCACTCGGTTTTTTGTCATATGAAGTCTCATTTGCTATCCTTTTATCTTGTAGACAGAAAAACCAGCCGACTGTAAGATTAGAATGTTTTGCGCCCATCAGGTTTACTCGTGGTCTGTGAAGAGCTATCAGTAAATTTGAGGTTGGTCAAACACGAATCATTTGTAGTCATTTTTCAGTCCAAACCATGATGAATTTTATTATAAATAAACGTTTCCTGAAGAAGAGCACCAGTTGCATAAATTCAAATAAACTTAAGGTCTCTCGGTTGTATTGTACCCCGTACAATTTGGGAAACGAGATTTGGTGCACCAACATAAAACCAAACTCCACAAAGTGTGTTCAAAGCTGCATCCATTTCATTCAGAGTTCGCGAATACAAATGAGCGCAGGTAGATAGCAATAAAGAAGCAAGTAGCTATGTGATAGCATGAAGCACTAGGTGCGTTTGCTGAAAATCAGTAGCATCCCTTCACTCGGAGATCGTGTGCCATATTCCCTATGTCCAAGGAATGGTGAGAATATTTTTCATAAAATTCGTAAGGGTAAAAATGGAAGGCACACAAAAATAACCGAATTAAGAATTTTATTTCAAACTGTTACAGGTTTGGGTTGATGCCGCCAACCAGGCATCTATATTACCGTCCACAGTAAGACCCGATCTGCAAACGATGGGATCTCAATATTCGATGGATGTTGGTCTGCGCTGGATAGTAAAAAAGCTTTTGGCGCAGCAATCCAAAATTTTGCATAATAAACATCTATTACCTTTGGAAACTGCGTATCTATTACGGCGAACTAATCATGTCCGTGGGTGACTTCAAAAGAATCTAGTCATAGATTCTGGATTAAGAAAGATCAATCTGCCGCGGTCTGAGCTAACGCATTTGGCTGAGTAATTAATCTTTACCATGTGGGATGTCTGAACAGCACGTGAAAACCATCCAAGCTCAGCTAGCGTAAATAACAATTCACAATTGAAAATCTGCTCAATGAACACCCAGAAATTATCTGAGTTGGGAATACCTAACCGTAAACTTCTAGCACAGATCTTGAGGAAGGGAGCGTTAGCATGCACCAACTGCGTCTTTCCATATGCTGCGTTTCATCTCTAACACTCTCGTCCATGAAGTGAACGGAAAACTCTGACGATCACTGCGAGAAGCTCTCAAGCTGATGCATTTGTGACCCAAGAAAGACGTAACAGTTACCTCAATCAGAGTACAGTGGGTGCCTACCAAAGAAAGATTGTTGCGGATTTTGTGAAAGTCTGGAAGCAATTACCAAAAGTTAACCCGACCAGATTTGATTATCGGTTGACGAATAGTAGAAAAAATATTGATAAAAAAATAATATTGAAATAGTACCAGAATCATTGAGAAGCAGCCTTTATGTCCATGTCAACTGAATAATCCAATCAAGAACGGAAATAAGGCAAGGAGTTCTAGAATTAACAAACTGCGTCTACAATGTTCCAAATGGATCGCAGAAAATACACCCTGCAGTTGTTCAGCTAGTTATTTACGAAAAGAAGAAATGGAAGTGGCTTCACTCCGGACAAAACTGTCATTGTCGTTAATTTGCCGCCATCTGGAAATGCAAGCTCCATTTTTGAACTTCGTGACTCAAACAGGAAACCCGAAACCAACTTCACTTGTATAACTTGCGAACTTAAGGACCTCTTCAATGGAACAACCTTACTCAAATAGCCAGAAAAGAAGTCCGGCAAAATGTTGTTCATGTAGACAATACTGTGAGGCTTTAAAGAAATTCAATCAAAACAGTGATATGGTTACCACTAGGACAAATAAGGCAGCCGTACTAATAATACGGTAAACTAAATATTACAAATAACACATTGCTGCTTGATTAGGTTTACAAAAATGGATATCACTGAAGACTAATACAGACCTAGATGAAAAGCGGCTATATGGTTCTCTAGAACATTTCACGTGCGGACATCACTTCATCTGGGGGGAATTTAAATAAGTAAACCCGAAGGATCAAGCTGACCACGCTCGTATGTTTTGCAAAAGAGCACATCTAACTGTCTTCTAAGACCTATATTCTTCCTGAAGGGCTTTTCGTGCTACTCGTGTGCGGAGTCGTTCAATAAATTATATATTATTCGAAATTTGGTTTCAGACTAGCTCACTTATTTGGCATCAATACGGGATGGATAGGTCAAATACATTCAGGTATTCAAATATAATCATCAGTCAAATATTACTGCAACATTTAATGAGCAAATTTTAACTATTTAAAGATACATCGATTTTAATAGATTCAAACATTTTCATTATTATTATTATTATCCTTAGGTGTCGGGTACTTGCTAAATGTACAGAAGTATCAGCAAATGATATGAATTTCTCTCGAGATTTCCCGTTTTGAGTCAGTTTGTCGATAGTAATGAGGGAGGTTAAACATGGGCAACCTTGATTGTCTAGGTAGACACGTCAGAACTTAAGACAATGAAACCTTCATGAAGCATGAAAATTCCAAATACTTTTTCGAATGGTCTTAGGCTCTATCTTAGTTTGGATTCACAGTTGATAACAGACTCGCTTGCCCGGAGAAAAGCTTCTTTTTAGTGTATTGTGCCCACGATTACGGATGTAGCTATGAGTAGAAGATAACCATTTCTTCAACGGGATAATGTGCGTTACCTGGTTGGTTGCGAACAGAAGGAATTTCCTTTAGAACAGGCCATGACTCACATCAAAGTTGACCGTGTTTCAAGGTCATTTGCGGTAACCACTGACTTAGTTACCGTGACAGCGAAACAACTAGTGGGAATTAATAAAATCTTTTGTACCGCTCTGTAAGGGATTAGGAACTAGTTACATCAGTTGATTTTAAATTTTACGCTTAATATCTTGAAGCCTTTAAACTGACCACCAGTTACATCGTACTGAACAAAGAAAGTGCATTTAGCAAATCTGACAGGATCATGTTTTTTATCGAGAGGATTAGTCATGTCCAAAGGTGACCACAAACTTACTTGCGTTCACATTACACTTTGAAGATCTTGGAGGCATGTGCAGTACCACTGCGTCAAGTAAAATAACCTAGACGAGTTTACTCAAATTTTGTGCATATATATATATATATATCACAATTACCCGCGATTAATGTATTAAATTAATGTTTCTGTACGTCATTACCTGGCATTATAATGTCTTAAGTACGAAAATGCGCTTTTCTCCGTGAAGCAGTAACTGCTGATGGATTTACGTTCGGAGAATGTATGACTGAATAATTCACCCAACAGCAGCGAAGATAAGCTCATTTGAACAAAGAAACAAGCCCAATCGAAGTCAATGTTAGCAGACCTCATTTACCTGTAACCAGAGTGACAACATATATTTTTCGAAGTTCGAGTAACTGCATGTGATTCCAACGCACAATTTCTTGATATAAATGCCACACTCATACCACTAAATCAAGCTTCCCAATACAAATTTAGGTTAATATTTTTGCTATTGAACAACCGGAACCAAACAACATATCATGCTGAGTCAGCTCGACACTAGACAAAAATCACAATTTGAGGAAGCCCAATCAGCACAAGGGGCGCTAAAACGCCCCCCTACCCCTCCCCCCCAAAAAAAATAGTCCCTTGCAGACGATTTTCCCAGGTGTTGTAATTTAGAAGAATTTCTCGCCAGACTTGTTGATAACATCATAAATTGATGTTTTCCGTTATTGATTTTCTGGGCGGAATGCAAAAATTCATTTAAAATTAATCGTTTACGTTTTGATGACCAGAGTTATTCTTTGATGGCTAATCAGTCACCTACTAATGTAGGGTTTTACTTTGTTAATGTCTATAAACGCTGCAAATATGATTTTTTTAATGCTTCCTTTGCTAGGACAAGGCTTCTTCAGCAGTTCTAATGAGGTCTAATTGTTAAAATAATCCCGTCACGTGGCCTGCTTGTGATCGTTCGCTTGCTGTGAGTAGCTTTGCGTGCCGCGCCGTTGTTGTTTATTATGGTTTAACTTAAGTATCGACTGGCCTTAGAAATAACATCAATAAGTTTCACTTAAGCTAAGCGACAATTAGGGAAATGAAATTATTTCAAATGGACATTATCCTCCGTCGTATGCGTGATATTTGCCCATCGTTTGCCTATGAATCGTCATTTCTGTTACTTTTTGTTTCATTAGGATTTGACATTATCAATAATTCACAGGGACGTTTGTTTTGAACGAAATGGAACTCCATTTCTGTGGAATCGCATTGAGCAAACCATTGTCATATTATAACGTGAGAATTATTGAACCCATGAAAGTCGTTACTGAAAACGGTAGACGCCACGGCAGACTTAAAAGTTACATTACATTATGGATCCTTAACAGGTCAGATGTCTTCAAGATTTACGCAATGGTTTCCCCTTGGTCGAAGTCATTCAGGACAGGCCATCTGGAAACGCATTAAGAAAAATGTAGCTGCAGCACGGGAAGAATTGCTGGCCCTTCGAGACGCTCGTTATGATGCACTGATCCAGGTAATGAGCGGTAGGCTGATGGCGTGTGACCATCATCGGTCACATTCCAGACAACTCGACTTCACAAAAGCTTCCGAACAACTTTAGGAACATGCAGTATGTGACAGTGTTTCCTCCGGTGACGTTGTACTGTATATTTCGTCAAGCTTTCATGGGTAGTATTTATATTTTTCAATGAGATTCTGGTGTTTAGAGACAAAAATCCTGAAGTATCTGCGGGTTCGGGATCTGCATCCACCCGGGGATGCACGAACCTTTGGTGTTTAGGCCAGCGCAAGGAAAAGGTAAATGCTCGTTTTAATAAGGTACCATTCTCAGAAGACTCCGATGAAGCTCCTGGTATCAGCATCACCGCTAAGGAATTGTCCCATTGTTCACAGCTTCTTATTTAGCCAACATAAGACTGACAACCAGAATTTCCACCATGTATTGAGTATGCCAATTAGCTTTCCAAATGTCTATGGCTGATGTCGGAACATTGCTGCGAGTATTGCGACAAATTTTTCCAGAATTGCCAAAAGATCCCCAAACACAGCGTCGAAAAACCAAGCGGACGATGGGCAGCAGAAAATATTTCCATTTGGGACTGGATAAATGCATGAGACGGTCGGTTGACAAGCCGAGCGATCCTCTTAATTCCGTAGTCATCCAGATTCACGTTGACGGCTCATCTTTGTCTAAGCCTCGTGATTGGACCAGTATCCCAGGTTTTCAAAATTGGAATTTACTGTGGGATATAAAAGCCGCTGAGTGTGCGTGCCTATTTAGATGACCTCGTTCATCAGCTGAGAGTAATACTTGTCAAACGAATACAGCTCCGACGTCTACCAACTTGCGTACGCGTTCAGTTAGCAAACATTATAGTGGATGCACCACCAAATGGCATAATAAAACAGATGAAATATCACAGTGGGTACTATGGCGGTCCTGGATGTACGGTTCGTGGCTGCAATGTTTCCAGGTGTGTCGTCTTCACCGATAGAAGCTGTAGAGCAAGAACTGATATGGATTTCCTGTCTCGTAGACAGGCGCAACATCACACTGGTGATTTTCCTTTTAAGGGTGCCAACAATGACATGATTGAATGTTTTCCCAATGGATTACACACATTTTGTGCCCCAGCATAAGCAAAATAATGTTACTACTATGGAGACGGTTCGATGCACCCAAGAGAGCCCTTTCCTCAGTTCTAGGGTTCCAACGATTGAATGATCATATCCAAAACACTCGACCGCTGATTTCTTGAGAATTTCCCTGTGTTTATCGCACCCTGGATGACCTCGACTACTAGAAATTATCCAGACCCAACCTACTGAAACTCAGTCACTTGGCTTCCACGACTGCTCATTTCATAGAACCACCTCAAGCAACCCAAAATCAAACTACAGACTTCCAAGAAACACTTACACGATCAACCAGCTTCCCGGTCCACTCCAACAGTGCTGCCTCACCGAAAGTTCTCTATATTCACGACCATAAAGCCAACAGAACGAAATGATGCATTGGGTGTTGCTTGTGGTAAGCCGCACACTGAAACGGCGCGATATGCACTGCATTGTGAAATCTTGGTTCGTGAATCCAAAACAAGAAATCGTATTACGGATGAGTGAATCATATTCCGTTGTGAAACTCATACGAATGACTGTGAAATGTGATCGGGAGATAGCAACACGTGGTGCAAACCTAAACTATCGAAAGTGTCAGCTTGTGATATCAGGAAAAAAGGCTGAAGTGAAGAGCATCGAAGCTTTCTAAGAGAACACTTACAGACAAATCACAGCGAAGCAAACAGAAAGTTATTCCAATATTGTAAAGCATTTCACATGGAGCAAAAATTATCGAGAGCCTCGATGAGATCATTGAGAGAAATTTCTTTTGATTTCATTGATTCATCACGATTTGATTCCGGTAGAAATCAAATAAGTTTGTGCAAAATGATGAAATGTATCTAAAACGAATTTTCAACTGGTCAGACGGTAAAATTTTCCTGGCAAGAGTTCCACACTAAATTCCAGCACAATTTATCGACCGACTGAAAACCGATGCTGTAGAGCCGCCAACGACCAGAATGAGATAAGAGAAATAATGTCCGGTGAATATTTTACAGCATAAAATTAAGTCTATTTCTTTTGATCACTCTTTTACTATTAGTTATCAGCCAAGTGTGCGCAATTGATTTTAACATAAGTATTTACGGACTTTAGGATATCCTTTTCGACGGTAAAATCATTCAGACTGTTAAAATGAAATCCTTTGCATAGGTACTGGTGAATAACGCACTTTGAAATTATAAGGAAACTGGACAATAAAACATCCCTTGGGACTTTTAAATCATATTTGGGGGTTAAGTTGACTATAGCAACGAGATGTTTTAGTGAGGATGTAAATGGGACATGTGCAATGATCGCAATCTAAAGGCAATCGTGTGTAAATCATGACAGTTCAGATTGCGTGATTTTAACTTTGTCTAGCAGATTACGAATATAATGGCATAGCAAGGTTCGCGCTTATTCACACAGAAACCAACCTCAAACACACCCGATGTGTGTGCATCAGGAACAAACAATTTAATAAGCATTCTTTTGCTCAAAGTCCAAGAACCAGATATCAGCATCGGCCTAGTCAACCATAAAAACCAAAAGCGCTCAGTTCAGGATTTTGGCATTGTCGATTGTCACCCGAATACCTTTCGACGGACATTCTCAAATTCTGTGGTTATATAACGAGTAAAGAAAACCCAAACAATTTAAACCTTTCGGAGTAATCCAATTTTTTATGTTGTTTTGGCCACTATCTACGCCCTTTCCAAATACAGGCCCCCGTCACTAGTGAATGAAATTCAAAAATTAAAAAGTAACACTGAGAATCTGGGACTTCTCAGAGAATTTTTACTCAAAATGTATGTCGATCAGCGGAACAGCAGTAATCAAACTAAGTGATGTTAATATTATTCACCTGAATAACAAAGGGTACTATGAGAGGATTTCGAAATAATTATTCATTTTTGATCGTTGTTTTGTTTTTTCTTTAGAGGCGAATCCGTAGAAAACGGGCACTGAGGTTTTTTAAATACTGCCTTGACAATGTCGAACGTGGTTAATTTTAAACTCTGCAGCGAATTTACTGCAAGTCATCTTTTGGAATGTAAATCTTTGATGACCATCTGTGTTCTGGATAATGGGTGAGATTCCTGTCAAGTATGTTGCTTTGCCTTTGTACGAGTTGGTAGAATGTTGTGCGTCGTGAGATGCCTTTCATCATTTCGGTTCACATCATTAATCAGACCGTTAGCTAAGTTGCCGCAGAGCCGAATAATTAAACTGACGGTTACTCCTTGGCAAGCACTACGACAGGCGAACCAAAGCCGTTTTTGAGCGGCCATATCCTAAATCCCATATGAGAAAGTATCCCGCATGCAACAACGAATATTCTTGCCTGGGTGAACTAGATCTGTTGCATCTAAAGGTTGCCAAGCAGCATCGTTTAACCGGAAGTGCTGCATTATTCGCCGAGTTACAGTCGGTTCTACCGATCTTTAAATGAGCTGTTGGGTGCCATCGACAGTCGTTTGTCAAGAACACGTTGCAGGCCATGGATGTCTTCGATAGATAGTCTTGCCACCAAGTAATCCGTATGAAGTGCTCAACAAGCCATTGGATACTAACATATGAACTATCTGTTAATCGGCGTCTAGCACTGGGTAGAAAAAATGTCAAAAGTGTCAATTCGAACAAGAGTCTAGTTATCTAGGGAACGCTACTGAGGACATTAAGTCTAAGTCTCTTTGTGGATCATGTTCTCCTGTAATTGTTCACCGAATACGGCGCACTATATGTTTTCGGCACTTACACTAGAAAAGCAGTAAATAAATCCCGTTTAGGAGCGAGAACTCGGTTTTCACAAGTTGTTAACTTAATGGAAACCAGATTTACGAGCAAAAATCGTGATACCATTTGGCAGAACATTGTTTGAAGTGACTCCGATTAAAAATCACGCTCCAACATTACACGATCAATTGATCACTAAAGATGTCTTCTAAAATAATCTTCACAAATAAGCCACCAGTGCATCAAATCCGTTAGATTAGCATAAGCACCAGTCGGCCATCATCGGTTTTTTACTGTGATGCATTCCACTGAATCACATTGTTTCGTGTTAAGACAAAGTTTGCAAAAGTCTCATCTCAGGATCAAGGATTCGCAAGTCCTGTCCAATGTGAAGCGATGCGGGCAAATTTATTCGCAGTCAGCGTCCTCCATGAAGAACCAAGCAATCAAAATTGTACAGAATGGATTAGATCTTTGCAAAAACCTTTAACCGCCGTGCCAAGGCTACGAAGGTGAAACGTCGATATTCAAGGCATTATCACAGTATTCTCCATAGCAGTAAATGTATGCACATATATGCGTATATAGGTATATATATATACGTTTATCATTTTTACAGGTTAAGTGCTCCTCAGGACCAACTCTTAGAAGAAACAAGAAGGAAGAAGAAACAGATTCCCGAGTTCATCGCACATGCTAGCTCTCCCATTTTTCATTCTCACATAGTCATTTATCTTTAATAAACTATGATTGATCTGCCAAAGTGGCACAGTTAGGCTGTCCAACTCTGAAGTAGAAAACTCAATTACGCGAATATGCCTAAGGAGACAAATAGAAGGTAGCAGAATGATTCTCATAATCCGCAATAGAGAACCTCGACATGGGTCAAACAATCCAGTCAATTCGTCAGTCCCTATCTCATCAGGTCCACATAATTATCGTCATCGGCTAAAAAAATGCAACATATAGTCAATTTCAAGTATCTTCTTAAGTCAGAAATCGTCTCCACCTTCTAGTGAGTACTAAATGTCGTGTCACTTGGGCAGAATGACAACCTGTAAAACCGACTGTCTTAACGCAGATCTCGTATTACGTTCGCTTGCCCGTAACAGTTGTGACCACATGTGCGTCACTCTTATTCGGTTCGGCAAGACTGCAGTACTGACGCTCGACCGGTGCAACGAGAACACAGTCGAAAGCAGTGGAAGGTTGGGTATATTTTTAACAAGAGCCTGCGAGTGAAGCGTGCGTGGGCAAAGCGCAGCTGGCGACGCCGCTTGGCCGTCAAAGTTTGGTTAAACAAGCGACTAGGAGGAACAAATCCATGTCCCGCAACAAACCTCACTGAGACAGTCGGATCCTGTTTGCCAATAATACCGGACCCATTCAGAAAGGTATTTTGACGTAATTGGAACACTGAAGTTTTCCACGAAGCGTGCACAAACTCTATCCTTCTTCCTAAAACAGATAATGCGACACGAACATCTGTGCGAGAAAAAACTCTATTAATCTCGTGCTTCTAACATATGAGCCTATTACGGCCATTTTGCTCAACCCATTTGATACTGTTCAGGAAATGTGAACTCACCTTAGCAAGTACGGTTTTGACTGGAATAAGCCTGAGCAGACCAGATCTTCAAGTTAGGGGAAAATTCAAACAACCGAACCTAGCCCATTTCCTTGGTTTCCGAGGAGGATCAGAAATCATCGACAGAAAACAACTCGAACGAGTCTTAAAACATTGTTATCAGTGGGAGTTCTTCCATTAAAAACATTGGCCAAATGGATGACTAGTAGTAGTGAATATCTTAAGCAGATTAGCCATCACAACATTTCTCTAGCCAAATACATATTAACAGATGATGGCTGTTCTGTTCCACATAAACAGAAAACTTTGGGCTATTGAGCTATTAGATCAGAGAATCTCACATTGACACATTCAGGTAAAAGTCGGCGTTTTGGCCATTCTATCAACTGACAGGATTTCTAATTAGCAAACATTTGCTAGCCCTCTAGTTAAGTGACCTGAATTTTACTGTGTGTAAATTGCAGCTGTTCCTTATGTGGCTCGA
>LUCM01008620.1:0-14304 GCA_008360955.1 Fasciolopsis buskii
CGGAACTGAAACTGATTTCCGTATTACTGGCTAGTCACCTATTCCCCCAAAGGTACGCATGAACCACACGAATTTCGCAAGAAAACCACACATTTGTGAGTCCCCCCTGACTGACCATCTACCGCCAGTAAATACAATGCCCAAGCCCAATACCCTACACTCAATGTCCCACTTTCCGAGACCGAATCTCGAGGCTTCCAATCGCCTATAAGTTGGGACTTCCAACATCCCACCGTTCACAGATTTACTCTAAACGCCCTTGCGATTTCCTCTATTTTACCTGATTTTTCCTTCAGCCATGCCATACGCTCCACCAACCTGAAACAGCCTCTTCACTCCCCAACAAATGCATGCTACTTACCGGCTCTACAAACAAACAGGTTTGAACCTACCCCACCGTATGAATCAGACATAACAGGACAGAGTCTCCCAAAGGCCTGATCACCAGCACCCATTCCTCCTTGCTTGTCTCGCAATAAATTTTCATCCCAAATCAAATATTACACCTCTGATTGTATCCACTCCAATTATCCACATCCACGCGCTAATGCTGCTCCGCCATTTTCATTGTTACTAATAAACGCTCCGTGGATGCTGCATAATGTGCCCGCGCTGCGCCTGTTGGTATATCCACATGGACATGATTTTATTCTTATCACTGAAACATGGCTGACCGACAATACCCCTGGCAAAGACATTGCTATAATTGGTTAGTATGCTTTTAGGAAAGACAGGACAAGTAAGCGCGAGGGAGGCTGTCTCATACACAAGAGACACGCTGTGAGCCTCATGGTACAACTACCTTACCTTTAATAGCCCGAAAAATTCTGTCTAGCTGACTTTGGCGATCGGGCATCAGAGCTTACTGATCACTTGCATCTATCGCTCCCTTAGTATGCTTCAGTCAGAATTCCTACCACTAATTAGTGCACTTAACGCGGCCACCGACCTTCCAGGTCCTAAGCTGGTAGCGGGCGACTTCAAGACGAGCGGCCATTTGGGAGCATTTCCCCTTGTGCCAGATTCCAGGAGATTTTGGCGGTTATCTTTACAAATCTCAGGCATGAGGACTAATTTCCAACGAAAGTTGGTAGCTAGTTCACTCAGATTATTGTGATTAAATACCACGTTTTTGTCGTTGTGTGTTGAGGGTAGAATCCGAAGGGCAGTCCGGCAAAGCAGAAGTTCAATAGTTACTTTGTTATATGTTTCATTACTTTTGGTTTATCACACAAAATTCTGTTGTTTTCCGCTGATGCCGCAATTCTGAGAGTATCCTTGCTCGAGCCGTGCATACAACTAGAAAGTTTCTACGATGGTTTGCTCTCGCGTAATCCATCGTTTTGTTTTTTTATTTCGTCCTCTCTCTATATAAATATATCGCACCTGGCCGTTAGCTTTAACCTAGTTGGTTCTGTCGACTCAGGGAGCTTTTTCAACCGCGGCCTCAGGATCAGGTGGCAGAAATGTCCCGCAGTAGCATCATGGTTATCTATGCATCAGTGGTGTTTCCAATTTTTATACCTGGCAACCCAGCTCATATTACTGCGGAAGTATTATTTATCTGGACAACGCTCACCGACGTCTGCAGGACTCCCACTTTTAACAGAAAAGAAAAACCTTTTGAGAATGCCTAAATACGATCCCAGTTTTCCATTGTGGTTAACATCTCATGGGCTTGTTAAATATGAGGACGTTTTCTTACTTTAATCGTTTATCTTTCTCTTTCACAGGGGAGTCTATCCAAACGTTTAAAAGATAAACTTTTTGAACCAAAAATTGTTGTGTTTACAGTTTCCTGAAACGACATTTTATCGTAGTGATGAATTGCATCCATGTAATGCTCAACAGTCTTACTAAGCGATTGGACCATGTTCCAGAAATTACGGATTTACCTCTGCATGACCGTTGTATTTAAAAAATGCGATCCAAAGATTTGGCTTGTTGGTCCCAAGTCCAGCTGCATCGTGCGCAACTGACGGCCTTACTCTATAGATTGTTGGTGCCCAAGAGAATCTCAACGAAATTCGAATTTGAATTCCTTCTGAAAAACCGAGGATAAACTACAAAAATCCGGAATTTCATTCAACGTGTGGTGGATGTGGTTAATGCAACTGAGGCAATCTCTAATTTATTCGATTCTTTTTCGCATGCGTGATTAGTTTTGACGTAAAACCTTAGTTGGCTTGCAAACAGTTTTCTAGTGCCTCGTGCTGATTTTTGATTCTATCCGCCATCCTTTCAGGGCCTCACAAGATTCCACAATTCTATCTACTTGATGACAGTTTTACAAGCACTGGATATCTATGAGAACACTTCCTTCTAGAAGTGAGTATTCATGCAAAATTAGCACCCTGCGGTGTTAGTTCAGAAGTTATTCGATAACTGGCCGCTTGATATGTCCTCCGTGGAATTGTTAAGTCGCAGTTGCTAGTCTGTCAGTTGACACCACAGAGAAGACTCAAGTCATCTACCAGATGCGACCAATGTATTGCGCATGTCTTGATGCCGAAAAGGCACCAATAAGAAAATACCTGCGGGAGAGAGACCCAAAAGCAATGCCGAGGAGCAGAAACTATTCAAAAGCAAAAGCCCTTGGTGGTGCGGCAAAGAGCGACACATCAAATCTCTCATCTCCGATAAACCGAATGCGACCAGATAAATGTTACAAAATTCAAGATCAATCGGCAGAGCAGATCGTAGGAAACATGATATCCGAAAGAAATCAACTTTCTTTAATTGACTGTTCAACTGTCTCCGCCCGTTCACAATTATCAACAACGTCCATTCATCACTTCCTTTTCGTCGGTTTCTCTGAACACATGCCATATTTGCACGTCCTGTGAATTCTTTTAGCCACTGTGTCATAATTACCTACTTCGAAATTTGATTCGTGTTTGTTGGATGTGGGACGCCTGTGTGTGTTCACGTATTCAGTTTTCCAGCGCGGATCTTTAGATTATGAAATTTCTCTTGTTCTGAAGTTTACCGTGTTCAAATTTTTACAGACTGGATAAGCGATGTTAAATGTGCACCTTCCAGAACTGTTAGTTGGGGAAAAATCTGCATAACACAGGGTCCATTTATGAATTTTATTTTTCAGGTAGGCAGAATGGTTCTTTCTGACGAAATATTTTTAAAGTAGGCTCATTTCCAAACGGTTATTCTCTCGTCATTCAGAACGGTATCCCTTAGTTTTATGTTTAGCTTTGCATGTTCGGTAACTCTGGTGGAATACTGGCATCCAATAGGCATATCCGTGTAATAATTATTGCAATTCACGCGGCCGCCATCCTTCCAGGTCCAAAGCTATTAGCATTCGATTTCGACACATTTGAAATCCGTAGGCACTCTTTTTCATCCCCAAAATAACTTTCTTCCTTTGTTTCCAGTGTTCGATTGGGTGAGCAGACACAACATGTTTAATTAGTCACAAGGTTGAAAAGTTTTCTTGACGCTATCATCACAACTGGCCTAACCTAGACAACAAACTACTCAGATGTGATCATTACCAGATTGCATTTTAGTTTTTAGTTTCGTCATTCGTTATCTCCTACACAACTTCCGTTAAACCATACGACAGGGCATTATGGGGCTATCTTCTTTCCGTAATTCGTAGCTAAAACTGGGGCAATTTCTTTCTACCAGTGGATAAACAACTAACCGCCAACTAATTTTGCGCCTTGATCTAGTCACTCCAACCCAGCTTGGCACAATCTCAAAAGTTTCAGCAAATTCAACTGCCTTAAATAAAGCATTCGGCAGTCCGAACAAGATTCGAGTGAAATAAGCAATTTGTTCCGGTATTGCGGGTGAACCTTGTCTCAGTAGATTAGAACACTTCTCGATTCTGTTTAAAAGAAGAAGGAACTTCAAGCGTTACACTTCACTAACAAGACTGAAGTACTGGCAAAACTACTGGAAACTAATAACTCCCTACCTAGTGAACAAATCACATCTGTTCTATTCAGGGTCACATGCGTAAATAATCCTCTGCTGATATCAGAAGTGTTCGTTGATTGTTTCATCTCCTCTGTGACAGCAGATGATAAAACAGTTAAACCGGACATTTCCCCGGTCTCCTCTGCATTCCCTTTAAGATGCTCAATAGGCACAAATGATAATGACCATCGTTGTCGAAAATAAGGTCGTCTTTTCACGCTGAACTGAATGATCTTCTCCGGCCCTCCTCAAATTTGGGGGCAAAGATATCCCCATACTGCTGTCCAAATCATTTATTCTCTTTCTAAATACTGGCACTTTTCCCCATTAATGGAAAACCTGTCATTGCCTAATTTACGGAAACGACTCAAAGCAGGAGCCATCCAATTACAGATCCATCTATCTCCATCAAGTTGTATCACATTTTATGGAAAGAATTGTAAAAACCTGGCAAACAACTTGCTTATTAGACTGTGACCTAATTAACGCCGGTCAACATGGTTTTCTTTGAAGTAAATCATGTTCTACCCGCAAAACTGGTTTCTTAGGCAAAGTAAAGAGGGCAGCAAACAGCAGAAATTTGGTGGCTGTCATTTTCTTTGATCACGAGTATCATCGCAGGCTTCTCATGGAAGTCAAAAGCTACAGTATAACAACCGCCTTGCTGGCTTAGTTCTCTTGTTAGTCGACCGGTAGAATACAGTTATTGAGTGTAAATGGACGCATATAGCATACTAATTTCCATCTATATTTGCGTAAGTAGACGTAGATCTTGCAAAGCCATCCTACCCGAAGGAGGAATGTTGTCAGATCTCCCAAAGTACTTTCACAGTTCTTGTCCAATACTCATCGGATGAATGTTCGGCGGAACGACCTCCGGCAGAAAATCCCCTGGGGGAATTTCGTGTAAGGTCTCAAAAATACCCCGGGGTAATTTTTACCACCAACGTACTCGCCTTCCGGCATTCATTTCACTCTACTTCTCACCGTTCGTTTACTTCACCCCCGACACTTTTGCTAGCCACCAGCTCTTACCATTTAACAGCAAATGCCGTGCCAACTTCCAGGCAATTTTTATCTGAACATAAACTGATTTCCATCGAGATTTCATTAGAGTATCCGATAATGTTCAAACATCCACTCCGGGGGCATCAAGACTCGTCGATTTTGTCACACTGAAAGGTAACAGAACTGGTCTAAATTATTGGTTTAGCAGACCACTCAGACGGACTTTTGTTGCATTAAATGACCTCATCCAGGCATGCATTGTTCGCCACTCATAATACAGCATGTGGCCGATGAAAATAGTCATTAACCGCCAATCAGAGCATTGGACCTAGATGGACTAGTCAAAGTGGAACAAAATTTAAGGGTAATGGGCAACCTCAACGCGGTGGTAGGTCGCCCGTGGTTTCCAATAACGTCTCAGGTACATGCATTGAAGCGTTGTGGGGTCCGGGAAGGTTGTACTTCGTTGCTCAGAAGGCTTAATGCGACCATTTGTAAAGACCTTGCTTTGCTGTGTGACCGGCTCGAAACTGGTGGGAAAACGGCTGTTTCCACTCAAGGATTTGTCAGAGCCAATATTCGTAGATTGAATCCATAACGTTCACTCACTCTCTAAAAGATATCGTGAAATCAATAACGGCATACCAGGAAAATTCGGTCCTGGATACTGAGGGAATCATCTAACATTGCTTGAGGAATGCACGAGACCAAGATAACAGAAGGAGAGCACGCAGGTACGCTTGCTGCCAAGTACTATGTTTTCATTCAATTCAAACAATGTGCATGTTGCTGGTCCTAGCACGCGATTGCTTTCCTAGTAAGCATTTCGATTCGTCGTCAGTTTTACTGCCGACATAACCAGGCCAAAGCTAGTGCACGACGTCCAATAAATGTTGTCTTAGAATGAACGATCATTTTTGGTGAGGCAGCCTGTGAAATCTGCATATACTAACTGTTTCAACTGACGGCGTTCTCCTTCATTCCTTTTCAGGTTTCGGAGATAAACCGTTTGAATGTACGTAGTGCACTGGGAAAGCAGGTGTTACTTTCTTTACCTAACTTATTTTTGTACTTCTCCTTCTTGTGTTCTCTGTTTTTTCGATGCAGTCCATCCTCGATTGAATCATTGCAAATCGCTGCGCAGGAATATGCTGTGCTTTTTGATTTTGTCGCAGAAAAAGGTTTGCAGTATGCACGCTGCTTACTTAAGAATGCTCAGCAGTTTACTGCTATTGCGCGCGCCTAAGCGTCAGGAGCGTTTAAAATCGTTGACCCGTAGAGGGTGGGCAAACGTTTGCGCGATTTTTCTTTTGCCCAGCATTTGTCCATCCGGTACTGGATAGGTTCCGGTTGCGTTTCCGGATTTCTTTCATGTGTAGTGTCCGGATTCGTCGGATTTCACCGGAGTTTTACCCGATATTTTCTGGACTGTTACCGGCATACTGCCTGGACAGCCAATTGTCACGAAGGCACGCACACATAGATTCCTGTTTCAAATGCCGCCACCATCGTTTACCACAAACGTCACCTCCAATTTTCACGTCAACACCTGCGGCTATTAGTGTACTTGCTACTGTCATCAGCTGGTCCCCCCACGCAAACAAATGAAACAATGAGACCAGTTTCACACCGTCTTACCAGCGTCGGATATAGTATTCAAGGGATACCATACTAATCGCTACTCTCCTCCTCTGCAACTGGAATAACGGATCCGGTGTCTGTCCGG
This sequence comes from Fasciolopsis buskii, assembly GCA_008360955.1. Lineage (NCBI taxonomy): Eukaryota > Metazoa > Platyhelminthes > Trematoda > Plagiorchiida > Fasciolidae > Fasciolopsis > Fasciolopsis buskii. Next base: position 6,677 of record LUCM01008620.1, read on the forward strand.
AGGGAAATTGATAATCTTCAGGTGAAACCCGGTAAATTCGGCTACTGCACAAGGGAATGTCTGAAAGTGCTGCCGGTACCTTTCCGGTACCGGATGGGTATCAGATGGGCAATGGGAATTGGTACGCCCTTCATTATATTTTGATCCTTTTTGCTTTTTTCTCCTTTTACCGTCGCTTATACTATCAGATAGTCTATTGCGCTTTGTTTGCTTTCTTATTCACATTACAGTGGAGGCTTGTGATACGCCAGTGAGCGTTTCTCACCTTAGCGGACGAATTCAGTAAATAAGTACTGAGCACGAAAGAGAAAAACTGATGCCCCTAAAATGTTCACGATGCTGCAAATCGATGCTGTGTAGCTGTACGCGCATAACGGAACCGAACTGGAAGATTAAAAACTGGTTATGGAAATAAGTTACATTTAAAAAATGGAACAAACAGGCGTTATATTCCACATTTAGTGTGCGCTTTTCAGGTTGATTGCCCTTGCCTTCTGCATGGAGGGTGGAAATGAAATGAAATGTAGTCCGTTCGGTTTGGTGGTATCTGAATTTATATCAAATACTTATGAAATAAATATCCATTGATGGTTAAGGTGACCGAAAGATAACCCATTCTTTGGGCGCTGTAAAGTTTACCTTCTTATCCTGCACCCGTAACCCCGATCCACTCGCACTCCTGATTTGCAACTGACAGATTCTTTTCGGTGGATAATACAGGATTTACCCTTATCCAACAACGATGCTACAAATCTGTGGTTTGCGATAGATGTTTTTCCGGACGGACCCCTCTAGCTGCATCTCAGCGCCAAGTCCTCCCCATCGAAGGATGACCGTATCCGTCAGACAGTGGTGCCAACGCTACTGCAAACGCAAGGCTTCAAGGCATTAAACTATGCATCGCGTGGGTCAAAATGATGAAATTCACTGTCGCTTTGTAGTTGGTCACAGAAATGATGTCGGTTTCTAGGCTCCTCAACTCTAGACTGGCGTTCGAGGGCGTAGGTGATTATTATGCTCTCAGGCTATTTGAACTATGGCTCATGTCGTGTCTCATGCTTATGGACTCATCGTTGAGAGCAAGGGGCATAGGTTTGAACTAACAAACTCATAAAATTTTATTTTGGAATAAACCACCTATCAGTGAGTTTCAATCAACTTGCAAAATGGCGCTACCCGCAAAAATAAACAGTGGCCGTGAAAATGACAAATTGCCCTTTTTGAGCTTGACTGGATGCAGCCACGGCAGACTCTGGACGTTGAAAATGGCTTTATGGCCCGTTCCAGAAACAACCACAACTGCATATTGGGTGATAAAAGCGATGGTAAAAAGCATGCCGCATTTTCTTTGCCCTTGTATTCTGAAATTCCTCCGTGTGCAGTGGCCGAATTGGCCGGATTTCATCGGAATTTTACCCAACCTTTTCCGGGCTAACATCGGCTTAGTTCCGATTCCGGTATGCTACTTGGTTAGTGATTATCCATGTCATTTAATTTCTTGAGGCGTTTTGCGAAACTCTCTCCAAGCAATTAAAGTCGGGGTTCTTGGGGTGCAATGTGAGCCATATTTCCCTTACACTGATTATCCAACTGCGGACAACGAATCCAGTGTTCCCAAAGTGTTGGATTCTTTACTAAGTAGCAAGGGTGTTCTGTAATAGAAAAAATGCGGCTGTAAAAGTGCAAATCAGGTTAGCAAGAAAACCGTAGCATGTACAGAGCATTCCATAAAACGGCTATTACCAAAGTCTGTCTTTACTGCTTCCTAAGGTGAGACCTCAAGTGCAAATCATCTGGAAAGTTCTCACCGCTACAGCGCCGCTGGTCAGTAATAAATAATAATGATTTTAATGACATATAAGTGAACAATATTCAATGACTTATTGCACGTCTACCGCAGAAACATAAAAAAGACTAAAACGTCTAGCATTGACGCCGATGGCAAATGATTTTTGGCACATTAAGCAACGCAGCGAACACTGCACAACGTGTAGCAACTAACCAAAAGAACAGAGATGTCCGTGCACTAACAGACCCGAATTCCTTAGAAAATAGTGGTTATGATTTGTGGCACATCCGCTGGAGTTAATCCACAAAAATAGCATCAGTTTACTCATCGCTTCGTTGCAGGAAAGACTATATAATTCTCTGCTAAGATAAACAGAACGTTCTGTGTTAGGATGTTTCCGGATTCCCACCGGAGAGAAAGCATGAGCATCCTGTCACTGTTGACAACGTCTTCCTTCTTTGTGTCTTCAAAAATGGCTTGCCACAATTCTTCATTATTGCTCTTCTACTCTTCGCATTTCCGAAGGGCTATTAATTACTTTCTTGGCTGCTGGATCCACGGTGAAATGGCTGACTTTCTTTTTCATCCCAATTATAATACTGGGCATCTATCGGCCTTCAGTGCTCCCACCTCCAGCTGTTTTGGTTAGTTTGAAAATTTTCCACCCGTACTTAGGGTCTTCGTTGAATTCCTCCATCGCAGTTTAACTTTCGTGCCCATTTCATAAATTCATTAAATTCTATCACAGCAGACAAATCTCGACACCCTTTTCCAATTGAACCTGGCCTCTGGGGGACACGTCAGTGGTGCATATAAACGCCATGTTAATCGTGTAACGTCATTTTTGTTATTGCTGCCCATTGTCTCCACCTGTGTACTTACTTAGTTCATGCAACTTGTGATAGCCATGCGACATTTGATCATACAAATATGCATTCCTCGCAAAGTATTCGAAAAATATACTAATTATATGCTGGTTTCACTCACTCAGTTCTCAAGTGACCGTTGGTAGTATCGATGAATAAAAAATATGCAGTAATTGCTCTGCATACTTCATTCTTAAATGCATTAAATGAAGACGATAAAATGTACAACTTTTGGGGAAGTTTGTTCCTTAATGAGAAAAATTTACCAGAATAGAATTTGGCTCCAACCGGTTTCCTTGGATAGAAGAGTTTATAATGAATTACGCATTTCGGAGAAGGTACGAGCGTGGTTCTCTAGCACAAGGTGCAAAGACGCAGCTGTCTCCCTAATAATATTTGTAAGCAGCACAATGTTCGCCGGAGCTACAAGGGCTCTAATTTTATCGACCCATTGTTTCCTATAATTTAGGCTCCATCAACTGCTTGATAGAAGCACGCTGTACACTTTCAATTGCTGCTCCATCGCTTTGATTCATATCTGAACAGAATAGAGAGCTATATTCTGGAATGAGTCTGACTAGAACCCCGAGAGGTGGAGTTTATCTTTCAACTTTTTGGTTCTGTGCACCAGCCCCATTAATTTATTTGCCCAGGTACCTTAGGTGAGAACATGTTTCGAGAAGTTTAGGGGTGCACGAAAAATTTAGACCCAGGTCGTGAGCTTGACAAGTAACGGAGATGATATTGTTATCAATCTTGAGATCTCATGGAACATAACGCAACTGAATCTAATGACGCTGCATTTTTCGGCGGAGAATTTCATCATCCAGTTGTTCTCCCAAGAGTTGAGTGACGCTAAGTCTTGTGATATGTGACGTATAGTGGCTTCTAAAGCTTCAGGGCGAAGGGTGTAAGCCATTTTGATGTCGTCTGCGAAGAGAATCGGGGCGCCGTTTCTAATAACATCGAAGACATCACTAACGCACAACAGGAAGAGCAGGGGGCTCAGGACACTGCCTTGGATCACACAGCTGGACACTAATCTAGGTTCAGATATTAAGCCATTTACTTACACTATCTGCGTTCTGAATGACAAATAAAATTAAAAACACGACAATATTGGATCACCAATACCATAGGATGCCATTTTACTTAGCAACCTAGGATGGGATACTCCGTCGAAAGCTTTCGTCATGTCTAAAATGGTTGCTATAACTGATCTCCCAGTACTCAAGGCCTCGGTGATAGTGTTCAGGCAGTCAGTCATGCAAGTGGCGCAGGAGTTCTTACGAAGGAAGCCATGCTGGCCATGGTTAATAAATTTATGTTCCAGAAGGTATGTCATAAGATTATTCTTTATCAGGCGCTTCATGATCCTGGTAACTATGGGAGTGTGAATTATTGGGCCATAGTTTGCAGGCTCACAGCGTGTGCCATTTTTGTGAGCGGGTATAGTTACAGAGGTTTTCCACTGTGACAGGAAGGTGAGGCACTAAATGGATAAGTTGAGAATATTTGCTAACAAAATTGGGATATCACTCCCACCTAATGCGAAGACAGCCTGAGGCAATGAATCGGGTCCAGAGTAGTAGCCAATTTGGTTTTTATCAACATCTGGCCTACATCCTTCGGAATAAATACAACTGTTGAGTACGACTCTGTTGTTAAGCGAGATTGGCAGGGGGTAGACGGATGGTTTTCGTTGACCTGAGCAGATGCAAATAATCCACCGAAAGATTCTGCAATCTGCTGTGGGTCGTTTACTTATCTGTTGTTTTGAATGACACGCGGGACTTGAGTAGCTGAGGACCCAGAATTAGTTCTGCGTTTAAGCAGTTTTGCCAGTGTTTCTTTTAGGTTGGGCTGGTTTAGCGTATGCAACTCTTGCTTTTTTCTTCTGTGGTCCTCTACGGTTTGTAGAGTTTTCGTTATTCGATTTATTTTCAGGAACAACGAAACATCTCCGTTCTTAGGGCTCGGTGGAGTTTAGCGATCTTACAGTTCATTCGGTTAGGATAAGTTTTTTGAACGGCATGCTTGGCGTGAGGGACGGAGTAATGGCTTCTAGACAATTGTGCAGGTTCCACGATACTGGGATAAGATGGATACACTGAATTTTCCTTCGCACGAAACATGCATTTAATGAAAGCGGCGAAAATTTCACGGACGGCCCTTGCAAATGGGCAGTGTTGAATTGGGTGAAGCTCGGTTTCTCGTTGGTTGAGAGTCTTGGAGGGAATCACCATTTTTGCCTTCAAGCTAAATTTGTGATTGATTTGGTTGCCTTTGTGGCTTCCCACATACTGGAATGCTTTGCATTATTTGAGTGAGAAATCGTTGGCCCAGGATAGCGTAACTTGCAGTGGACGTCAGAAGGTAATAAAGTCTCGATTTGGGACCGGGAAGATTTCCAGAATGCCTCCTGCGCTTTTCCACTGCAACAGAAACAGCTTTGCACATTCTCAAGAAAATTATCGGGCATTACTCCAATTGCCGTCCACCACAGGATTGCTACGGCACTAACTTAAGGCTCACAGGGCAGAATCTTTCAGTAATAGGGTGTTAGTCATGTTTCTGTTATCAATTTGGCAAACCGCTTGCCCGTAGAAGTTGAATAAGCAACAATATTGCAAGCCTAGTTCGCTTGCATACCAAGTGGTTATTATTAGATCGTTTATGAAGAGCCTATCGGCGGTATGGCACTTATATTTTAGAGCAGCGCCTTTATCTGAGCGGAGCAACATTCTCCATTTCCTGCACCACTTGACTAGTGAGTTTGAATCCTTCATGATGTCTTTCATGGTTTGGGTGAGGAAGATGGCTTAAACAAGCAGACTAATTTGGTGCTGTCGGCGAATATAAAACGGGTGGTGTGTTGCTTAAAATGCATTACTGACATAGTAAGGGGCCATGTACGCTACCTTCCACTAAATCGCCACTGATTGGCTGGGGCTGAAATAGGATTCCGCTGATACTGACTAGTGAGGGTGGTCAGAGAGGTAGGAAGTTGACCAAGCGTAGAAATAATCGTCCAACTCATATGATATGAACTTCATCAGTAATCGTTAACAGAGCACGCGGTCTTACATTTCGGGCACTTCAAGAAAGATCAATTTAATGGAATTTTTCCTTTGACGTTAGGGGTGAGCACAATATAACAAAAATATTTTATTCCTTGGACAGTGCCAAGACGTCCAGTGAGCATGAACATGATATGCATTGGTAATGACAAAGGGGAACAGAAAAAAGCAACCAAGTGCAAATTGCGCGGAGCCAATACAATTACTTAAAATATGTACGTCAGTTCATATGTTTGGTAGGAGCAAAAATAGTAAAGAATTTCCACGCGCGGGGTTTGAGACCGACGGGAACTTCTCGTCCGTAACGACTGGTGCCACTTTTGCGATTCCCGACGTTTCCGTTATTACAATGATATTATAGGAATGATATCGTATAAGATGCCTAAGTGCGTCAGTTTTGTCCAAAAGGGATCACGCGGTAGGCAGAATCGGACCTTTCGGACGTGCTATCAAGGCTGAGTGGTTTTGTCAGGACGCTTACAATCTGGAGTGTGTTCTGATGAACAGAACTGCATCTTGCGGAAAGCAGTATACTCAAATTTAACGAACTGGGCCTCGAAGAAACATCAAAAAGAACATTCGGAATTTTTAGTTGGACATTTGTGTAGGGGCACATGAGTGACTCGATGCCATTTTTTCAGTGATTCTATGAAGGGACTACGCAGAGTTCAGAATAGGAGCGAGTAGCACGATTAACAAATAAAGTGGGATCTGAGAACAGGCCGCTATGCATACGGAGGCGGTGGGTTCGGAGACCCATGGCATGACAGCAAGGGAAAAGGATGCATCGCGAAGGGCATGAGTAAGTTAATCTATCCATAATTGAGTGAGCGCTAACTGGCGTCCTTTTGAAGGGGGAGAGGCTGCAATTGCCAAGGATTAATGTGTTACTACTGAGTCCGTCATGAGGTTTGTGACGGAGGCGGAAACAAGTGTTCACCATTGATAAATGTACGGAAGTAGCGGAGGTTTGTGATACGGTATTGTCGCATGGCTGGTTGCCATTTTAGGGTTATTTCGGCATGGCGACCTCGGGAGGAATCGGCTGGAGGCCCAAAGTATCATTGAAAAAAGTGATTCCAGGGAGGCAAATGCCCGGAGTTTTGGAAATCATGCCATCGCTACTACACCTGCGGGTGGCAATATAACCCTTGTAGTGACCTGGGTGGCGGGAGGCATTCTTCAGAAAACTCGAGGTTACTGAAACTCGAGACATCTTTGAAGAAATATGTGGGAGGAAGATGGCAGGCTATGTGTGTGGGTGAAATTTCATTACCCTCGGAGCAGAAATTGTATATATAGCTTGGGTCAACGCTAGCTTGAACTAACGAAGACGGTTGGGAGAGCCGTTTTGGGTTTCGCAAATTTATGAGGGTTTTGAATGCAAAGAGAAGATGGAAACGCTTACCAATTTTTCCTTAGTGCTTAAGCTATGCAGAGCACGGGTCAGAGTTGAGGGTGAGCGGTCCAGGGAGATACATTTAATCACGGCATTTGAGAAGAGGCTGGGTCATTCGCGTGATGCCGCGGGATGCTGCCATTTCGTCATCGTCTCCCTTACTTTCAGGGTGGGGCATTTAGAAGGGGCATAAAGTACGAATTTCTGCTATGTGACTGAGAAGGGGCGCGAGAGAAAAACACATCGATGTCGACTGTTTCATGCGTTCCCGGAGTCCTAAATTCCAATGAGGTTAACTTATCAGGGGACTCCGAGGTAGAGGGATTGGGAGGTCCTTTGCCTCCACATAAATGATTTTGGCAAATGAAGTTCTGGAATTTCGATTAGGTTCTCTCCGGGTGGGTGTTACGTCTACAGATTTTAATATACTTGAAAGACATAACTCGGGCAATTATTTGCTATCTGCTGATAAGCTATGTAACTTCCAGCCAATG
>LUCM01008620.1:14314-51529 GCA_008360955.1 Fasciolopsis buskii
GATATCGTATAAGATGCCTAAGTGCGTCAGTTTTGTCCAAAAGGGATCACGCGGTAGGCAGAATCGGACCTTTCGGACGTGCTATCAAGGCTGAGTGGTTTTGTCAGGACGCTTACAATCTGGAGTGTGTTCTGATGAACAGAACTGCATCTTGCGGAAAGCAGTATACTCAAATTTAACGAACTGGGCCTCGAAGAAACATCAAAAAGAACATTCGGAATTTTTAGTTGGACATTTGTGTAGGGGCACATGAGTGACTCGATGCCATTTTTTCAGTGATTCTATGAAGGGACTACGCAGAGTTCAGAATAGGAGCGAGTAGCACGATTAACAAATAAAGTGGGATCTGAGAACAGGCCGCTATGCATACGGAGGCGGTGGGTTCGGAGACCCATGGCATGACAGCAAGGGAAAAGGATGCATCGCGAAGGGCATGAGTAAGTTAATCTATCCATAATTGAGTGAGCGCTAACTGGCGTCCTTTTGAAGGGGGAGAGGCTGCAATTGCCAAGGATTAATGTGTTACTACTGAGTCCGTCATGAGGTTTGTGACGGAGGCGGAAACAAGTGTTCACCATTGATAAATGTACGGAAGTAGCGGAGGTTTGTGATACGGTATTGTCGCATGGCTGGTTGCCATTTTAGGGTTATTTCGGCATGGCGACCTCGGGAGGAATCGGCTGGAGGCCCAAAGTATCATTGAAAAAAGTGATTCCAGGGAGGCAAATGCCCGGAGTTTTGGAAATCATGCCATCGCTACTACACCTGCGGGTGGCAATATAACCCTTGTAGTGACCTGGGTGGCGGGAGGCATTCTTCAGAAAACTCGAGGTTACTGAAACTCGAGACATCTTTGAAGAAATATGTGGGAGGAAGATGGCAGGCTATGTGTGTGGGTGAAATTTCATTACCCTCGGAGCAGAAATTGTATATATAGCTTGGGTCAACGCTAGCTTGAACTAACGAAGACGGTTGGGAGAGCCGTTTTGGGTTTCGCAAATTTATGAGGGTTTTGAATGCAAAGAGAAGATGGAAACGCTTACCAATTTTTCCTTAGTGCTTAAGCTATGCAGAGCACGGGTCAGAGTTGAGGGTGAGCGGTCCAGGGAGATACATTTAATCACGGCATTTGAGAAGAGGCTGGGTCATTCGCGTGATGCCGCGGGATGCTGCCATTTCGTCATCGTCTCCCTTACTTTCAGGGTGGGGCATTTAGAAGGGGCATAAAGTACGAATTTCTGCTATGTGACTGAGAAGGGGCGCGAGAGAAAAACACATCGATGTCGACTGTTTCATGCGTTCCCGGAGTCCTAAATTCCAATGAGGTTAACTTATCAGGGGACTCCGAGGTAGAGGGATTGGGAGGTCCTTTGCCTCCACATAAATGATTTTGGCAAATGAAGTTCTGGAATTTCGATTAGGTTCTCTCCGGGTGGGTGTTACGTCTACAGATTTTAATATACTTGAAAGACATAACTCGGGCAATTATTTGCTATCTGCTGATAAGCTATGTAACTTCCAGCCAATGAAGAAATTTAGTGCAGCTAATGACAGTCTCGGCGTTACGATATTTTCATTACTATGACTCAACAAAATTGACAATGTGACATTTTGCATGCATCTGTTATGCGGAGCTTAAAGGTTTTGAGCGGTAGGCAGCTTGCAACGTTGAACACAACACCATTTTTATGGGCAACGGCGCTTTTGAGTAGTTCCATAGCAATAGATCGTGCGGAGCAACAGGTTGCATTCACATTTTGAGGACTGTGGTACGTCCAGTACACAGGATGTTCAGAAACGGAGAATAACTCAATGAGTAAGCGTGAACGTGAGGGTGATAAAATTAAAGAGAACAAAATGACAGATACAATTAGTTTTTTCATGCAAAAAGCTTTCAACAAATTAAGCGGAAGTTACACGGAAATACCGTTTCTATTGAGAGATGTCATGGTAGATTAATTCTAGCTACTGCTTTACTGTGGATACTGATCAGATTCAACCTTTTCACTTCCAGTCTACTGTTTAATGTGTTTCTTCACCTTTGTAACCTTCTTTGTTCGGGAAAGTATTGCATCGTTGGAAGAGGCATTTCCGGCTTTTTGGCAAAATGATGGTGCATCGGTAAATAGCTTTTGAAAGAAGACGGCAGATGATCCGATTAGAGAACTGGGCAGGAAATCTGGTGGGCCGTTAATATATGGACCGGTGTGATGCAGCCCACCATCATTACTTTCAGCTTCAGAGGAAGCTGCTACCATGAGAAACAATGAGGGTAATATAGGAGAGTGTAGCAAAGAACAAGCTAACGTCACTGTAGTTAGCAGGGAAGAAAAGATAACAGAGACAACACGGCTGTGTTGGCCGACCTATGTCGGGTAGCCTGGGAACTGAAGCGCGGGCACCAGCGGGGAGATAGAACCGGGGGAGGTCAAAGAAGATAAATTAGGTGATAAAAAAAGCATAGCAATGAAGAGTTAGAGACTCGCCCGGGTTCTAAGGAAGACATCTGTGGGTGGGGAATACCGATGAACGTGGCATATATTTCAGACCCCCATCAGGTTGGAAACAAACTTCCCACCGACTTGTGTTGGGAGGCGACAATTGATATGATGGCAGAGCTAGATGTAGCGGGGTGGAATCCTGCTTGGCGCCACGCGCAAAAGGGGGCGGTTTAATAAGACTTCAACCGAATGGTTTACCTTGCCCAAGGAACTGTACAGAAGATGGAGGATGTGAAGTAAGAAAACAAGGATCACGTCTGCGCCCCGCTTTTTGGTAGGTTCCGAGTTTTGTCAGTTTATTCGGCAGGCCATTACATCGAGCCATCTTTGCTAGCTTTTCTATTGATGGGTGCGCTTTGTGCTTTCGTAGACGTGGTTCTTGTCTGTGCCATCTTGGGCGGCTGTGGAATGTATCCGAGGATTGAGAGGCGATAATAGAACAAACGCCAAGAACACGTTTAACTTCGTTGACAGTTTGGGTAGGCCAGATGCTCCAACCTTTCCATCGGCGTCATTCGCAGAATATCCTCGAATTTTTAGGGAAACGAATTTCAGCGATTGGAATGGAGATTTGTTTCTTCCTGCGGATGATTCGGAGAAGCTGTAGGAGAGCAAAGATAATGTCCTACTTATGTCTGGTATATTCATGAACTATTTTATAGTCCTAAAATGGCATCGCGGACGGGCTGTACTTGAGCCAGAACATTTATGATTGTCTCACACAAGGATTACTGTTATGATTTAAGTTGCATGCAATAATTATGGTTTGCTTAACCTTTTCCGGAGTTTAGCATTCCGGATATGCCTAATCGATTCACATAGCTCTGATTCAACAAACTGATCAGCCTCGGAAAGCTCGTGTTAGGTGGGATCTGACGATTGCTCAATAGGATGGCACATTAGTACCCCCATGTTGGTGACCGCCCTCAATAATATCAGCCATGTAACAGCTCTAGTCACTTGAACCTCCAGGACTACTAAGCTTTCGTGAATTACACATGGTACGTTCATGAGCGCCATTCATCAGTTGATTGTCTGAAATTTTGGCAGGAGTCTTGGCCATCCAGTGCTTTTGGCAGTGAGCCTACGGAGCTGGCAGTCGGTATGGTGTTGGGGCATATCTTCAAATTGGAGAGGACGGGTTCTAAAACCAGAAGAAATGAAGCAGCACTAAATTTCCGAAAACCTCGTTAAATTTTACGGGAGTATTACTCGGGGTTTTCTACGGATGGATATGTAAGTTGGACAGAATCTGACGAAAAGGAAACAGCAAAATCTGGTCAGCATAGATCAACCATGGTTGCGGCATTTGCAAATGACGACATTGGACATCTTCATCGAAAGTCACGCTGCCCATGTCATTTTGTCATCATATTTATCTTCTGCAGCCTACAATGTAGCTTATGCATCTTGTACGTGCTAAATGTGCGTTTCCATGCTTATCCAAAGTTGACCCATGAGTGTAAAAATGTGATTTTGACAACAAGCATGCCTCTACGTGCGTCGGAAATATGCCAATATTATTGATGCGAAAGGCCACAGAGGAATGATGGCTAGTGCACTGGTGGGACGCCTGGACCGGAACCGTCCGTTCGCCAATCATGTGCGCAGCTCTGAGAAGAGGGGTTCTTGCCTAGATAATCTACCAGCTTCACTGAAAAGACAGCAGAGGGGCTATGACGTAGGGGTTGTCCGGTGTGCCACCTGAAATTTCATATAGCTTTAGGTAGCACTAACCGCAGATGGCCAATTCGCTTAATCGAGGAATTAAAATTTTCGTCGCATCGATGAAGTAGCCCAGCAAGTGTTTATCACAACGGCGATTCTTCGCAAATTTGGGCGCTTCCATGGCCTCAGCTCCATATCAAGCCAACGGAGTCATTTAGGGGTCGGTGCGAGGTCCGCCACTGTTTCTGGCATGTATCAACTACCGTTTGCTGTTCTTCGGACGACGAGGAGATTACAGAGTGTTTAAGATCAAACAAAGTGCAGCAGGAATTAGGGTGATATGGTACTACAGCAAAAGGGGGTTTATCAATGGCCAGGCAATGTGCACTCAGCTTGCATCGCAGTAGGCCGCAGAAACGCGGTTCTTTAACCAGAACCACCCAGAAACTGGGAACCAGATGGAACAAAGAAAGAATGGGTAAAATTAAATTCGCGAAACTTTCCATCCCAGGGCCGATGCCTGGCAGCTTCCAGTAGGCCCAACAGAGCCCAATACCAGTTCCGCAAAATTGCATGATCAAGGACCCGAGCTTCATGACCCGACATACGGAGCTCCAATTCTTCTGGAGTAGGCAGCCCAAAATTCACCCGTCTGTGAGACACACAGTTCTACTGGAAAGAAATCAGACAAGGATCACGGTAATGGCGGCGGCTTTGCAATGATCACAAGAAGAACGTAGACTGAAACGGCCATGTTTTCCCCTTGAAGCAAAAGCGGGCGTGAGAACACTAAGTAGAACAATAAGCAGCTGACTTAGCTTCCTACCGGGAAGAGTCCGCTATTCACTCGAGATGGAAAGCTCCATCTTGACCGCGGTGAAAAAACACGTAAAACTGAGAGGCAGAAAACGGTGCCCCCCTGCGAGCTGACACCCTCCATCTTATCGGCCTGCATCCTGGCAACGGCTAATTGCCAATCAATATCAGAAAGCGGCGCCTATGAGCGTCAATGCTTCTGCAATCGTAGTCTCTAAAAAATGCACCCAAGCTGATAGGGCCAGTCGATCTTAATGACGTAGCATATCCAAAAGGACCCAACCCGTCGTCAGAGACTTGCCGGGCTACTTTCTGGCCAGGTTGAACTTGTGGTCTATTCTCGGGCGTTTCAAATTTTATTTGATTGAAAATTATTATATTTCAGCATCCTAAGGAGCGCTTGAACAACTTGTAGCCAGAGCTCAAAATGCCTTCTAAATTCCGTAGCTAACTCAATCACAGATCTAAACGCACCCGAAGCATGCGAGCACGAAGACTTAAAACGAGAGCTGATGTCACGGTACAGACGTAAGCGCGTGGTTCTTGCGGATCTTGGTATAAAGAGCGTCAAAGTTCCTCGGTTAGCGCGAATAACCAAATTTTCAAGCAAAAGAAGACATGCATGCCATAATGAATCACGGTTAGTTTTACGGCAGTTATCCCATGGAATCGGATAATTTGTTCTTCAACAGTTTTGCTTTACCCATTTCTCATGCCACCCACAATACTCGTTCGGAACCGAACAAGCCAAAATCTGGAAATTGCTTGCGCACTCCTCCCTAGCCGCCTAATCCGTGCAATCGGTGCGCTTCCCTTTCGTCAGCTGCTTGTGAAGTTCGCCTATAAAACACTCCTGTGAATCAGCTTTCCCTTCATCGAACTGTTACCTAAAGTCTGAGTTTTGGTAAGGGCCACCAAGTTGCAGATTCTCAAAAATGTAAGCAAGGTGGAACGGGTGGCGGAAATTGGTATCACAGAAGCAATGGTGCATGAGCACGTGTGGATTTGAGTGCACTAATGTGTGAATATGTGGACATAGTTGTAAAGTAGACAAATATAACCTGTGCCTGGGAAGTGATAAGTGTAGAATAAGCAAGATCTTGGCTGAGGATGTATTTAAAATTGCACAAGGGCATTTCGTACTCAACATTACTGGCTAATCATGTTCTTGTCCCGCTCTCGGATATTCCCAATTATCTTTACGCACATTCGTAAAGTTGCCCGAATTGCAATCAAGAATGTGCAGCGGGCGTCACGAGAAATCTCCTAGGACCTTCATCTGGCCTAACATACAGAGCCGGATGCGAGCTACGTCGTCTTGAAACACGATGGCTTCGTCTAGCCAAATTAAACATTACATTTATCTTTAATCTGCTCCGTTTTTTGTGTCCATCACGCCACGCACGTCATACTTGACGCTGTTAGCTTGCCGTATCCACTTTGTGGCATATACTACTCGTCAAAGCACCGCTGACTCGATTATCGATCAGATAAAAGTTCTTCACAGTTGCTCACTCAAACTTTGGAATTAACTCCCTAGTTCCCCGTGATCGTGCCCAGATTTAGCCCAGTTAAAAGCTCAGCTGTCAAAGTTGCTGGATGTGCCACTCTTAATTAACGAAACACAAACTGACATTGAACTAGAAAAGTCCTGCGAAGGTGGGTGAGAATTCTAGTTTTAGACCATATCTTCACTGCGCTCACCACCTAGGATTCTCAGAATTAAATTTCAACCTTCGTTAATTCAATTCTCACACGTCCACGCTAATACATTCGTTGACCTACTGTTCCCCCTATGGTGGATATACTCTAGTTACTATTGGAATGGGTAAGTAACCGTTGAGCCGATGTGAAAATGAGCCAACCAAAATGTCAACATCCCATTGGATGGATCAGTGGTCTCATCACATTCCATGAATTTAAACACCTTCATCCTCTGTACTCCTCGCCTTTCATGTCCTTTTATCCTCTTTTCCGGCTTGGCGGCGCTGAAGAGGCCGTTCTTGGTAATCCTAAATCGGCTGCTATAGCTTGGGTCTTTTACCAGCTTTTAGACAATGGAAGCCTTATGTTACTGGTCGGCTGTCTCCAGTTCAATAATCATCATAATTCCAAGCTGGCACCCAAACCAGACTGCTGCTCTCTTTTATGTTACTTATCCCATACCCAGGCTAGATGCGCTGCTACTAGTTCTGCTCACGTAAGGACAGCCTCAAATCTACTGGCTTCGCACTCGCGCTAGGATGCTGCTAGCCAGATCCAGCTTTCGAGTACTGATCCGCCCAACCAAAACCACGCCACCAATGGCCTTGGATGCTCCTACTTAGATGAATTTTTGAGATCGAGCAAAACCGCGATTACTACTGCCGCTGGTAGGGCCTGCGCGCGCCCTCAAACTCCCGACCCGTACAATCGACTAAGATAAGTAACTATGTCGAAAGTGACAGCATGGAGGATATTCTTGTCTGGTGTACTTCAGAACTGTTTTTACTTCCTGCACAGATTTTCTCTTCTCCATCGCATCTCTCAGTCCAGCTTACGGCCAGACCCAAATAAGTGCATTCAGCTTTCTTGAAAATTCCATATTTTCTTTTAAAAGGCCTCAAAATATCCCCCAGGAAGCTTGATATAATGTTCACATTTTTCCTTTAACATATTCACTATTTTATCGGTCATTTACTGTTGTCAAGTTAGGCTGTATTATCTACATTTTACCTGAAGCTGCACCTGCTTTTCACTGCTTCCGTTAAACTATTGAATCCCCATTAATTCTTCACTCCTTAACTGAACGTTTCCGTTTTTTCTTTTGGCGACTTTGGCCATATCGCAACATGCGCAAAAGTTCTTCGGTGATATTTTGAGCCAGAGATACGCACATTCAGTGCACTTAAACACGAAACTGCTCGCAGTGTGCCGCTCACGAACGGTGCCAGGAAACACTGCACAGACTTGTGAAACTAGTTTTCTAGTTTTGCTCTCCAAATGCCATACTTGTGCTTTCCGCACCCCTTTGGAACTTCTGACTCTACCTTTTAATATAGTTCCCGAAAATTCCAAGGTTGCACTCATCCCCTTATCCTCTTGATTTCTCTTTTTCGCGTTTCCTCTGCACCATCCACTTACAAATTTGATCTTGCCTTGTGCATGCTCCCTGAAAACTGAGAAATATACATTATTATCATTAAAGAACAAGCGATTCACTGACATGTTTCGGGTATCACCGTCTTGGAAGAAAGAAATCAACATAAGACTCGAGCGCAAAAAGTTCGCAAGTAATATTAATTTGGTCCATCTCCCAGTGGCGCAAGTAGTGGTGTTAGGCTGCGAAAGATCTTAGAACACAGCGCCTTTTCCAGCATGCGTTTGGAATGGCGCAGTGGGTGAAAACTATGTGTGTCTACGCTTGTGGAATTGCCTTTCTCGGACGAGGTCCACCAAGCTGCTTCAAACCCATTAAGGAATGTACTGTACGCGCATGTGCGCGTCCTTTTCGGTCCAACATTGGCAGTAATAGACCGCAATTATCCCGGAAGACAGCATCTGAGATAGCGGTGCAAGGGGAAGGACCATGCACACAGGCAGAAATCTAGTATCTTGCAATTGCTGCATGAGAATAACGGAGGAAGCCTGAGAAACTGCCTGGAAAAACAACCGCATCTATGCAACGCGCGGCATGGAACAAAAACCGGAGGTGGTTTGACTCGAACATTCCATGATTATTAAATGAGGCTATGTAGATGTTACCAGATGTGCGCTGCTTAAATGTAAGCAAGACTTTCGATTTGGTGAGTCACTGACGGCTGATGCACAAGAACCGGTAGTTCGAAACTAGACACTCCATATTCCTATGGACCTCGGATTTCCACTGGAAGAGACCTTTGCGTCATATCACAAACTGGGGCGTCGGCTGGTATGCCACTATGTTCACTTCCGAGACGGCCACTATTTTTACTCTCATAAACGGTCTAACGGTATGGTTTGCACTGCCACGGCTTACCTCCGTGTTTGACGTGATGGTTGTGGACTCAGGTCAAGGTACCTTTGAAAGGCAATTAAGTGAACTATGGACTGTCATATTTTATTAAACCAAAGCCAAAGACATCCGGTCAACATTTCTTCAGAGAGAAAAACTCTTTTATTTAACGAATTCTAGTAGACTAGGGATGTCGGGTTAATCGTGCTCGCAGACTAGGAGATTGAGGGCCACGAAGCGGCTTCTTAGAAGGCAAGGAATTTCTCCTTGGCATGAGGACTGTCGTTTCCATCCCCCAAGCAGCACTAGGGAAACCCGAGATTCCCCGTAATGTCCGCTTATTGCCCACTGCCAAAGCTGACAACCCACAGTTGGGTCAACCATTATATCTGTCAGGGTGGTTGTGTCCAAAAAACCCTGAGTAACTTCAAACAATGGAGGTTTCATGTATAAAAAAGGTGCTGCACATGACATATGACCAACCGCCAATCTGCTATTGTTGGGTGCCTGTCGCTTCTTGTGATTTTTGGGGTTTTATAGGCATTCTGTACGATCTTTCTATCTTTTCATTCGGTAAAATGAGCTTTTCTGCTTCCACTGATAATCACTTTATTCGGTTTTGTCCAATTCGTTTGGCGCACTTGCCTTGGACGGTTGTTCGATGATTTTCACACGTTAGGTTGCAAAACTTTCTGTGTTTGAGTGTTAGTGACCTTTAACTTCACCTTTTGGCTGACGCCGTTTAACTCCTATTTGGCATTTTGGTACATAAAACATGGCATAAACAAGAGAGTGTGTTCCAGAAAGACATGAATACCAGGGTCCTCACGTTCGGCTACTTAAAGAAAGCTGCGGGAAGTAAGGCAAATAAATTTTTGCTGTATTTCCTTCAACTAGTGACACCAGTGGCATAACTAGGGGCGGAAGTTATTTTTATCTTTCCCAAAAGTAAACGGTATATCAGACTCAAAGGATACATCTTTTATATTCATAGTTTCCTGGGGATGGTTCTCGGCAGGGAACCGTGGGCCATAGTAGTGGTTCTGAGAATAAAAGCCTGGTATGTCTTGAGGAAGACTACCAAATCCATGGCAAAGATGCCCATGGTTTCTGTTCCACTAAAGACGCTTCAGATCAGAAAGAATAGCACGAAGATTGGGATGAACTTCCTGTTACAAGGTGCAGCCTAAGAGCGTTTGCGAGTCAGATCACTATTCGATGGGTGCTGGCAGTCAAGTATTTCAGTCCTGTGCTGCGGGATCTACTGAGACTGAAGCAAGACTATCTTAAGGGTCCGAAGAACGCTGCTTCGAACGTCCTAAAGGATATCAACAACAAAGGTTTTTGGCGGAGAATATGCGCACTTTGTGTTTGTAAGGTGCATTAAGAATTTCTCATAACACAAATACCATGCAACTGCACAGAGCTCCGTTTGGAAACAAATATTTATGGTTTAGCATCCTCCGCAGCTGGGGCCGCTTGATTTGTACAGTTCCATCGTACTCACTTCCCTTATTGGTCAAATTTTCTTCCACTTAATCCAATCTGGTGGACGTGATTTAGTACCTACGTCACACTGACCCAAAACTATGAAGCTTACTTCTCCAAGGATTGTGCACAAAGGCGACCAGTTCTGGAAGTTTTACTGGCAGGTGCACAGGCCATCTTTAATTGGGTGAACTGGGCTTCACTGAGTATTTAAACTGTTCCCGCTCCATAAGAGACATCAGTGACAATCACTATCTATGGTTCCTTCAAATGAAAGGGTTACAAGGAATTTCAAGGACGTTTGACCGCAAAGGCAAAATGTTACCATTATTCCTCGTTACCATTGTGGGTCACATAGGCTGACTAGACAAATGCATTCCCTTTGAACTATATTCACAAAATTTGGCTGGGGCCCACAAAACTCCCAACATGTACACTTCCTTTGACTGGTTATAGTTCTGTGTCATCCTATATCGTTATTTTTTTCCCGGATATCTGGTTTGATTATGTTCTCCGTTTAAAAATCATGTCGTTTCTCTGCATATATTGGGATTCCTTATTTCTGCACCTGAACGGGCATGTATTCGATCTAAGATTTGCACTCATGCTGGCCGATTGGCAGCTCTCAAGTTTGTCCTTCCAGCCAAGATGTTTATTTTGAAATTGATGAGTACCAACATCCGCTCTCCGTTTACCAAAATGTCGGATGCCTTTTACATTTCGACCACCGATCCATGTTCACACGAGTTTCATCTGCATACAAGAGTCGCGGATGAACCCGGATATCGCTGATTCACTCGTGTCGATGGACAGCTTCAGACTCCATTGGCAGGACAGAGTTGCGGAAAAGAAGAAGACTGGGGGTGGTGTGGCAACATACATAAACACCTTTTGGCCTAGAAAGTTCGAAGTTATTTATACGTACTCACTATGAGGAATTGATTGTCTCGTGACACTGTGTCATTGTAGGTTTCCTAAACATACCAGTACAATCATAACAGATCTACATATTGCCCTTTGTAGCTGGCAGCATAACATCGCATCTGTTTTCCACTGTTTTCTCCTATTTATTGTTCCTCTTCTATAGGATAATCTGCATATTGTTATTGCTGATTTCAATCATGCATTAAACTATCACTGACTTTGCTTGATTCTAGTGACCTCTGCATTACTCCCACCAGAGGTGACTCTACTTCAGATAGAGTTTGTGCCAACCACCCTGATTTATTCTCCCTGAAACTGCGTGCTCCAATTGCAAGCAGTGATCGTTGTCTGCTTCCGTTAAGGCCCAATACATATAATCTAAGTCGGCCTTCCATTCCCTCAAGCAAACAAATCAAATTTGAGTTCGTCTCCGTAACTTTTCACACAACAACCTTTCTTCTCTCCATAACACCCTTTCACTCGCGTTTGCTTGTTTCTGTTTTGAACCCCTACTCAATGACAATGGCAAATTTTCACAGAGACCGCCAACGCAATCTTTGATGTCTGCTGCCCCTTAGAAATACCATTCACCTTAAATGGCCACATCTCGATCGAGAAACTGAGATCTCTAAGAAGATGAAAGGAACACTTTTACAAATCCCGTAATAACTAAAGTGTGCGGTATATTTCCAACCTAATAAAAGCTGAAGTCAAACGCATCGACACCACATTGGCCAGCTAACACTCGAGTGGTAACAACAACCGAGTACTGAGGCAAGACATTCGACAGTTATGTGGAAAGTAAAAGATATTTGAAATGTTGTGCGGATGTAGACAGCATCAATCATGCTCTCATCCATCCTTCCATTTATACTCCACCCATATTTGAACATGATGATATGACAGTTGCATGGTTTCTAGGGCAGAGGTGTTCGACCTTCTGTGCACCACAGAAATTACCACGGGGTTGGTCCTGACAGTCTCTCCTCGGCTCTATTAGGGCATGGTGCTCTCTCTCTCTCTGATGGATGCATTCGCTTCTCTGAATAACTCATCATTATTTTCGTCTTCTATCCCTAACTGATGGATACCCGCACTATTATCCAAATCCCAAGATCTGGCAGTTCTATTGCTTTTGCAAAACGCTTTTGCTCCATTGCCTTAACATCTGGTTGTAAACTGACAGAGCGTGCCATATTTCAGCGTCTGCGTTCTTCTAAGTATCATCCTGAAAACCCTGTTCATTTTGCCTATAAATCCAACGAGTCCGCTTTGGACGCTGTTGCCTCCCTGAATCATCACATCTGTGAGTCCTTAAACGCATCAATGAAATCCGTCCGTTGCGCCTTTTTGGAATATTCGTCGGCATTCGATTCTGTCCCACGGTCTCTTCTACTCCGCAAAATGGAAACATTCGATTGCCCCAGGTCTTTATGAACACGGCTGTCTGACTAATTTACTAAAAGAACCCAGTGCACACGAATGGACAGTAAAACTTCAAAACGGTTGATTAACAACTCAGGCGTGCTACAGGGTGCTGTTCTTTCACCGTCAATCCTCTCCACTTACATTACTGACTTGTCAACTGGCTCCTCCTATCATCTCTTTAAGTATGCCGTTGGTGTTTCCCACTCTCAAGCCCTTTCGAACAGCGGTGACTTTCAAAGATCTTCCAACAACTTATGTTCTTTCTACGATTTCTCTGACCAGGCGGATTTAAAACTCAACATATCTAAATGTTTCGAATGTCTGTACTTGCTCTCTCTTTCTATCTCGGTCAGCCCATCCATCCGAAACGTCTTCCATCAGCTCGAGAACTCTTACCAAGGTTGACTCTGTGAAATATCTAGTAGTTACTATTGATAAAAATCTGAAGTGTACTTCTCACATTTTTATCTGTGTAAAGAATCACCGTCATTTCACTGTCATTTCAAATCAGGAAGCTTTGACACTACAAGTTGAAACAAAGCGCCATCTCCCGATTTGTATACCAGTGTGTTTTTCCAATTCTTCTTTACTTTCTCCCGTTATGTATCTAGGTTTGCTTAAAAATCCTAAAATTCTCCGTCGGGGACTTTTAGTTATCAGCTGTGTCTTTCTTACCACTAACCGAGTTTTCCCTTAATCTACATAATCAACACGTATCAGCATATGACAGATTTGCCGACAAAAATCTTTCAGATATTACCCGTCTCCTGCACAACGACCTTTCATATACCGCTCTCGTATTTCTGCACGATCCACTTTACGTTCTATACCCTGTAGAATCAACATCCATAGAAACTCGACTCTCCTCTATTTAGCACGAATTTTGACAAGCCAAGGCCGGATATTAGCAACCTGCCATGATGTGTTATGACTATTCCTGGATGAGTTCATTTATATTTGTTTTTGAGGTGATTAGTGTTTATTATTTTTTCCCTTCTGATTTATTATTTACCCTCACATTTTTTGCTGAAATACAATATTTATTGGATGCAAAATTTTATACAATACAACACAATATATATATATGACGCAGAGGTGGAATGCCTGAAACAGTGCCAACGGGAAAAACTCATTTGCAGATCGTTGACGACGGCCTTTCGGCTACGGGTCGCATCATTCCGAGTGAGTTCTCACGAAGATATCGGTCGTTATCTGCAATTGATTTATGGAACGCTTCCGAGTTTCGCCCTTTTCTTTTATACCTAGACGTAGTTGTGCTCAACGGTTTAATTACATACGGTATAATTGACATGTTTTGAAATTCTTAATGTTCACACACTCCATGGGATGCAGGAATGAGGGCGATATTACCCTCAGTAAATAAAATAAAACGCTTGAAATGTGCTGCATTAGTTCGTTTACCCGTACGAGAAACGGAGTTGGCATTTGTCTTTCAAAGTTTCGTCCACTTGCCGGATGACTTAGAACTCTTCCACCTTTAGGATATTTTCGGGTCCATTTTCCTCGAAACGTTCGTGCAAGTTATTTGACGCCCTGGGAGTTGAAAGGGCATGATAATCCAGTAAATATTTTGCCGGATAAGAGACCTGTCGGAAGCTAGCTTGTGCGACTGATTAAACCTGCCTAACGACACAGCCTCGTTTCCCTTATGCAATTTGCTATTACTAATCCAGTATGGGGCTTTTGGAAGAAGCGGCATTAAATGTGTACCTGAATGGTTTTGTTCCGGTAAATGACGGTCCATGGTGTGTAGAAATCTTAAATGAAAACCGGCTGACAGTAAGCTCATTTAGATCAGCTTCCAAAGTTTTACTTGATGATTTTCTTCGTTCCACATTCACATTCCTCTGTCTTGTAAATTGGACTCCCTTGTGGTTGCTCCGTTGGACTGCATGCAGTGCATAGGAATGCTGCTGCCTTAGCGACTTAGTCATGTACTCCGTATTTTTATACAAAGTTGTCTCAAATAGCGCTGTCAATATACCAGTAGTTACGGGTCCAGATAGTTTTTCTCTTTCCATATCGTATAACCTGGTTTCCTGCATTTTCATTCGCTTAGATATTCGTTGCGGTTGAGCTTGCATTTTACAGCGCTATAACGGTCGTGTCTTGCCAGTAAGCAGGAGATGGAACCAGCGCCAATTAGGTTCTTTTGTCATTAGCAAAACTGTGGATCATGAGGAAGGTTATGCCACCAATGTCCAACTCTTTCACTTAAGAGGTAAGATCAAAGGACAAGTTGGTAATATCCTGTGCTGCATTTAACATTTTGAAGACGACTACGACTTTGCATGAAAGTATCAAGAAGTGCCTCAGGATGTGTCAGATTTGCAATCAACGGGCACTACCAATTCCATGGCTATAATAGGCTTAATATAGTAGCACTTTATATATTTTGAGTTGTGTGCTGCATTAGCAAAATTCATGCTCCACTGATGGATATTAGTGACGAGGAACATTCACCTCGTAATGGGATTCCAGTGATGACAGATGCCGAAGCAGCACCACGGCCCCCATCCACGGTGGAAGTTTCATGGGGGTTCCAGTAGGAAGATAATGCGGGAAGAACTCCCCACAACTGCCGTCTTTTAGTCCGGCTAAGAGGGTGTAATTTGCCTGCCAGGTTACTTTGCTCGGAAGAAACCGGTCGCCTCAGGCATTCACTTCCAACCCCGTTTTTGTTTCAAAACCAGCATGCCAGTGTGTCTGTGGGCTTCCCTTAAAATCTAGTGCCGCAAGTCATGCAGCCCAAGGGAGATAGAAGAATCAAATATATTGCGGAAAAACAGATTGGTATGTTTCCTTGACAAAGCAAATATTATCTTACACAATTGCGAAGTGCGCACAGGCAGGCAACGACAAACTGGGCGGTGAAGTTACAGGAAGTTGTCATTTATCAGCACGTTGTCGGTGCAAATTTCCCCTGTGAGTTTGCCCGTTGTCGTTGTCAAAACTTGCGGAAAGGAATTCCTTCAAAATGTTAGTAAATGAGCGGCATACCATAAATGCTTCCATCATTGACAATTTTTGTGACATTTGAGGAGAATTGACAGGCCACTACACAAGAACCATCTTAAGGACAATCCTCTCGGAAGAAATTCTGTTGCATTTGAACTGGTAAGGCGTCAATAAGAAGACATCCTTTCGGCAACAGCAAACCTTTCTGAGTGAGGATCGGTGGTTTACTACCCCTCTGTAATTCAAACTCGCAGAAAAACTGCATCTGTTGCGCAACGCAGGCCATTGTACTGATGATACAAGGCTGGATTATAAGCTCCAGGCTTAAACTACTCATGTCTTTGAAACTCGATGTGTCCCTGTGACCAATTATACAGGTCAGCATCACAGTGGTCTGCGAGGAGCACAATTATGTGCGTTACTGGGGCAATATGGTGTAAAACTGTTTTTTGATTAATCATGCGCTTGCAAATTCCTACGGGTGCACCTCTATCAATATATGTGCATTTACGGTTTACCTGTTTTATTCAAGGACGATTTATGCATTTTTAATTATGCCCGCGCTTGTTTATCATAAAATCCAATTTC
This sequence comes from Fasciolopsis buskii, assembly GCA_008360955.1. Taxonomy (NCBI): domain Eukaryota; kingdom Metazoa; phylum Platyhelminthes; class Trematoda; order Plagiorchiida; family Fasciolidae; genus Fasciolopsis; species Fasciolopsis buskii. The sequence continues at coordinate 30,680 of LUCM01008620.1, forward strand.
GTCATGTAGCCACTGATGAAAATATACTTCATTACCTTTGTCGTAGGTATTTCTGTAGGTTTCTGGCGCACCCACAGATAAGGAATATCTTTGTTGTCTCGGAGCATCTTGGCTATTCCAATATTTGCTTCTCTTGCTACATCAGTGCCTATTTATATCGGAGACTACTTCGGTTACAATTATTCTGCTACCAAAGCGAGAGGAACATTAGAGAGTTTATTTTGGTTTCTTGTTATACTTCCTAAGTATGTTTGGTTTTGGTGACCAACTTTGCTCATTTAGTCTCCATGAATTCACCTTACCTAGATAAACCAACCAATCTTCCCCTTTTTCAGGTGAAAGTGAGGAAAACAAAGGAGATTGGAAGAGTATTCCAGAAATCAGACCTGTATATCTATATTTCATCAATACGCATTTGTCACGCGAGAAGCCCGACGTCGTTTGCTTTCTCACCTAGGCCCGACGGATAAACGTGGAATCGTGGGGCAGTATTTTCCCTGATTTTACTGATACCTGTTAAACGCATGTGCATATAATCTTATTAGTCAAAGCGTGCCGCGGACACCGTTTGCGAGTTCGGAATACCCGTCGACGGAAATACGCGCACACGCTCTTAGGATAATTAAACAAACTGAGGTTAAACGCGCCCGATCAACTACTTTCTGTGAGCTACTTGTGGTCATTTGAGCACGAGGGTTTAAAGTTGTTGCAGTGGCATCACCGCAAACGCCACACGGTTGTGTTCAGGATTTGGTCAACATTGTTGCGGACACCAAAGTAGCCTTGTGCATTGGAAATCAGTGCTTTAAATGGGAAACGCCATTTGCATGAGCTTTATTCGTACACCCAGTGGTCATCGTTGACAGTAGCCCGTGTGCAATTTTTCGTTCCATCAGGGCACATTCGAGGCTACATTCAAAGTACCGTCGGGGTACACTCAGGGATCGACGTATGTGGCTTCCGACTGTCTAAGGATTGATAGTCTATCCACATTTATAGCGTTATCAAAAGCGTAGAAACGAATCATAAGGCAGAGCCTGGGTTCCGTATACCGCCCAGCGACTGGATTTTAGTGCTTGAAACAAAGGAATTCGTGCAGAAAGAGCTCGAAGACACAAGTTTGTGCTCAGTGGACCACAACGAGACTACACCTTGGCGTAGTGTGACGGCTTGCGTACCTCCATGATCCAACGAGCTATAGAGGATGGCTTATCTCAAGCCGAACATCCAATCATGCTTAGAAGGTCAATGGGTAGAGGCCTGACGAAGTAGTCTCCTGGTCCTCCGAGTTGGGGGTTGATCTGAGTTAGCAGCTCAGTGGGAAAATCAGTGGAAGACTAATTGATCCAAGTAGATGGGCGCCCACTCAGCTGTACCACGCTGCCTTGCGGTCAGGTTCTTGTCAGAACCAAAGGCTTTGGTTGAGAACCCTAATCGTTCTTCTGCTTAGCGGCTGGACTCCCTATAAGTACCCGTCCATTATTCCCCATGAGTTACACGCCTACAAATAATTCCATACTGCATCGGTCGTCGCGCAGGTTAATCAGGATCGCGTTGCCCATTGCATCGAGCGCTGGTGGGGTGGGTTGTGATAAGTGTGCTATTTCTCAGAGTCCCCTCTCTTCTATTCAACCTGTCTCTTCTGTCTCCAACCCAATCTGTTTGCCCCTTTTGCCTACCCATAGTATCTCCATTGATAACACACCCGGTACTCACAACGGTTTATTGTCAAGTAGTTGTAGTAGGTGGTTTTCCGTCTGTTAGCTCACATTTTCTCAAGCCTCGTCAGCCTCTGCATCTGGGTTCCTTCAATGTGCGTACTTTAATGTAGGCTGGCCAACAGGCGTGTTTGGCTCTGACAGTGGACTCACTTTCGATTGATGTCTGCTGTGTGAGTGAAACACGAATTCAGGATTCGAGTAGAGTAATTCAACTAACTGCACCAAACGTCTCGTCAAGATATTTTCTTCGCACTTCAGGAGACGAATCAACTCACGCAGTGGGTCAACGTGGTTTAGGAATAGTCTTGAGTGAGAAGGCTGAAGCAGCCCTTTTTGACTTGGTCCCAGTCAACAGTCGCTTGTGTGCCATGAGACTGCAGGGATCAGTCGGCGTCCGAAAGGATAGTAGTGTTAAGCGTAGTTTATTTGTTATCTCGGCATACGCTCCAACGGACTGCAGCACTGATATGAAGAAAGACGAATTTTACGATAACCTCGTCACTCATGTTCGGAAGAGCAAAGGCTCTGACATTGTAGTGGTGGCAGGCGATTTTAATGCACAAGTTGGAAAACTGAGTGCATTGGAATCCTGTTTAGGTGGGCGATGCGCCTTGCCTGCACAGCGAACAGACAACGAGGAAAGACTTCTCCAATTCTGTGGAGATAATCATTTATTCCTATCTAGTACGAATTTCCGACACAGTTCGCGTCGCACTGCGACATGGCGCTCTAGCTCGACAGGTACTTTGAGTCAGATTGACCATATTGCAGTTAGCTACCGTTGGCGCGGTTCGTCTGATTCGGCTGTTCGCAAGGGCTACAAACAGAAACTGTCCGAGGAACTAATAACTGAGACCAGTAGCAATGTAGACGATCAGTGGGATCAAATTAAGCAGGCGATGCATTTGGAAGCGAATTTCGCCTGCGGTCCCAGACACTGGATCTCTCAAGGGTCGCTAATTCTGATGGAGCGAAAACGCGAGCTGCCTAACTGGAGAGCTCATCCATGGTAGACAGGAAAGACTGGACCGTTGGGCAGAACATTTCAAAGATCAGTTTAACTGGCCATACGCTATCGTATTTAGCCCGAAGTCTGGAGCTGTGAATCCTTGGGAGGTGTCACTTGATCCCCCAATGGAAGTGGAAGTGGAGTCGAATATTCGACTTCTGAAGAGGGGAAAAGCTGCCGGTCCCGATGACCTTCCCCCAATTCTTTTCAAATTGGGTGGAGAAGTACTAGTGAAATCACTTACCTCCTTGCTTCGTGATATTTGGAACGAGGAGCGTATCCCGCATTCGTGGGGTGAGTCACTGATAATACCCATCTTCAAGAAGGGTACACGGAGTGACTGCAGCAATCATCGTGGGATTAGTTTAATTCCGATAGTTACTAAGGTGCTAGCTTTGAAAATGCTGCGCCGTTTGACACCGATTCGCGAGAGTAATATTTGCGAACAGCAGGCTGGATTTCGGCCAGGTCGAGGTTGCATGGACCAAATATTCACTCTTCGACGGATACTCGAAACGCGCCACACGCACCGCCGCCCTACGATCGTAATCTTCCTCGACTTGAAAGGTGCTTTCGACTCCGTGGATCGACCAGCACTATTCAGTGCTCTCCACCGGAACGGTATGCCAACGAAGTTTGTGAACCTGTCGCGAGCATTCTACTCGCATACCCTTGGTCGCGTTAGGGTATACGATGAACTGTTGCGTTCATTCGAAACGACTAGTGGCGTTCGACAAGGGTGTCCCATCTCTCCATTCTTGTTCAACTTCGTCATGGACGAGATGATGGAAGGTGCTTTAGGAGGTCTCCGGGATATAGGAGTGGAACTGGGAAGTGGAGGAAAGCTATGCGACCTATATTACGCAGACGACGTCGTGTGCTTGTTCGAGTCTGCGGACCATGCACAATGCGCACTAGATAGACTGTCGAGATCGGTTGCTCGGTTTGGCATGTGCTTTGCACCTTCAAAGTGCAAAGTACTGTTACAGGACTGGACGACAGCAGCGCCGAACTTGATACTGGAGGGTGGACGGTTTCACCTACCTTAGTAGCTGCGTGTCCAGCGATGGTAGTTCGGGATTGGAGGTAAGTATGCGTATATCCAAGGCTCGGGCAGCTTAGGCTGGATCGAAGCACTTGTGGCGTCGACCTGATATTCCACTGAAGTTGAAGGGTCGTGTATACTGTGCTGCAGTGCACTCACTTCTGTTGTGCGGTTGCGAAACGTGCAGTATGCGTGTGGGCAATGTTCGTCGGTTGGACGTTTCCGACCACCGATATCTACGTAGTATGGCTAGGATTGGATGGAGTGACCGGGTGAGTAATATTGAGGTTAGGAATCTGGTATTGGGTGCCACTTCTGAAAATAGCTTGCTTCAGCGTATGAAACTTAATAGGCTACGCCGGTTGGGTCACGCGTTGCGTATAACGAACACTCGTCTACCATACCGTGCCCTATTTTGTGTTCCTCCTAAGGAATGGAAGAAGCCATGTGGAGGTCAACAGATGACGTGGGAACGTGGAATGAGAAAATCTACAGCGAACTTAGGTAGAGTAGGTGTCTCAAACCTTCGTGGTTGGGGTCCGAAAGACTCGTCAACTTGCTGGCTGGAGACACTGAAAGATATGGCAGTGAACCGTGAACAGTGGCGATCGTGCTGTCATTTTCTATCGAATCAGAATGATTGAAAACACGTGCGTTTGTACAGTTAGACTGTGTTTCGTGTGTTGGCTGCAGCAGCATCTTATCTTTTGCCGCCTGTGTAGGTCCACTCCCTGTTCCACTTGGATATTCACTCTTTTTATATAAACGTGTAACTCTGGGGAAAGGCAGCGGTCAGTGAGGCTTGCCTTGCTGTTTAACACTGAACGATGATGATTAGTGGACCATCTTAGATTCGGGGTGATCTGATCGAAACGTTCAAAATCCTGAAGTGCTTGGCGAGGGTACACCAGAAGTCCTGTTTGGTCAAACTGCCTGGGACTGAATGCAAGTTACGGGCACAAAACTGTGGAAGGTGCATTCCGGCTCAGATGTGGTGGGAATAGTTGCACGCGACGTGGTGGTTGAATACTAAAACAAGCAATCTGCTAAAACCGGAAGCGTGGAACACATTAAAATATTTGCACATTAATCGGAGTAGGAAATACCCCAGAATTTATGAGGTTGGTGTTCGAGAATTTTCAAGGCAGACCTCTGGTTTCAAGGGTGGGAATAAATACCTACTCTCGTCTAGTTTTAGCAGACGCGGTTCACTTCAACAAAGGTACTCTGGGAGCTCAGCCGATCGTTGCTTTCTAGTTAAATTTGGTTTAGTTAAATTCGGTTAATTTGGCACAAGATAGAAGCAACGCAGACAACCAAACGAGCCCCCAAAATTCTTCCGATAATATGAACAGAAAAACTGCATCCACCTCAGGTAGTGTTATCATTCCTGGGACACTTCGGGCATTTCATTAGCCCGTTCCCGCTGCTAGAGAGCGGTATAAAAAGAAACTAACGTAATCCTGACGTCGGCGGCATTGGTCCCAAAAAAGTTTGCAGTGCGAAAAATTCGAAAGGCATTTCTTTGGTAAACATATGTACTTGGCTCATCCCACTTGCGATTCGAATAGCTTTGGCAGTCTGTCCCGGGGGTACATCTAGACCAGATTTCTCACCCAATTTACAATCATTTGCCAAAAGATGTGCTCTAACTCTTAGCCGAAAGCGGTGATTTATCAATTTCTTTCCATCTCCTTTTAGTCTTGATCAGACGTTTTCCGGGAAAGGGGTCCTGAGAGGAATTTCACTTAGACCTTCTACTGTTTAGAAGCTGTCAGATAGACTACCTCGAGCACTTCGGCTTTTCAGAAGAACTAGCTCAGAATAACCAACTTCTTTACGTTAGTCTCCTGTAGTTGACCTTCAGTTATGCATATAGTCGTGAAGTAGCTGGCGGATGCAGGACCATGCAGTTAAACCCCGGTTCTTGAAAGTCTCTTTAACTAGTCCAAGTAGTCCCGGTCACTTGGGAAAAGTGAGGCCACGTCTGAACACAATTATAAACAGGGCCTAATGAAGGCCTTATATACAGGAATGAAATTATCTGCATATCAGTACGACGTCTTCGACCTCAGCCTAAGGAACTCCTCCGGCTTCCTCAGCGGCGGCAGCATATTAAGTAGCAAACTGAAAATCCTATATAATTTGGATTTCAAGGTCCTTCGCTCTACTTGCAGCACTTATGGTGGAAAGGCCATCCTCATGTGCTACTGGTAAGCTCTGCGTTCCTTCAAAGTGGGGATTTTCTCCAGCTTTAAGGGATGAATCTAACGTTGTGCTGAGCTTGATGCTGAGACGATCTCCCGCCTGGGTCATCTAGTCCAGCAGATGCAACCATAATGTCGTCCGCAACGAATATTACAAGAGGCTGCCACATTGCAGCTAACTGAATAACCAATGTTATGTGCCATGAGAACTGAAATAAACAAGAAATATATCTGTCGGGACTGAAGTTGCGCCTGATACTTCGCCTTTCAAAACAAACGAACACACGTAGTGTTGGAGCTACGAAAATCGGCCGAAAATATACCGATCTGGAAGTTGGATTGGCTAGAAGGCAAATTTCGTCCTGTGCTCTCTGAAGTAAACTGAACTGACAAGACCGTCCGGGCCCGTTGTGCGCTTACCGTGACCACCCGGTGGCGTCAAATTTGGGTTTCGCGGCCGTTGGTCAATTAGGGCGCACCTGGGGATCCAGCGTTGTCCTCCGGGTGTCGCCTCCCCCATTTCTTCTTAATGTAATCCTCTTTACTCCCCTATAAGCTTAACCTATGGAGACTGTCATACGGCATATTGCTTCCGCAATAACTGATTGTAGTTTATACCTTCGGAATACGTTTAGTTTTATGTATGTGCCAGCTGTTTGGTTATCTCGGCTTTCATGTTTCGGGTTTTCATTCTTGCTTTCTGTTGCATTTTAGGACAAAATATAATGAATTCCTGGAAAGTGGAGTCCTTTTTGAGGTAATGACTTCAGTTTTGGTGTAAATGCTTCGGTCTAGTTCATTAATTTCGTGAAAGCAAAAATGTATAACCTGAGAAACCATGTAATCCCTCCAACACGTCGCAAGAGAACACTAGACCAAGTCAACGGATTGCCTTGCACACCGGTTACTTCTCGAAAGAGATTGAAAAGATCAGAGTCCGTTTCATCCCAGAAAGAAAACAATGCTCCTTTGTCAGGGCGACGTCCGAGCTGGTCGGGCAAACCAAAAACGGAACCGCTGAAGAACACTAATGATTTGGGTACGATATCCGAGAACGTATCATCATCCACACCAGTCAGGCCTACAAATTTTCCAATGACTCGATCAGCTCACGCTGCCGCTGCCGCCGAAGGAATTCGTCTTACCCGCTCCCAAAGCACAAGGGCCAGCCCATTTATTCCGTCAGTTGCTCGTGCGCGGCGCAGCCGTCGTCGTTCGGATCATCCTGTTCCTCATCCGGAACTACGTGTACAACTTGAGCGTGTCCCGCTTGGTAACCGTTCCGTATCCCGACCAGATTTGCTGGAGGATTCCGTCCCTAATTCTGATCGGAGTTCCCCTACCGCATTGTTGAGCGTGGAGGCATCTTTGGCCTCTTGGTTTTCCCCTCGGCGCTACAACGCAGCTGGAAAAGATCAGGCAGCCAAACTAAAACGTCTTAATACGCGGAAAATGGAATTTGATTTACTAGAGTTAAGTCAGTCGGTGGATCGTGATGAACTACAGATGACGACGGAATCCTTAATGGTATGTTTACTGTTTACTTTCCTAACCGGGATTCCTGCTTCATTTACTAGAAGGTTTTTCTGCCCATCACTTGCCATATTATTTACCGGTGTAAAGCTCTTAGCGTGCCCAGATTGCCTCTCCTTTCGGCCCACCGATAGGCAGTTGAACGCTGCTTAGCTAATGGGCGCCGCGTTTCGAAGTAATCCTTTCCTTGTTTCTGGGCATTCCTTTCCAGTAAAACAGCAATATCAAACAAAGTAGTTGCTCACTAGGGTTACAAAACATTTTGGCTTCGTCAATGGAATTCCGAACACCAAACAATGTCTTAGAGGCACAAATTGCCCTCGTGGCCGATTCATATAGGCCATAAAGGTATTCATGTTTCAGAAAGTGTTTTGTGTTTCACTCACAATGGGTCAGGTGAAATGTTTGGTGAGTTCGACACCGCCTCTGACATTATTTTGGACTTGCGTCTGAATTGTGCCCATCTACGCCACACATGTTCGGAGCTGTTGGAAGAATAGGTCACCACAAAACGACACAGCATGAGTTCACTTGCAGGTTATAGCGCAGTGTGCTCACAGCCATCGCACTCTACACTAAGCACGTAAAAACGTAGCCAGGAGAGATGGACCACGTCGCAGAATGGAGTGTCACGAGACTGCACCCTGATTGCTTGCGTGCCTCCATTACCCAACGAACTATACACGATAGCTTATCTCAGGCCAAAGATCCAATCATGCCTAAAAGGTCAATAGATAGAGGTCTGACAGAGTAATCTTCTGGTCTTCTAGGTTGGGGTTGATCTGATCGGGCAACTCAGTCGGAAAATTGATTGGAATAATACTTGTTCGAAGTAGATGGGCTTCCATCCAGCCACATCCCCTTGTCTTTTGCCGATAGCTCGAGTATTTTCCAGTATCCTACATTTCCCTACCCTTCATTGCTCGCAGGCATTTCTTACGCTCTTGCTCAGCTGAAACCTTAGGGATTTACGCATCTCGTTGCACGTTCCATCCCGGAGGGGACGGATTTCCATCCAACAGAGCAACTGAAGTCAAGGATATCCATCGTCTTTGGGGTTTACATGCCCTGAAGTGGTGCATAGCCGTCGCCTCTGAGTGCAGAGCTTCTTTAGTCTGCTATCAGTGTTCGCTCAGTCCTGAGTATTTTTTACGCAACAACCGATTAGAGCTGAGGTCGGTGATTATCGTCTAGAACCAGGTTTGCAGTTCGTGTGGGTTTACTGTTGGTGTGACCACGGATTAAGTGCGGACAAAAACGAGCACGACCAAAGGCGTGATGTGAGTCAACGACTGTAGACATGAATGATCGGCAATCCTCGGTTGGTCCACGCTGTTGGTGGTCGATGGGAATGTGATCAGTCTGAGTCCAACGCTGTAAAGGCGAAGGAGGGCGCCGATATTGCCTTTTATGACAAAAATTAGTGTTCGGTAGAAACAGCCTGTAGTCAGAACTCAGTCAGAGAATTGAGTGGAAGAATACTTGTTCGAAGTAGATGAGCTTCCATCCAGCCACATCCCCTTGTCTTGCGGTCAGCTTCTTGCTAGAATCAAAAGCTTTGGTTAAGAATCTTAATCATCCTTGTACTTAGCGGCAGGACTCCCTATCAGTACCCGTCTATCAAACCCCATGAGTTACACGCCTACAAATAATTCCATACTGTCGCGAAGAATGGTCAGGACCGCGCTGCCCATTGCATCGAGCAGGGTGGATAGTGATAAGTATGTTACTGCTCCGAGTTCCCTTTATTTTGTTCACTCTATCTGTCGTTCCCCACCGTTTTTTGCCCCATCTGTCTATCCATAATGCGCCCCGTGATAACGTGCCCGATACTCGCCACGGTTCATTATCAAATTGTGTGGTAAGTGGTTTTCCATCTGCTGGCTCAGCCTGTGGATCTCGGTTTCTTCGATGTGCGCACTTTACTGTAGGCTGGCCAACAGGCCTGATGGTGGAGTCACATTCGATTGATGTTTGCTGTGTCAGCGAAACGCGAATTCAGGATTCGAGCATTGCAGTTCGACTAACTGGGCCTTAAATATCTTCAAGATATTTCCTACGAACTTCAGGAGACGAAACAGTTCAAGCTGTAAGTAGGAATAGGAATAGTCTTAAGTGAGAAGGCTGAAGCGACCGTTTTAGACCGGGTCCCGGTTAACAGTCACTTATGCGCCGTGAGGCTACAAGGATCAGTTGGTGTCCGGAAGGATAGTTGTGTTAGGCGCAGCTTATTTGTCATCTCGGCATAAGCCCCAACAGACTGCAGCGCTGACAGACAAAAAGACGATTTTTATGACGAGCTCGTCACCCTTGTTCAAAAGACCAAAGGCTCTGACATTGTAGTGGTAGCAGGTGATTTTAATGCAGAAGTTGAAAAACTAAGTGCATCCGAAGCTTGTTTAGTTGGGCGGTTCGTCTTGCCTGGTCGTCGAACAGATAATGTAGACAGGCTTCTTCAACTTTGTGCGGACAATCTTTTATTCCTGTCTGGCACGAATTTCCGACATAGTTCGCGTCGCACAGCGACATTGTGTCCTGATTCGACAGGTGGTCTGATTCAGATCGACCATATTGCAGTAAGCTATCTTTGGCGTGGTTCTGTCCAAAACGGTAGTTCGTGCTGGACCACATACCATGTGCGAGTTGTAAAGCGATTTTTATTGCTGCTCAATGGCCATCGATGGGGACCGCAAACCCGGGTGGCCGTCGAAGGTCTGTGTGATTCGGCTGTTTGGGCCACCTATGAACAGAAACAGTCCGAGGAATTGAGAACCGCAACGAGCAGCAATGTGACTAGGTGCTGAGCTGAATGTGAATTTGGTAGCAGACTCCCCTGTGGACCTAAGTCTAGCGTTCATCGAAGGCACTGGATCTCGCAATGACCACTGAACCAGAGGGACCAATAGCACCAGAAATCTAAATTCAGGGAGCTAAGTAAAATTCATTGACAGCTACAACGCCAATGGACAATATGCTTTAGGAATGAATATAAGGACTGGTGGGTTAAGGTAGCCGAAGAAATGGCATTATCAGCCGCTTCAGAAAACAGTAAAATACTATTTAATCTCATGCGCGTCATCGGCAGGCGGCAAACTCCGATTAGCGGGGTCGTGTTCGATGGGACTGAAGGGCCCATCCATGGTAAATGACAAAAGCTGGACCATTGGCTGAGCACTTGAAGAATCAGTTTGGCTATCCACACGCTAATATGGTTAGTGCGACATCCGCAGCTGCAAATGCTTGGGAGATTTGTCTCTTCACTCCCCTAACGGAATTGAAAGTCGAATGTTCGACTTCTGAAATGAGAAAAGACGACCTGTACCGACGAACTTCTTTCAATTTTTTTAAAATTAGATGGAGAAGCCCTGATAAAATCACTGCCCTCATGGTTCGTGACACTTAGAACGAGGGACGTATTCCGTGGGGGATAAGTCGTGGAATGAGTCGCTGATTGTACCCATTTTCAAGAAGGACACATGGAGAGATTGTGGCAATAATCGTGACATTAGTTTAGTTCTGATAGTTGCTAAGGTGTTAGCTTCGGTAATGCTGCGCATTTGACACTGGTTCATTCTCGTTCAATTTCGTCATGGAAGAAGTGATGGAAGATGTTTTAAGAGGTCTCCAAGATGTAGGAATTGAACTGAGAGATGGTGAGGAACTGCGTGGTCTTGATTACGCAGGTGACGTCGTGTGTCTGTTTGCATCCGAGGGCCGTGCACAACGTGCACTAGACGGACTCTTGAGGTCTGTAGCTCGGTTCGGCATTTGTTTCGCATCTTCAAAGTGCAAAGTGCAGTTACAGGACAAGACGACAGTAGTGCCGAACGTGATACTGGATAGAGAGGAACTAACGATTGTGGACCGTTCCACTTACCTTGGTAGCTGCGTGTCTAAGAATGGTAGCTTGGCAGCAGTGTTAAACACGCGCATATTCAAGGCTTGAGTGGCTTTCGCTGGACTGAAGCACATGTTGGGTTGGTCTAATGTATCACTGAAGTTAAAAGGTCGTGTTTACTGTGTCACAGTGCGCTCTGTTCTGTTGTACGATTGCGAGATATGGAGTGTGGGAGTCAGAGATGTTCGTCGCTTGGATGTTTTCGATCACGGATGTCTACGTATTATTGCTAGGATTGGATGGGGTGACTAGGTGAGTAAGATAGGGGGTGAGAAATCTAGTATTGGTAATATCTGAGCGTATGAGGCTTAGTAAAATGTATTGGTTGGATCACGCGTTGCGTGTGGCGAACACTCGTCTGCAATACCGTGACCTATTTTGCGTTCCTCTCACGAATTGAAAGAAGCCACGTGGAAGTCAGCAGATGACATAGTAGGTGTCTCACGTCTTCATGGTTGGGATCGGAAAAACCGGTGAACTAGGTGGCTGGAGACACTGAAGGATATGGCAGTGAACCGTGAACGTGTTATCATTTTCTGTCGAATCAGAATGCTTGAAAAATTGCGTTTGTGTAGTTATACTGTGTTAGGTGTTTTGGTTACTGTGACATTCTTGTCTTTTCCCGCCTGTGTAGATCCACTCCCTGTTCCTCCTAGATATTCACTCTTTGTATAGGGATATGTAACTCTGGTGAAAAGACGGTCAGTGAGGCTTGCTTTGCTGTATAACGGTGAACGATAATGGTAATGGTTGTGATGGATCCCCAAGAATAGATATCCCACTCCGACGTTTAGAGATGCACTAATGACGACGGTCTAGGCGTAATTAATGTTTGCATTGTGGAAGTGCTGTAAGAAACAGAATAAACAAACGATGCTTCATTATCAGAAGAATCGGCTGCTTTAGAGCTANTTTGTGCTGTTCTGTTCAACGCCGTAGATGATACTGGTCACAATAGGATTATGCGCTTTTTAATACACGTGACGTGAATTGCAGCAGGAGTAAACGCCACAGTTAAAAGATACTGTAATGGAGGGAAGTGGTTGGAGGTTCCCGTGAGAGTTGATTGGTTCTGTTCTTGGAGAGAAGAAGCTTATAGGTGAGGGGGTAGTCAAAAGTGGAAGTGTCTTCCACAGTCTAAGGGAAAAAGTAAGAGAGGAAGAAAGAAGAAAAGGAAGTATGACACCCAAAAACGGAAATTAGATAAGGATGACTAGTCGCATGTATGCGAGAGTAGTGGGAGGAGCTGTTGAGGCAAGCTTTAGAAGACAAAAGCTAAACTAATAACAGTAGAAAAGGGATAGTGAAGCAACTGCCCGACCATCACCCTCGCAACTGCAAAGCCGACGTTAAGGAAGGGCCATCGACCAGCCAGGTGGTCTTTTTTTGAAACTGGTCAAAGAAATGAAGAGAAATAGACAAAGCTCTATTTCATACGTGACTGCAGTATTCAAGTGCGGGATGGGTGAGTTCTGTAAAGTCGATGAGCTGAAATAAAGAAATGCCTGGTGTGGTGCAGAAAACCAACTTTGCGCATAGCGCGAGAAGCAAGCGCAGACACAAAGGGAGGCCAGCATAGTTAAGAATTAATGGATAGGCCATGAAGAGGCACAGAGTCTGTGAAATCCAAGAAGGAAGAGTCCAAGGACAAGTGCGGGAGGAAGAGCGACGTTCCAAACAAACTGGAAGAATTAAATATAACGGCTGTTGGAGCCCCAGATAGAGGCGTGTTCTAGATGGAAGTATACGTATACAATGAGGACAACGGTCACGACCGACGCTAGTGTAGGAGTGCCGTAAGAAGGACAACAAAGAAGAGGCGATTGGGTTGGAAGTAGTGAGTAGGAGCTAATCTATGAATAAATGAAAGTGAGTAGGCACAGGAACTGAACCTTGAAGAAAGCGAGCATTTACAAGACCCCATCAACTCGCCTCCTGAGGAAACTTGATGTCCACGATACCAGAGACGCGGACAATCCAAAGGTGGACAGTTCCGACAGAAGACCTACGTGTCAAACTCGTTTGTAGTCCCTAGAAATGTCGATCAGGAACGGTGTTTTTCAATTGTTGCCGAGTGAAGCCGATCAGGTCTGTGACACGAGGGCCAGCAGATCGCCCGTTGAACGGAGAGCTCGGAAACTATACTGGTGGTCGATCAGCAGTTCTTTGCGCTCGAGAAACGAACGCTGTTGTTCGCAGATGACAGTTTCAAACACTTTCGAAATGCCAAGTGTGGCGGAAATCGGACGGTAGTTGTCGAACACAAAAGGATGTCTACGTTTAGGACCAGGAAAAATTACGGCATACTTCCAAGAGTTTGTGAAGGCAACAAGTTTGAGCTAGAGACAGAATATGTCACTTAGAAGAGGAGAAAACTCGGTAGCAGATATGTTAAGGGCGATGAGTGTAATATCGTCCGCACTGGGTGGTTTTGAAGCGTCCAGACAACGCATTGCTTGACGGATCTTTCTGGTGCCAATACGAAGTAGAAAAAGAGGGACAATTGGAGAGAAAGAACCCAAAGATGTAGGAAAATGAGGTAAAGTAGAGTTAGAGACAAATAGAGAAGCAAAAATCCCAGTTTTCTCGTGCGACTGACAAACAGGGTCTCCAGAGGAATTACAGGTAACAGGCGAATTGGGAGAACAGAAATTACGAAGTATAGCTTTAGCAAGGCACCAAAAAGTTCGCCTGCCGGTGGTGGATGAGAGTAAGTGTTCTGCCTTGCAGCGGTTGCTGAAAACTTGTTCCTAGCTTTCTCGAAGCGGCGATGGGAGGGAGGAGTGGGCGAGTGGCCTCAGCGGCAAAGTGTTGAGTGCTTCAAGCGTACAGCACTATCGCTCGCGTGATTAAACCGCTCGGGGGATTCGAATTTGCCTGGTTTTGAAATGTGTGGAATAAAAAGATTCATGCTTTGAAGAACATTATCAGCAAAGTCGGAGAACTGGAAGCCTCGGAAGCGAAACTACAGTTATTCCAAGGGTAGGTAACTAAGAAATCTCGGAAGCCGATCCAGTCGGCTGACTTGTGACCCCAAAATGTCTTCAGGAGGGTGGAGGATTGTAGCGGATGATGTAATGGGACAATGGTCCGATCAGCCGAGGAGTAGCTAAGTAAAGAAAATAAAGAAATTGAAGTGAAGATGAGATCAGGAGTATAGGCATGGTCGCCAGTTCGATCGAGTATACGTACGAAGAAGTTAATTGGCCAATATTTGGTACCCTTCAGGGGGAAGCTAAATGATGAACAAAAGCACAAACACCTACTTTGGAGACAAAGAGGTTTGGTTCACCGCAAGTGTTGACTCCCGCTCCCTCCTGAGCAAGGTACTGCTCATTTTCCCCTACGGAGTAGGATGGACCCCACCAGAGCGTTTAGTCAGAAAGCTTGGTTTCCAAGGCAAGAATACGAGCGTTAACTAACCTTTGGGAGCCGGTGGCCGACATTCCAGTCCGTCTGTTTTTTAATCGAGTTGGGCTCCCTTGCCATTCTCCATCTGTTTCAAAATGGAGAAGTGAAAATAATCAAAGAATTCCAAGCTTTGTCTCCAAAGATATGACATTCCGAGAAGGTCCGTTGTTCGTGGGAGAGGAAGTTGATTATTATTTCCACGTTTACGGGTCCGCGGAGTGACGGCGCTTAGCGCAGGGTATCGACCTAGGGCAAACTGCCGGTGTGTGCTATCCTCCCTGATCTGTACAGCATGCGTAAAGAGCAAACTACCGAGGACTGGGTTGTTTTACACCGACCTCGAACAGATGGGCAAATATTCGCCTTCCAGCGGTTGTTAGGGTACCGTTTCGCTTTCCAAAACCACAGATTGTGTTCCTACACATTAGTGCAGCCCTCGATCCCACCAACGAATCTACACCATGGCACTGCCTGCTGAAAAATGGAGTTCCTTTAAGGCGTATCCACTCTCAAAGAGCGATTGTCTTCCTTCAGGTCGGCTTTTGCCATGCCTCGTCGTCTCCAATAAAATACGACAAGACTGCCTTATATCCCTGTTCGGTGTACTTGGTCCCTCTACTGGCTATTGCACTACTCGGCCTTCCAGGTCAGAGCAGGCCTGTTTGTTCGAGGATAGACCTCTAACCTTTGATTAAACAAGCGTGACTCGCAGTACAAAAGCTACTTTTCAGGAGATCCGCTGATCAGGTGACCGCTTTGTCTCTTCTCGTAAACCTTATCAGGCCAGCAGAACGCGACACAAAGTGATGCTTCAATTCCGGGGGCGGGTCATGCTGTTCAAATCACTGTGCCGCCAGCAAACTCTTGGCGATAGAAAGAAAGCTTTGCAGATGTAAATCCACCACGCCCTTGATGTTGTCGCTGTTTGTCCGCAGATACTTATTCAGTGAACTCGGATCCACTTTTCAACGGCTAACTTCCAGTAACGAGGGCTGATAGCTGTCATGACTGTCCGGCCGGAATTCAGAATTCGAAAAGATTAAAGAAACTCGCGAATATGCGGACTATTAAAAAACGTGCTCCTCTCCACAGTTTTGACGGCTTTTTATCCGTACAGTGACTGAGCTAAAGAAAAATGAGAGTAGTTGGCGGTGGTCGGGTGAATTAAGTGTCTGTCACCAAAAGGATCAGAGATTCGAATTCCAGGTCCTCCGGTCACTTTATTGATGGCAAACAATTGGCTGTCGCCTAGCTCATTATCACACCTGACTTAAATATATGGTTTTATGCCACTGCAGATTTCAGGGTCACGGTTGCCGATTTCCCTTGCTTTCCACTTAGCAGACCCTAGGGGCCCGTTTTTGTCATGCTGCAAGTGCGAGTATAGTGGAAGATGCATGCTCCATAGCCAAAAGTCGGAGCAGCACAGAACCACAAGATCTCAGTAGGCAGGTGTAGTTACAGCCTAGAACTGCAGTGGATTACCATCTTTTGCTAGATTGGTCGGTGTAGGTCGGCTTTAAATCCACAAACGGTTTTGAATTTGTCAGTTGCAGTCTGAAGTTTTCAAGAGCAGCTGAAAGTTAGCGTACAGATTCTCGGTGGTTGGTTGGGCTTTCATTTCAAGATTTAATTTTCGTTACTCCTGAGTTAACTGATGGAATACTGAATCACTTCTTGGTTGAAATATTTAGCTAATTTCCTATTGGATGGTGCGTGTCAAATCCAGTAATTCAGTAAACGCTAATCGAGATCTTTGGTTACTTTTTCACTAGCAGATAGACTCGTTGGCTATCCTGTTCGATTTTCATATGAGCATCTTTTCAATTTATTGGCGATTCTTTGCCCTGGTTAGAACCAGTCAATGGTTGGTGATCCCTTGGAGAAGCTTTTGGAGCTCTGTGGACAAACCGAGGTGAAACCGTTTACGGAGTGCTTTGATGAAGAGTAAGTACATATTACGCATTTTTGCAGTTTAACTTATATCAGAACGTTAGAGGGAATTAGTAAAATTGGTGAAGGTGTATACGGCGAAGTCTTCCAGTCTCCAAAAGGACATGTGATAAAGATATTCCCCGTAGCTGGAGAAGATTTTGTTAATGGTGAAAAGCAGATGACTTTTGCGGACGTTTACCCGGAGGTGTTTGTCTCCAAGTACGGTCTGATTTAGTGCATTTCTATTCCCTTCTCAGGAAGCTCAGCGAACTTGCCTACAAATATAGACGTAACCGATCGGTAAATTTCTCCCAGATGAAAAAGTAAGTCAGTTACCAATTTATTATGCGCCAACGCTCTTTCAGAGCAACGGTAGTGTGTGGGACTCTTCCTGACGCTTTTGCTATTAGTTGGCGCAAATTTGAGTCGCAAATGGGATCAGATAATGAATGCCCCGATTTCTTACCGCCTTCTCAACAGTGGATGGTCCTTGAGTTTGAGTTTGCTGGCGAGCCTTTGGCGAATGTTCGTGTAAGTTTCGTATAAATCACTTTTGTTAGTCGGCCATAGTAAATCAAAATTAGTCCTAGCTGTTCATTATTGGATTACTAATCATATGCGTGTATTTTGTCTTACACTGGAATTCATTCACACCGCGTGCCAAAGGAACATATGAAATCGAGAGAAAATAGCAAATTGCGTCAATGTAAAGAGAAAAAAGTAAACAGGTTTTGTGCTTGTTATATTTGTTTTCTGTCATTTTTGTTTATCACAACAAAAGCGGTTAAATTCGAAGATGACCGCGCACACAAGAAGTTGAGCAGGGCTGCATTATTATAAATTCATCAACGTATAATAGATTGGAACAGTTTCATCGTTTGTGGGGAGAATACTCACGATAAAACAGCTGGTTTCTTGAGGGTCTATAACCAGGGTCTTTATCTGTTCAGTTCGTTTCAGTTCAATCTGTACGGCCATTAATCTTGCACTCGTGTGATATGGTTTTTGGCTAGTAGCATCATCTGCTCAAACACAAGAAGGAACGAGTGAAGTCCTATGGCATAAAAGTAGGCTGAGCATCTATTCAGAGGAAGAAAGGTTGCGAGTAAAAGGATGTCTCCGAATATCGCTTCGTTTGATTTCCTGAACCTCAACCCGGTAGTCTACAAGCACTCACACAAGCCAGTCCACTGGGTAAAGTCCTCGTACTTTTTTCCCGTGTCATCGACTGACCATTTCGAACCATCTTCCAAACCATTAGGAGCCTCCAAAAATACCCGACAACGACGCAGTCGCTTTAGGAGCGTGGGGGTGGGGGCTGCGCAAAACGTCGCAACCACATTAACCTAACCTGATTCCAGTGCCTATTCAAAAGACTGGTCGGTACCATGTGCCTCAGTTCTATGTTATTGAAATAATTCACCATGCGATATCATCGTTCAACTCACGATAAAGAAACCACACACATTTTCTTAAGCCTCGTCAGCCTCTGCATCTGGATTCCTTCAATGTGCGCACTTTAATGCAGGCTGGCCAACAGGCGTGTTTGGCTCTGACAGTGGACTCACTTTCGATTGATGTCTGCTGTGTGAGTGAAACACGAATTCAGGATTCGAGTAGAGTAATTCAGCTAACTGCACCAAACGTCTCGTCAAGATATTTTCTTCGCACTTCAGGAGACGAATCAACTCACGCAGTGGGTCAACGTGGTTTAGGAATAGTCTTGAGTGAGAAGGCTGAAGCAGCCCTTTTTGACTTGGTCCCAGTCAACAGTCGCTTGTGTGCCATGAGACTGCAGGGATCAGTCGGCGTCCGAAAGGATAGTAGTGTTAAGCGTAGTTTATTTGTTATCTCGGCATACGCTCCAACGGACTGCAGCACTGATATGAAGAAAGACGAATTTTACGATAACCTCGTCACTCATGTTCGGAAGAGCAAAGGCTCTGACATTGTAGTGGTGGCAGGCGATTTTAATGCACAAGTTGGAAAACTGAGTGCATTGGAATCCTGTTTAGGTGGGCGATGCGCCTTGCCTGCACAGCGAACAGACAACGAGGAAAGACTTCTCCAATTCTGTGGAGATAATCATTTATTCCTATCTAGTACGAATTTCCGACACAGTTCGCGTCGCACTGCGACATGGCGCTCTAGCTCGACAGGTACTTTGAGTCAGATTGACCATATTGCAGTTAGCTACCGTTGGCGCGGTTCGTCTGATTCGGCTGTTCGCAAGGGCTACAAACAGAAACTGTCCGAGGAACTAATAACTGAGACCAGTAGCAATGTAGACGATCAGTGGGATCAAATTAAGCAGGCGATGCATTTGGAAGCGAATTTCGCCTGCGGTCCCAGACACTGGATCTCTCAAGGGTCGCTAATTCTGATGGAGCGAAAACGCGAGCTGCCTAACTGGAGAGCTCATCCATGGTAGACAGGAAAGACTGGACCGTTGGGCAGAACATTTCAAAGATCAGTTTAACTGGCCATACGCTATCGTATTTAGCCCGAAGTCTGGAGCTGTGAATCCTTGGGAGGTGTCACTTGATCCCCCAATGGAAGTGGAAGTGGAGTCGAATATTCGACTTCTGAAGAGGGGAAAAGCTGCCGGTCCCGATGACCTTCCCCCAATTCTTTTCAAATTGGGTGGAGAAGTACTAGTGAAATCACTTACCTCCTTGCTTCGTGATATTTGGAACGAGGAGCGTATCCCGCATTCGTGGGGTGAGTCACTGATAATACCCATCTTCAAGAAGGGTACACGGAGTGACTGCAGCAATCATCGTGGGATTAGTTTAATTCCGATAGTTACTAAGGTGCTAGCTTTGAAAATGCTGCGCCGTTTGACACCGATTCGCGAGAGTAATATTTGCGAACAGCAGGCTGGATTTCGGCCAGGTCGAGGTTGCATGGACCAAATATTCACTCTTCGACGGATACTCGAAACGCGCCACACGCACCGCCGCCCTACGATCGTAATCTTCCTCGACTTGAAAGGTGCTTTCGACTCCGTGGATCGACCAGCACTATTCAGTGCTCTCCACCGGAACGGTATGCCAACGAAGTTTGTGAACCTGTCGCGAGCATTCTACTCGCATACCCTTGGTCGCGTTAGGGTATACGATGAACTGTTGCGTTCATTCGAAACGACTAGTGGCGTTCGACAAGGGTGTCCCATCTCTCCATTCTTGTTCAACTTCGTCATGGACGAGATGATGGAAGGTGCTTTAGGAGGTCTCCGGGATATAGGAGTGGAACTGGGAAGTGGAGGAAAGCTATGCGACCTATATTACGCAGACGACGTCGTGTGCTTGTTCGAGTCTGCGGACCATGCACAATGCGCACTAGATAGACTGTCGAGATCGGTTGCTCGGTTTGGCATGTGCTTTGCACCTTCAAAGTGCAAAGTACTGTTACAGGACTGGACGACAGCAGCGCCGAACTTGATACTGGAGGGTGGACGGTTTCACCTACCTTAGTAGCTGCGTGTCCAGCGATGGTAGTTCAGGATTGGAGGTAAGTATGCGTATATCCAAGGCTCGGGCAGCTTAGGCTGGATTGAAGCACTTGTGGCGTCGGCCTGATATTCCACTGAAGTTGAAAGGTCGTGTATACTGTGCTGCAGTGCACTCACTTCTGTTGTGCGGTTGCGAAACGTGCAGTATGCGTGTGGGCAATGTTCGTCGGTTGGACGTTTCCGACCACCGATATCTACGTAGTATGGCTAGGATTGGATGGAGTGACCGGGTGAGTAATATTGAGGTTAGGAATCTGGTATTGGGTGCCACTTCTGAAAATAGCTTGCTTCAGCGTATGAAACTTAATAGGCTACGCCGGTTGGGTCACGCGTTGCGTATAACGAACACTCGTCTACCATACCGTGCCCTATTTTGTGTTCCTCCTAAGGAATGGAAGAAGCCATGTGGAGGTCAACAGATGACGTGGGAACGTGGAATGAGAAAATCTACAGCGAACTTAGGTAGAGTAGGTGTCTCAAACCTTCGTGGTTGGGGTCCGAAAGACTCGTCAACTTGCTGGCTGGAGACACTGAAAGATATGGCAGTGAACCGTGAACAGTGGCGATCGTGCTGTCA
>LUCM01008620.1:52497-72944 GCA_008360955.1 Fasciolopsis buskii
TTTTGCCGATAGCTCGAGTATTTTCCAGTATCCTACATTTCCCTACCCTTCATTGCTCGCAGGCATTTCTTACGCTCTTGCTCAGCTGAAACCTTAGGGATTTACGCATCTCGTTGCACGTTCCATCCCGGAGGGGACGGATTTCCATCCAACAGAGCAACTGAAGTCAAGGATATCCATCGTCTTTGGGGTTTACATGCCCTGAAGTGGTGCATAGCCGTCGCCTCTGAGTGCAGAGCTTCTTTAGTCTGCTATCAGTGTTCGCTCAGTCCTGAGTATTTTTTACGCAACAACCGATTAGAGCTGAGGTCGGTGATTATCGTCTAGAACCAGGTTTGCAGTTCGTGTGGGTTTACTGTTGGTGTGACCACGGATTAAGTGCGGACAAAAACGAGCACGACCAAAGGCGTGATGTGAGTCAACGACTGTAGACATGAATGATCGGCAATCCTCGGTTGGTCCACGCTGTTGGTGGTCGATGGGAATGTGATCAGTCTGAGTCCAACGCTGTAAAGGCGAAGGAGGGCGCCGATATTGCCTTTTATGACAAAAATTAGTGTTCGGTAGAAACAGCCTGTAGTCAGAACTCAGTCAGAGAATTGAGTGGAAGAATACTTGTTCGAAGTAGATGAGCTTCCATCCAGCCACATCCCCTTGTCTTGCGGTCAGCTTCTTGCTAGAATCAAAAGCTTTGGTTAAGAATCTTAATCATCCTTGTACTTAGCGGCAGGACTCCCTATCAGTACCCGTCTATCAAACCCCATGAGTTACACGCCTACAAATAATTCCATACTGTCTCGGTTGTCGCGCAGGATAATCAGGACCGCGCTGCCCATTGCATCGAGCAGGGTGGATAGTGATAAGTATGTTACTGCTCCGAGTTCCCTTTATTTTGTTCACTCTATCTGTCGTTCCCCACCGTTTTTTGCCCCATCTGTCTATCCATAATGCGCCCCGTGATAACGTGCCCGATACTCGCCACGGTTCATTATCAAATTGTGTGGTAAGTGGTTTTCCATCTGCTGGCTCAGCCTGTGGATCTCGGTTTCTTCGATGTGCGCACTTTACTGTAGGCTGGCCAACAGGCCTGATGGTGGAGTCACATTCGATTGATGTTTGCTGTGTCAGCGAAACGCGAATTCAGGATTCGAGCATTGCAGTTCGACTAACTGGGCCTTAAATATCTTCAAGATATTTCCTACGAACTTCAGGAGACGAAACAGTTCAAGCTGTAAGTAGGAATAGGAATAGTCTTAAGTGAGAAGGCTGAAGCGACCGTTTTAGACCGGGTCCCGGTTAACAGTCACTTATGCGCCGTGAGGCTACAAGGATCAGTTGGTGTCCGGAAGGATAGTTGTGTTAGGCGCAGCTTATTTGTCATCTCGGCATAAGCCCCAACAGACTGCAGCGCTGACAGACAAAAAGACGATTTTTATGACGAGCTCGTCACCCTTGTTCAAAAGACCAAAGGCTCTGACATTGTAGTGGTAGCAGGTGATTTTAATGCAGAAGTTGAAAAACTAAGTGCATCCGAAGCTTGTTTAGTTGGGCGGTTCGTCTTGCCTGGTCGTCGAACAGATAATGTAGACAGGCTTCTTCAACTTTGTGCGGACAATCTTTTATTCCTGTCTGGCACGAATTTCCGACATAGTTCGCGTCGCACAGCGACATTGTGTCCTGATTCGACAGGTGGTCTGATTCAGATCGACCATATTGCAGTAAGCTATCTTTGGCGTGGTTCTGTCCAAAACGGTAGTTCGTGCTGGACCACATACCATGTGCGAGTTGTAAAGCGATTTTTATTGCTGCTCAATGGCCATCGATGGGGACCGCAAACCCGGGTGGCCGTCGAAGGTCTGTGTGATTCGGCTGTTTGGGCCACCTATGAACAGAAACAGTCCGAGGAATTGAGAACCGCAACGAGCAGCAATGTGACTAGGTGCTGAGCTGAATGTGAATTTGGTAGCAGACTCCCCTGTGGACCTAAGTCTAGCGTTCATCGAAGGCACTGGATCTCGCAATGACCACTGAACCAGAGGGACCAATAGCACCAGAAATCTAAATTCAGGGAGCTAAGTAAAATTCATTGACAGCTACAACGCCAATGGACAATATGCTTTAGGAATGAATATAAGGACTGGTGGGTTAAGGTAGCCGAAGAAATGGCATTATCAGCCGCTTCAGAAAACAGTAAAATACTATTTAATCTCATGCGCGTCATCGGCAGGCGGCAAACTCCGATTAGCGGGGTCGTGTTCGATGGGACTGAAGGGCCCATCCATGGTAAATGACAAAAGCTGGACCATTGGCTGAGCACTTGAAGAATCAGTTTGGCTATCCACACGCTAATATGGTTAGTGCGACATCCGCAGCTGCAAATGCTTGGGAGATTTGTCTCTTCACTCCCCTAACGGAATTGAAAGTCGAATGTTCGACTTCTGAAATGAGAAAAGACGACCTGTACCGACGAACTTCTTTCAATTTTTTTAAAATTAGATGGAGAAGCCCTGATAAAATCACTGCCCTCATGGTTCGTGACACTTAGAACGAGGGACGTATTCCGTGGGGGATAAGTCGTGGAATGAGTCGCTGATTGTACCCATTTTCAAGAAGGACACATGGAGAGATTGTGGCAATAATCGTGACATTAGTTTAGTTCTGATAGTTGCTAAGGTGTTAGCTTCGGTAATGCTGCGCATTTGACACTGGTTCATTCTCGTTCAATTTCGTCATGGAAGAAGTGATGGAAGATGTTTTAAGAGGTCTCCAAGATGTAGGAATTGAACTGAGAGATGGTGAGGAACTGCGTGGTCTTGATTACGCAGGTGACGTCGTGTGTCTGTTTGCATCCGAGGGCCGTGCACAACGTGCACTAGACGGACTCTTGAGGTCTGTAGCTCGGTTCGGCATTTGTTTCGCATCTTCAAAGTGCAAAGTGCAGTTACAGGACAAGACGACAGTAGTGCCGAACGTGATACTGGATAGAGAGGAACTAACGATTGTGGACCGTTCCACTTACCTTGGTAGCTGCGTGTCTAAGAATGGTAGCTTGGCAGCAGTGTTAAACACGCGCATATTCAAGGCTTGAGTGGCTTTCGCTGGACTGAAGCACATGTTGGGTTGGTCTAATGTATCACTGAAGTTAAAAGGTCGTGTTTACTGTGTCACAGTGCGCTCTGTTCTGTTGTACGATTGCGAGATATGGAGTGTGGGAGTCAGAGATGTTCGTCGCTTGGATGTTTTCGATCACGGATGTCTACGTATTATTGCTAGGATTGGATGGGGTGACTAGGTGAGTAAGATAGGGGGTGAGAAATCTAGTATTGGTAATATCTGAGCGTATGAGGCTTAGTAAAATGTATTGGTTGGATCACGCGTTGCGTGTGGCGAACACTCGTCTGCAATACCGTGACCTATTTTGCGTTCCTCTCACGAATTGAAAGAAGCCACGTGGAAGTCAGCAGATGACATAGTAGGTGTCTCACGTCTTCATGGTTGGGATCGGAAAAACCGGTGAACTAGGTGGCTGGAGACACTGAAGGATATGGCAGTGAACCGTGAACGTGTTATCATTTTCTGTCGAATCAGAATGCTTGAAAAATTGCGTTTGTGTAGTTATACTGTGTTAGGTGTTTTGGTTACTGTGACATTCTTGTCTTTTCCCGCCTGTGTAGATCCACTCCCTGTTCCTCCTAGATATTCACTCTTTGTATAGGGATATGTAACTCTGGTGAAAAGACGGTCATTAAGGCTTGCTTTGCTGTTTAGCACTGAATGATGCTGACGGTTGTTGTTTTCCCATCGTAATAATAAGTATATGGTGACGTTATGAGGGCTCCATCATCACATCCACTGTTAGCGCCGAAAATTACAACAACACGGGAAGTTTTTAACATGGAATCTGTGCACACGATGGNAGATGTTTTAAGAGGTCTCCAAGATGTAGGAATTGAACTGAGAGATGGTGAGGAACTGCGTGGTCTTGATTACGCAGGTGACGTCGTGTGTCTGTTTGCATCCGAGGGCCGTGCACAACGTGCACTAGACGGACTCTTGAGGTCTGTAGCTCGGTTCGGCATTTGTTTCGCATCTTCAAAGTGCAAAGTGCAGTTACAGGACAAGACGACAGTAGTGCCGAACGTGATACTGGATAGAGAGGAACTAACGATTGTGGACCGTTCCACTTACCTTGGTAGCTGCGTGTCTAAGAATGGTAGCTTGGCAGCAGTGTTAAACACGCGCATATTCAAGGCTTGAGTGGCTTTCGCTGGACTGAAGCACATGTTGGGTTGGTCTAATGTATCACTGAAGTTAAAAGGTCGTGTTTACTGTGTCACAGTGCGCTCTGTTCTGTTGTACGATTGCGAGATATGGAGTGTGGGAGTCAGAGATGTTCGTCGCTTGGATGTTTTCGATCACGGATGTCTACGTATTATTGCTAGGATTGGATGGGGTGACTAGGTGAGTAAGATAGGGGGTGAGAAATCTAGTATTGGTAATATCTGAGCGTATGAGGCTTAGTAAAATGTATTGGTTGGATCACGCGTTGCGTGTGGCGAACACTCGTCTGCAATACCGTGACCTATTTTGCGTTCCTCTCACGAATTGAAAGAAGCCACGTGGAAGTCAGCAGATGACATAGTAGGTGTCTCACGTCTTCATGGTTGGGATCGGAAAAACCGGTGAACTAGGTGGCTGGAGACACTGAAGGATATGGCAGTGAACCGTGAACGTGTTATCATTTTCTGTCGAATCAGAATGCTTGAAAAATTGCGTTTGTGTAGTTATACTGTGTTAGGTGTTTTGGTTACTGTGACATTCTTGTCTTTTCCCGCCTGTGTAGATCCACTCCCTGTTCCTCCTAGATATTCACTCTTTGTATAGGGATATGTAACTCTGGTGAAAAGACGGTCATTAAGGCTTGCTTTGCTGTTTAGCACTGAATGATGCTGACGGTTGTTGTTTTCCCATCGTAATAATAAGTATATGGTGACGTTATGAGGGCTCCATCATCACATCCACTGTTAGCGCCGAAAATTACAACAACACGGGAAGTTTTTAACATGGAATCTGTGCACACGATGGTGAAATCAACAACTCAATGTACAAGGTTGGTATTTTGAATTCTTCATCATTAACGTTCAATCTTTATTGTTGCTCTTCGATTGAAAGAAGGGTTACACAAAGTTAGTATTCACAGTATTCCTGCACTTGGGTGGCTTGACAGCGGGTGACGTCCGGTCACTTCCCGTCGCTGATTGTCCGCGCTTAAGGAAGATCCCAAATCTGGTGACAACGTTTGTTTTATGAATTTAGTGCTGTTTTACCACCTCAAGGATTGAGTTGAATAGGGGCTACACAGGCCTATTTATTGACTCCCGTGTCCTGTTTTGTTTGTTGGAGCTGAGGTGAACTGGAATAATTGGCACGGCAACGAAGTCATAGGAATACACTGGCCGTTCAGCGTGTACAGATCAAAGGCTCACTCTGTCGGTTTTTCGTACTTGCCTTACTGGGAGCTGCAACAACCCGAACGCCATTGCTTACTCTGTCGAAAATCGCAGTGTCGTACTCATTGGTTATATTACAAAGGATGCTCTAATTGTTGAAATATTTGTTCCGTAATTCCTCGCATTCACCGTTGTTTCGTGTTTCACACGACCTCGTGCTTCCGTACATTCCACAGGGCTATCAGCACCTTGACTGGGGTACTTTCATAATGTACCACCACTGCCATTTTCGTGGATTCAGGCTATCCCAACCGTCCCTGTTCCTTTCCAGGTCCGAACTTTCTGTTGGGCGCCAATGTAATCCTTTTCTGATTTTCGCTTGATTCGGCATATATGAGGTATCTCCAGTTTCCGATGCATTCTATCTATTCAAACTAATTAGGCCTACTCGATCTTCTCTGTCCGCACTCCCCCCCCCCCGACCCCTAGTTCAACACTTGTCGTGAAGCGCGCTCTGTAATCGAGCAGATTGCATTATCCCTAGCTGCTGCCGAATCTGCCTTGCAATTTGAACATCGTGATCTTCATTGGCACAATATCTTGATCCGTCCGACCAGACAGTGGA
This sequence comes from Fasciolopsis buskii, assembly GCA_008360955.1. Lineage (NCBI taxonomy): Eukaryota > Metazoa > Platyhelminthes > Trematoda > Plagiorchiida > Fasciolidae > Fasciolopsis > Fasciolopsis buskii. The sequence goes on from LUCM01008620.1 coordinate 58,573, forward strand.
AACTACGCTACCGCGTCGGAGGTGTAAGCTATGCCGTCTTTACGGAGGGCATCCAAGTGACAATTATCGACTTTACTGTATCCCGATTGTGTCATGGTGAGCAATAGGATGCATATTTCTTTGCTTGATTTCCAATTAACAATGCTTTTTTCTTGCGTCCTTTGTTGACTCACTGGCTCGTTTTCCAAATAATCCAGTTAGATATTACTTCTAGTCAAAGATACAAGAGGTAGTAACAACGATAATAGGTTAATCGTGGACAGCATGCCTTCATGAGCTAATTTCATTTCGCAATGATGATGTCAGTTAATGAGATAAGGGTAAACCTACTTGTGCATGTTCTGCATCTGTTTGAAAATAAACATCCTGCCAGTGTAATAAAATTTTGAGGAAGTCGTACCAAATCTAGGCACAGAAAACATCAAGGCGACAAGGAACTGCTTTATTATGTTTTCACTGATCTTCGCGACGGTTTTTGCGAGACGGACATCATTCGTGTTGCTGAATTCGATTATGAGCCACATCATTCAGCGTCTCTAAACAACTACAGATCTTGTCTCTTGCACCCCTGACAGGAAGGCGGGAAGCACCAACAGATGCTAAAACTGACGTTAGTTTCGTACCCCAAACCAGATCGTAGCCTGATCGCGTCGCTTCCTCAAGCCGTGTCCAGCACATGCAAAAAAAGCGTACGAAAAGGCAGTCACTGTGAAGATTCGCGAAACGTGTCTGTGCCACTGAAGGGGACGTAGAACGATTACTTCAACAAGATGGTAACTGTCTGCACCCAATACGCGACGGTGCCTCTGGTCAGCACTCACTCAGCGTTCCCACCAGGCTGGAGCAATACTTCAGAGACCTCGGTGGTGGGATATGGAAAGTCTCCGAGCGCTCGAGGCGGAGCGGCCGGATCTCGCAGTCGTAAAGAAAAACACTGCAAACTGTGACATTGTACATCCTATCTACGCGAAAGACGGGTATCAGCAACACAGCAGTTACCTAGCGATCGTAAATGCATCCCTGGCTATCGCTACTTTAGTGTGAGCTCGTGTTCAACATGGCTGGCAATCGCACTGAAGCCCTCGAGGTATCTAAATTTACCAACTACTTTTAACCGCTCACTCGTTAGCTTGATGGCATTTACAGGCTCCTTCCAGTCTTCAAAATGTATCTTACACTTTGAGAGTGCAAAGCGCATATTCTGCCTTTAGGCCTCGGTTTTCACGTAGTTGAACGCGTGTGAATTGTTTATATTGTCGCTCACCAACGTGATATTATTGTCACACTGTAAGCTAGAAGCTCTATTCAACTGATCGAGTTTTATCCCACCACTAGGTTAAATGAAACACTATGTAGAACATTGTCTATAGCGAGCTAAAGAAATGGGGATATTAGGCAGTCTTATCCTATTCTATTGGAGACGAAGAAATGTGGCAACGGCTGTTCAGGTGCAGTAACCTTAACCTGAAGAGCTACAGATACTTCTCAAGCACACCGTTTCTTCACACGCACTTCCATATTACAAACCGATTTTCGTTATCAAAGACTGCTTGAATGTCTTCGGAAAGCTTAACTGTGTTCTTACTACTATCAAAAGGTATTGATTTGATGGACACATTCACGATTGATGCAAAACTCAGATTGTTTCTCACGAGTTTGCTCATCAGGAACGTCGTGTATGCTGCGCATAATGACGAACGCCAATCACTTCGACACTGACGTGAATACGCTCTAGCGCTGTGGTTAGCGTAGTCTCTGTGCGAGGCCTTCCTAAGTATGGAGACAATATACGATTCAACCCCTAAATGGGGGGATCCGCTCGGAGTATTATACCTTGCAGATCCCCACGGATGGCGGGTGATGCGGAGATGGCGAATAGAAAAACTAGCGTGTTATGAACCCTACGCATTGTCCCTTTTTATTTCTCCTTTTTCACTCATTTTCGTCGTTCGCTGTAATTCCGATGGCACAATATCTGTATACAGATCTCCGGTATATATATATATATATATATATATATATATATATATATATATATATATATATATATATATATATATCGAAACCTGTTCTCTCGGAAATCAACCTTCCACTATAGTTGAACAGTGCCATTTAGCCTCGGCGGTTTGTGACATCCTGAGGCTTTGGTGGATCACAGCCTCAAAAGGTGAGTCTGTTGGAGCAAATCACAAAACGTTTACTGCATCGGCTGTAGACGTTAACATCGGGGACTGGGTAAATTGTACTTCACTGTGCGCTGCTGGGAGTTGAAGTCGCATATGAATGGACGAACCGTCAGCTTCGGAGGTTGCTTCGGTCATGCCTGGTTCACTGCTATCGGACACTTAGACGAGGTTAAGCAGCTCGCGGGAATTGCCCATGGGGACAGCAAGTTTCCTCTCTGATACTCCTTGAGATCACCAGGTTTCGGAATGCCCAAGGAGACTTGCATTTAGTTCACGACTCATTGTTCTCGCTAATTTCAAATAAGGCCAAGCGCGTAAGAGAGGCCGAGAAAATCGCCGACGTCTACCTTTTTGTAAGAGCGTCCAGTTCGCCATCTTGACGATTGGGATCCGGTCAAACGGTACAGTTTCAATACATAGAGTTACCACATTGAAATTAGTCAACTTCGTCGCATACCGTAGAGGTGACGCGGATGGTAAATATTCAGGCAAGATTCAATTTTCATGAAATAATTCACCATATGATATCCTCGCTCAACTCACCATAGAGAAACCATGGGAGCACTCTACAGCGTTGATCCTTGTTAGGAATCATCAACAGTGCATATTCACCGCGCACGAACTGGGACGCGAACCCGGGACGAACAATTCTGAGTCGAACGCCTTAGCCATTACACTACCGTTTCTTTATTGTAGGTTGAGCGATGATATCACATGGTGAATTATTTTATGAAAGCATTCAATCTACTACTAACATGTACCAAGATTCAACTTGTTGACCGTCTTTGAAGACAAGATGTGTAGCTTGTTGCAACTGTAGAGAGAAAATATTGTGAAGCTTTTTGCTTCGGGAACTAAGAGAAGACTAAAAGAAAGAAGTTCCATGTCTAAGGCTAAAGACCTGATAAGAATGACTGACCGCCTGCATGAGACAGACAAGAATTAATGGAAATGAAGACTGAAGAAACGAGTTTTGATAAACCAAAGAAAAAATGACAACAGTAGGAAAGAGATACTGAAGCTACTGTCTGACGAGTAGCAAGCGATGTGAGAGCGTGGGTTTTGATGGGATCATTGAACAACCAAACGGCCTTTCGTGTAACTCGATTAAGAGTAGGAGGGGTAGACAAAGTTCCTCCCCGCACAGTGTTGAACTTTTGAGCGGACTTGAAATTTGCGGTCCAATCTGGCATGGAATAGACGACCAATTTTGCACGAAACGCGAAGAACAAGCATACTACTCTTTGACTTATTAGGAAACGCCGTGATTTTTCCTGGTCCTAAATGCTGGCCATTTTTCTAACTTCGACAACTATCGTCCGATTTCCGCCACACTTGGCATTTCGAAAGTGTTTGAAACTGTCATCTGCGAACAACAGCGTTCGTTTCTCGAGCGCAAAGAACTGCTGATCGACCACCAGTATAGTTTCCGAGCTCTCCGTTCAACGGGCGATCTGCTGGCCTTCGTGTCACAGACCTGATCGGCTTCACTCGGCAACAATTGAAAAACACCGTTCCTGATCGACATTTCTAGGGACTACAAACGAGTTTGACACGTAGGTCTTCTGTCGGAACTGTCCACCTTTGGATTGTCCGCGTCTCTGGTATCGTGGACATCAAGTTTCCTCAGGAGGCGAGTTGATGGGGTCTTGTAAATGCTCGCTTTCTTCAAGGTTCAGTTCCTGTGCCTACTCACTTTCATTTATTCATAGATTAGCTCCTACTCACTACTTCCAACCCAATCGCCTCTTCTTTGTTGTCCTTCTTACGGCACTCCTACACTAGCGTCGGTCGTGACCGTTGTCCTCATTGTATACGTATACTTCCATCTAGAACACGCCTCTATCTGGGGCTCCAACAGCCGTTATATTTAATTCTTCCAGTTTGTTTGGAACGTCGCTCTTCCTCCCGCACTTGTCCTTGGACTCTTCCTTCTTGGATTTCACAGACTCTGTGCCTCTTCATGGCCTATCCATTAATTCTTAACTATGCTGGCCTCCCTTTGTGTCTGCGCTTGCTTCTCGCGCTATGCGCAAAGTTGGTTTTCTGCACCACACCAGGCATTTCTTTATTTCAGCTCATCGACTTTACAGAACTCACCCATCCCGCACTTGAATACTGCAGTCACGTATGAAATAGAGCTTTGTCTATTTCTCTTCATTTCTTTGACCAGTTTCAAAAAAAGACCACCTGGCTGGTCGATGGCCCTTCCTTAACGTCGGCTTTGCAGTTGCGAGGGTGATGGTCGGGCAGTTGCTTCACTATCCCTTTTCTACTGTTATTAGTTTAGCTTTTGTCTTCTAAAGCTTGCCTCAACAGCTCCTCCCACTACTCTCGCATACATGCGACTAGTCATCCTTATCTAATTTCCGTTTTTGGGTGTCATACTTCCTTTTCTTCTTTCTTCCTCTCTTACTTTTTCCCTTAGACTGTGGAAGACACTTCCACTTTTGACTACCCCCTCACCTATAAGCTTCTTCTCTCCAAGAACAGAACCAATCAACTCTCACGGGAACCTCCAACCACTTCCCTCCATTACAGTATCTTTTAACTGTGGCGTTTACTCCTGCTGCAATTCACGTCACGTGTATTAAAAAGCGCATAATCCTATTGTGACCAGTATCATCTACGGCGTTGAACAGAACAGCACAAACGTCAGCTTACTGTGATATGACTGAGAGTACCCGTGGAGTTAGAGCGCCATGTCGCTGTGCGACGCGAATTGTCGGAATGTCGTACCAAACAGGAATAAACGAAAGGTTATTTCCCGCTACATGTATGCTGTGCGGGTAAGGCGCAACGCTTATCTAGCCGAGCTTCTGATGTAGTTAGCTTTCCAACTGAAGTATCATGAGCTACCAGTTGCAGCTAGTCGCATTTTACGGACGCAGCTTACATTATTCTCTACTGAGTCCATTGTGAGCGTTAAACAAGCCTGGTGACCTGCGAAAGTGCACATCAAAGGAGCTGAAATTCAGAAATAAATGAGGCCTGGGAGAATGTGAGCTACCAGATTGAAAATCACTTACGACACCAATTGACAAAGAACCGTTGCAAGTACCAAGCATGTTATCGACGCATTATGGACAAGCGAAAGGCAGGAGATTAAGACCGTTGGGGACAAGATGCGGATGGGATGAATGAGAAGAAACTTTGAGAAGATGCATACTTATCACATCTTAACTCTCTCGATCCAGCGGTCAGCGCGACCTCGGTTATCCTGCTCGACGACCGATCCATTACTTAATTATGTCTAGATGTGTAACTCGTGAGATGATGGGCAAGTATCGCTAGAGAGAAGAATGATTAGGGTTCTCAACCAAAGCCTTTGGTTCAAAGGAGAACCTGTCCGTAAAGTAATAGGGGTGTGGCTGAATGGTAGTCCATTTGTTCGGATAAACTATTCTTCCATTCATTGTTTCCGATTGAGTTGCCTGCCAAAATCCACTCACATCCTGGAGGATCAGTTTGGCCTCTATCCGTTTTACTTCCGATCATGATTGAATTTTGCGTAGAGATAATCCATCCTGTGTTGCTCGTTTTGTTATTGAGGCACACAAGCCGTCAAACCAAATCAAGGTGTTATGTCATTGTGAAAGATAAGAATGTGCAGAAACTGGCATCAGCCTTGGAATCGGTTGGTACTTCCCGCCCTTCTGGTTGGGACGCAAGAGACGAAGTTAGCCTTTGATTGGAGATGCTGGGGGACATGGCTTAGCATCGAAGTTGGCGGCGTGACAGTTATATTGTTCATTTGTGGAATCCGTGTTCCGTAAGACCCAACACGGATGTCAAAACACATCATAATATGGAAGAAGTAAAAACAAAAATGCGCTTGTTTTCCTACAGCCCACGTTTTCTTTTCACCTGTTCGACCTTTATATACCTTTCACTTAGATGTCGCACTGAGACTGTTTCTTTTCAAGCATGTATATTGTTAGCAATGCACCGGTAGTTACTGACATTTGATGGGTCCGCCTTTCTCCAGCAATAAGTCATTTTGTTGAGGCGTCCAGGATATCCAGCATGAATTTATTTTTACCTTATTACGACGTCAACATTCTCGGAGTTATCACTTCAGAACATCCAACATATTTTGCACAACCTCAATCTACGGGCTGTTCTGAGCAGATATTGGTTCTCTGACTGAGATGATCGCTCCATGGTGTCTTTAGTGGCTTGGACACATTGCGTATGCCTATCCGTCGTCTACCTTTTCGTGCATTTTTGCACGTGCTGGGCAAAGCTGGAAGAAGCCACGTGGCAGTCGGGCTATGATTTCACGTAGAGGGATGGAGAAGTTAGCTCCGGCTTTGGCCTCGATCAGTGCTTCCCACCTTCTTGAGTAGGACCCAAGAGATGAGGATTGTTGTTGGTTAAAATCATTGAGATGTATGGCTGAGAACCGAAGGCCCTGCTGCGAATGCAGTATGGCCTTCCCTTAACGCTCACCCCTTTCAAAAATAATCCGAAAACAACCAGAACGATCACAAAATGTGTACAGTGCAAACGAAGAAAATTGTTGTTGCTTGTTCCAATTCTGTGAAGTTCCGCTTACATGTTGCTGCGTTAGCACCATATATATATATATATATATATATATATATATATATATATATATATATATATATAATGTAAGTGGAACTTCACAGATGTGAAACGAGCAGGGGGAAACTAAATAAACTATAACAAACTAACTTTTTGTTTTTGCCGTGCACATTTCCTGTTTTTTTGTTGCTTTTGGATTATTTTTAAGCGGGATGAGCTCCACTGACGGGTCACAACGTTTTGAGGTGGGGGCGACCTTAGTTGTCCAGCCAGTGGGCCTCGAAAGATTGATAGAATTGCTGCACTCTAACCCGACGCTGCACCGTGCATGCATTTTGAACGCCCACCAAAGCATATGGACTAACGCGTGGTCGGAGTGGAGGGGAGTGCTCCAGTACAACCGGCAGTTTTGTCGACAGCTCTGCCATCTGTAGCTACTAGCGATGTGGTTGATTTGGGTACACCGCTAGCTCGAAGAAGGCAGACGCCGTGGTCGTACCGGCTATTGTAATCTCTGAAGCGCGTTGATGGTCTGAGCGCGAAGTCCCCTGTTTTCAGAAAGACAGTAATCGAGTCCGAAAGGACCTCCTAGATGCGCCTCATTCGGGGACAGTCGACCTACTCTAGTATTCATGCTCCCTGCCAAAACTACGATGTCACCCTGCTTTTCTGTGCGTAAGAGTTTGTGCAACCTTTGACAAAAAATGTCCTTGGCTTTATTTGGGCTGCTTAGACAAGTAACCAGTTGCGTCTATCAGATGTATGCTTGTTTACTCTGCATGAACCTCTAGGTCTCATGGTCCATAGCTGGCTGTCGACTGGGATCCAATTAAGTAGTGTAGCTTCACCCCCTCTTACTGATAGCCACCAGCGTCAGCAACACCAGAAGCCACAGCCTCAGCGTTCCCAGAAAGACAGGATGAAACTTCACGGAGGGACTAGGTGGAATTGCCAGTCGGGTGACAGAGTTGGAGTCTTGAATGCGAGTGTCTTGAATACAACACACATCGATTGCTGGGGTCTCCAGTGTACGGGATAAACACTCCCGTTGACTCATACGCATCAATGTTTGCACATTGAAAGTGGCCAATGTGAAGGGACATTGTGGACGAAGAAGGGCGTCAGCCAGCGGAAGCGGGTTCGGTGAGATTTGAAACGCGGAAGGACAAGAACAGGACTTATTCCAGTCACACTGTCGCCAGCATAACCGACTGCAGTTTCCGAAGAATATAAGGAAATAGGATGGGAAGAGGACGAACAACACGAATTAGAAGAGGAAGAAGCAGCTGCGTACAGAAGAGGCATCGTTTGCCATATCGTGTATTTTCTCATAATTAGGCGAATAATGCCCTCATCACGTGACCGAAATATCCCTCAGCCAAAGTGCGTCCTCTTGGGATCTTTTAAAAAGACCTCTTATTTTATTCGTATATGAGTGAACAACTTCAACGGACACAGTAAATTCGAACAACCTTTTCGTAGTTCTTGCTAAAAAATATGTTTTATTCTTCGCCATTCGCCACGCCTCCGTCAACAAAAGTAACGGATCACCAAAATAGTTATTTCCCTGTTTTACTGCTCGTCTGATCCATACTGTATGTCCGATGACACCCCTGTGGGGATAAAGGTGCATAAAATGTTGGTAAAATAGTCTTCAAATTATTGGAGAGAAGAACTGTCGCGGGTTTCAGCAGGACTTTAAATACCCGTAATCATTTAGCTACGTGATTGATTTCCTGCGTGCACTTGACGTAGTTTGTTTTTGTAACGTAGATGATGGCCGTGTTTAGTTTAAAAGCCGAATACCGTGCAGGGTTTTTAATCGATTCATTATCCCTTACATTGTGGTCCCAAAAGGTTTTAGTATTTTTGTCTCATTGCTTTACTGTCACAGAAACTAGATAGTTAACGCGGCGCGCCTGAACGACCTTGACTTTGATGTAAACCAAGATCTTTTTTAGATGAAAGTTCTCTCACTCATGATCAGTAACAAGCATTTGGCCCCGGTTAACGTTAGTTGTCCCAGTTATTGAATGGCTATCTTTATTATGTGAATGCATGAGTAGTCTTGGGTAGAATACTCGGTAAAATAAGTACTATCGAACAAACGAGTGTCAGCACTCATGAATGACCTAAAAGTAATCCTGAGACACTTCTAAAGAAGTTTGTTTTTCATACTTGTTTAAGACTTCTTCTTCACCAGGGCTTACTTGGACAGCCAAGACCAATAATGTTCATCTGACCTTACTACAGTCTACGAACATGTACGATAAGAGGTAGCTCTAAGTAAACATTTGATATTTACTAAAACTTCTCTACGTCTTGTATTTGCTTAACGTTCGGAATATACGTTTTTAAACGGACCACCACACTGTAAAAAAAACCCATGATGTGATGGTTACGTTGTCATTTTCACATTTGTCCTGATTCTTCTGCTTTTTCAGAGGGCAATATTGTCTATGTGGATATGTCTGATTCGCCGGAAATTTTCGAAGGTGAAGGGGATTATCAGTTCGACATATACAGAATTATGCGAGACAATAATGGGCAAGTTCGATGTAGTTCTTTCCATACAAGATTCTCGAAACGTGGGTTAGGTCTCACGATCTTTATGCTGTTTTAGTATCACCGTCGTCCACATTTTTGACTTTTGTTCATTCGAACAAATTCGCCTCACTAAATAGCAATTTCATCATTTGGGCCGGTGGCTTGGCGCTATCTTGTCGTGATCACCTTGAATGGAGTTCTAAAAGAACTACAGGGTGCTTTGGGGACGTTTCTTTACATTGCAGTGATTTTCTTCAGAAATGATCTTCCTTTTCTCAGTCCCTGGGGTTTCCAACCAACAGTTGATTTTGCGGCCGTTCGAGTGATAAACTGTTTCAATAACGAACAACAGTTTATATTGTTTTTTCTCGGGTTATTTTGGCTGAGATGCAGAATGGTTTTCAGTACTGTGACTGAATTAGATTAAGAGTTGTTTTATTATTAAGAAATTACGCCACCAACTCGCATTACTTGTTGTATGCATCATTGATCAAGGATCTGTCCCCAGATTGGTGCCTCCATTTTCAGGGCATGGTCCATATGGATTATACGCGTAACCTCGTTCAAACCTTTTGATCATGCAGGTAAGGATGCACATCTGTATACCTCGACACTTATGGGTGCTTTTCCAGGCTTGACAGATGTCGTAGTCACTCAGCACCAACGACGACCCGGATTACAACAGTTACAAAAAAGAGATGAATCCGGAGTTCTCGTACAAATCGATGGCGTCAGTAGTGCCGCTCCTCTGTTGGGTTTCGGCGACCGGCAAGTCAGTTCTTCCGGTGCTAACTTCTGTTTGTCGTTGAAATTAAATATGATCCGTCAATTCCCGTATGGATGAGGAGCGATCTAAACCAACAACAAAAGTGTAGTTGCGTCGCCGTAGAGAAGCGACATGTTCAAATGTGAGTGTTGGTGAAAACAGCTGCACTTACCAAACCTCGACTATCTTAAGGCCGTTTGTTTTCGTTGTAGGATGTATGCTGTGTACCGATTTTATGATCACAGCATAGGTGGGGAGAGCATTCTTATAGAGAATGACTCGGTTGAGGCGTATTTTGTTACGATATGCGTCGCGCATGCATGTAAAGGAAATCTATTAGCCGTTATTATCTGAGTTAGGTAGTAATTAGTAGAAAGCTTGCGAGTACTTTTTGACTTGAACGTTTAGAGCGCCTTGGGGCTTAAGCTCGGGATCTCTAGAATCGTGTTGCCGGATGGGCAAAAAACTAGTGATATGATCAACTGTCGACCGACATTTTCCACTTTGATTTCTACCAGTCTCTGACATTCTTCATCCAATTGGTTCATGTTTTTGAGAGTTAGCAGCCAAAACTATTCATTTAGGCTGGATACGTTCATTTAACGTTTTTGTCCACTCAAGGCGTTTCAAGGCAACAGGGAGTTTTTCGGTTGCTCATTTGTTTTCCACTAATCAAACTGAACGGTTTATTTGTCTTCCTCAGGAACGATTGGCGGCCGTTCCATCCGCGCACTAACCTGTACTGGTTACATTACCTTATGGGCAAGCTGTTGAACGAGACCTCCTACCCTCGACGTGATCCTGACTCACAACCTGTGGAATCCGAGTTACGCGCATTGTATGATATGGTTCTAACTAACAACTACCGGTCGGCTACGCATTTAGTTAGTTCATGCTTCTATTTTGACACTTGTCGAATCGGATGACGTCGTCAGCTTCACAGCATTTGACCCGAATATTGAGAACAATTAGTATCTTCGAGTTCTTAATGTCTCCTCCAGCGTTGTTTGTTTTCTATCCTCGTGTCCCGTACGCTCGTCCAAACTATCTATTTATGTGATTCACATCAACTCCGTTAACCTTTAGGAAAATCGCCCTTAATTCCCGAAGTTCTCTGATTCTTGGTGATTCTCGAGTCTTTCGAAATGAGGAGTGCGGGAGCATCAAGTCGTTCATTTTCCTATCGGATCTGGCTCCGCTTAATCCCTAACTGCTTTCCGACAACAGTGATTATGTGATGTGAGCTGCCACCGCGCTTATTCTTCCTCGCTCCGTCTGCCGTGTTTTACTCTATCTGTCGCGTTATCCGTTGTCGTGCAAGGATCCTGTCAACCTTGTTGATCCAAGTGAGAAGAACAACATCCATTCTGACCGCGTCTTATTTGTTTGCTTTCGCTCATTTCCCGGTGTGTTTCTCCACTGTGCGAAGTAGGTCTTGCTCCACCTTTGGTTGATGCAGCGGGTAATACAAGAAATGGGTCAGACGTTTTTGCCTGTTACATTGGTGCTATCTGATCGATCATTGCTGCATACACGTGCTATAGATTCCAGACGTTTACATCAAACCCCACGTCAACTGTTTGATAGCTTGTGTGCGTTTGTCGAGTTCCATTGATGAATTGCATCAGTTGTAACTGATTGTCTTTCTGTCATCCGTTTGCTCTACTAGTAGATGAGGATGAAGCCATCCGTCTTAAGTCCGTACATGTCAGTGACCATATTATATTACTTGTCTAGACGGAGTAAATCATCGTCGTTCATTGTGAAATTAACCAGATAATAATAATACCTCATAGTGCTCGTTATTATCTTCATTTGGTTGCATCTGGTAATCACCAAGACATCACGTACTAGGCAAATGGATTCAAAGTTTGCTTGCGCGTATGCAGTGCTAGGAAATCCTAGTGCAATGTGACTTGCTATCCCTGCTCCCATGTTTTTTGCCCTCTATAGAGCATGCTTAAAAATAAGCTTAGCACACCTGATGACGATATTGCAATGAAGACGGAGCTATCCTGTTAATGGGGCTACCAATATCAGACATCCCATTTTTCGGGCCAACCGGTTCTCTTCCATTTATGGTCTACCAGTTGCAATAAACTACGGGAACTTCTAGCACTAGAGTCGTTTATAGAACTGCTACTTCCGACTGGTTGTCTTAGTTCAGTTTTGACAACCGAACAGTTATCTTAGGTTGTCTATATACATATATGGGCCTTGCCGAAACTCATACAACAAGCGTCATATAGGCGATTTCTGTTCCGGTAAGCAGCAGCACTGGGAAGTAATTACTCGTATTCCTTTTATTCAGCCGGAGCTGGCGAATCTTTTCGACAACAAGCGGCATGCTTTGGAGTTATCTGGCTTGCAAATAGATTAGGAAGTTAGTTGGTATCTCATTCCAATAGTGACGCATCATGAGCTCGTTAGGAAGAACAAAGTGAGATTTATTCACAACACTGGTGCATGTACTGCTAGGAATCCAGCATAAATAAACAGTGACTACTTACGGGCCCGCCATTATCGTTCAATTTTTCGTCATTTCGATATGGCACCAGCACCTCCAAGTTTAAATTGCTTTTACTTCATAATGCGAGAAGCTTTGGAATTTCCATGTCAGTATCTGCTGTTTAGGTACCTCCTTTGATTATCACATCGCGACACAACGTTTTGGATAAAATCAATATTCAGGCGGGGTATGATTTTATATGAAGCCTACCCTCCATCCAGGTGTACTCTGATCCGAAAAACGCCGGATTCAGTGAAACCCACTCTACTCAGGACAACATACTACGTTCTGATAGAGGGAAACTTGGAGTTTCGTTTGGAACCACTGCCATTTTTTATACCAGCCATTTTCTTAGAATGAAGGAACCATCTCCGTTCCCATAACGACGAAATACCACCTACCCGAAGTGCATTCACTTATGGTCCGTCGTCATGGGTTTTCGAATTTTATTCGTGTGAGAAAAATGGACGTGAGTAAGAAAGCTGCACTACTTTGTTGGGGAATCCCGTTCTACAATTGTAAGTGTTTTGCAAGCCGCTCAGCATTTTCTGCTATTGTACATGATAATCATATTCTCTGCTTTGTTATGCTATTGATTCTTAATATACCGTGAAACTTGGAGCGTTTACATATTGTTCAAGTCTATCTGGTTGACAGTGCATGAGATTGCGGTAGTAATCCGCGACAGGACTGAAGGATGGAACAGCTGTCGTGAAATTCTAATACCAATATATGGATAAATTTGCGATCACTTTTGAATGTAATTGGTTTCCTCCATGGACGACGTGTTCTTGCTATAATCTGTTCTTTAAATATGACGACAATAGTGGCCATATTTAGTTCAGACCGCTTGAAAGGTCTAAACAGGATTTTAAGCCGACCGGAGTTTCCAAATCAGTCCATTATCCCTTGCATTGCCGTACTGAAAGGTTTTACTGCCTCACAGCTCTGCTGTTATGGTGATAATTTCAGAAGTGAACGCAGCGCTTAAATGACCTTAACTCAAGGTCGACCTTATTGTATATTTGTCGTATATGTACGTTTACCCTGCGTGTTCCACCACTAGGTGTTAGGTCCAAGTTAATCCGAAATACCCTGGTTGAGAATAACTTTTCTCCAGCCAGTAGAATACTCAATAAAAAAGGGTTTTTGTTCGGTCCCGGTTAACAGTCACTTATGCGCCGTGAGGCTGCAAGGATCAGTTGGTGTCCGGAAGGATAGTTGTGTTAGGCGCAGCTTATTTGTCATCTCGGCATAAGCCCCAACAGACTGCAGCGCTGACAGACAAAAAGACGATTTTTATGACGAGCTCGTCACCCTTGTTCAAAAGACCAAAGGCTCTGACATTGTAGTGGTAGCAGGTGATTTTAATGCAGAAGTTGAAAAACTAAGTGCATCCGAAGCTTGTTTAGTTGGGCGGTTCGTCTTGCCTGGTCGTCGAACAGATAATGTAGACAGGCTTCTTCAACTTTGTGCGGACAATCTTTTATTCCTGTCTGGCACGAATTTCCGACATAGTTCGCGTCGCACAGCGACATTGTGTTCTGATTCGACAGGTGGTCTGATTCAGATCGACCATATTGCAGTAAGCTATCTTTGGCGTGGTTCTGTCCAAAACGGTAGTTCGTGCTGGACCACATACCATGTGCGAGTTGTAAAGCGATTTTTATTGCTGCTCAATGGCCATCGATGGGGACCGCAAACCCGGGTGGCCGTCGAAGGTCTGTGTGATTCGGCTGTTTGGGCCACCTATGAACAGAAACAGTCCGAGGAATTGAGAACCGCAACGAGCAGCAATGTGACTAGGTGCTGAGCT